>JAXQQM020063830.1:0-579844 GCA_034641835.2 Pinus albicaulis
AAAACCAATTTCTGTCAGACAAATTTCAGCTTTGCAATTGAAAAGAACAGCTAGAAAAGGATATCAGGTTTATGCAGTGCATGTGGAAGAGACAGAACAGAAAACTGAAGAAGAATTACTGGATACTGTACCAGTAATAAGAGAATTCAAGGAAGTTTTTCCAAAGGAAATCCCTCATCTTCCTCCCAAAAGAGAGATTGACTTCTCAATCGATCTGGTGCCGGGAGCAACACCTGTTTCACGAGCACCTTATCGAATGAGTCCTCCTAAACTTATGGAACTGAAAATGCAATTGCAAGAACTGCTAGATAAAGGGTATATCAGACCAAGTGTGTCTCCTTGGGGAGCACCAGTGCTGTTCGTGAAAAAGAAAGATGGAACTTTCAGGATGTGCATTGATTATAGGCAACTAAATAAGTTGACCATTAAAAATAGATATCCTTTGCCTAGAATTGATGATCTTTTTGATCAGGTGAGAGGAGCTTCAATATTCTCAAAAATTGACTTAAGAACTGGTTACCACCAGCTCAGAATTAAAGAGGAAGACATCAGCAAAACAGCCTTTAGAAGCAGGTATGGCCACTACGAATTTGTAGTTCTACCTTTTGGTTTGACAAACGCCCCTGCCACATTCATGTGCCTAATGAACAGTGTGTTAAACAAGTATTTGGATAAATTTGTCCTTGTGTTCATAGATGATATTTTAGTTTACTCAAACAGTGAAGAGGAACACAAAGAACACCCGAGGATAGTGCTGCAAACTCTAAAGGAAAATCAACTATACGCTAAATTTAGCAAATGTGAGTTCTATAAGGACAAGATCCAATACTTGGGTCATATTATTTCTGAACAAGGCCTTGCTGTTGATCCGGAAAAGATAAAGGCTATAAAAGAATGGCCAGTACCCTCTGATGTTTCAGCAGTTAGATCATTCATGGGGATTGCCGTCTATTATCGTAGATTCGTGGAGAGATTTTCTGCCATAGCACATCCCATCACTTCCTTACAGAGGAAAGGTGTCAAGTTTGAATGGACTGAAAAATGCCAAAACAGTTTTGACCAATTAAAGTTGAAACTTACCACAACCCCTATACTGAAGATTGCAGATCCGGATAAGGAATTTGTGGTATGTATGGATGCATGTAGAGAGGGATTGGGAGGAGTTCTGTTTCAGGAAAATTCTTTGATTGCCTACGAATCCAGGAAACTGAAGATACATGAACAGAATTATAGTGCCTATGATTTGGAGTTAGCAGCTGTTATTCATGCTTTGAGAATGTGGCGGCACTATCTTCTTGGAAAAAGATTTACATTGATGACTAATCATATTAGTCTCAAATATTTCTTTTCTCAAACTGAATTGAATGCCAGATAGACCAGATGGTTGTCCTTTTTAAGTGAGTTTGACATGGATATAAAACATATTAGAGGGAAGGAGAATAAAGTTGCTGATGCATTGAGCAGAAATGCTTGCCAGCATATCAATAATATTGGAAGTAGTGCTCAGATAGATATAGAAGAATTGGTGAATAAGGCAGCAAATCAAGACCCAAATTATGAAACACTTCTGGTAAAACTACAGAAAAAGGAGAAAACTGATTTTTCCCAAAACCAAAAAGGGCTGATTTGCCAGAAGAACAGATTATATATTCCCAATGTCGAGTCTTTAAAAAGAGAAATTCTGGATGAGTATCACAAACAACCTTATGCAGGACACCCAGGGTATCAGAAAATGTTAACAGCCCTGAAAAGGAAGTTGTTCTGGCCAGGAATGAAGAGAGAGGTAGCAGAATATTTAAGTAGATGAATGGAATGTCAATTAGTTAAGGTGGAACATCAACATCCTGCCGGTCTTCTGAACCCTTTTCCCATTGCAGAATGGAAGTGGGACACCGTTTCCATGGAATTCATTACAGGATTACCCAAAACCAAATACCAGCATGATTCTGTGATGGTAGTGGTAGACACTTTAACCAAAGCTGCTCACTTTATACCAGTGAAATCTACCTTTGGAACAGCTCAAGTAGCAAATGTGTTTCTGAAGGAGATAGTAAGGCTCCATGGAGTTCCTAAGGTGATTGTGTCTGATAGGGATTCTAAGTTTACCGCAGCCTTTTGGAAGGGGTTATTTGGAGGAATGGGCACTAAATTGAATTTTAGCACCGCCTACCACCCTCAGACTGATTGTCAAACGAAAAGAACAAATCAAATTTTGGAGGACATGCTGATAATGTATGTGATGGATAGACCCTCAAAGTGGGAAGATTTCTTACATTTAGTTGAATTTGCCTATAATAACAGCTATCAATCCTCCATTAAAATGAGCCCATTTGAGGCACTGTATGGAAGGAAGTGTCGTACCCCTTTGAGCTGGAGTCAGCTAGAAGACAAACTGATGTTGGGACCTGATGCTTTACAAGAAATGGAAGGAATTGTCAAACATATACAAAAGAACATCAAGACAGTACAAGATCGCCAGAAGAGTTATGCAGATAAGAAAAGAGTGCATAGAGAATTTAAAGTTGGGGAGCATGTATATTTGCGTATTAAACCCAAAAAGAGCACCCTTTATGCTGGAAGTTGTGCCAAATTTTCCCCTCGATATTGTGGTCCCTTTGAAATATTAGAAAGGATGGGACCAGTGGCTTACAAGCTGGCCTTACCACCCCATGTTAGAGTTCATGATGTATTTCATGTTTCATTGCTAAAAAGATATGTGCATGATGCTTCTCACATAGTTGATTGGAATGTTGTACAGGTGGAACCAGAAGGGGAGTTTCTGCCAAAACTGCTTCAAATATTGGAGCGGGAAGAAATTGAATTGAGAAGCAGAATAGTAGCCAGAGTAAAGGTGCAGTGGAAGCACTTTACTACTGAAGAAGCTACCTGGGAATGAGAGACTAAAATGATGGAAAAATATCCATTTTTATTTGCAAAATAAACTCTAGTAGTTGAACAATAACACCGAGGACGGTGTTTATTTTCAGAGGGGGAATATGTAACACCCCCAATTCATGAGATTGCATTTTAAAGTTAGATACTTGAACTTTACATCCTAAGGGGAGTGGACCCCAAAGGATAATTATTTTGTGAATGTAATTAAACATTTAATTGAGGAAATGAATAAATTATTAGGGTGCAAATTGACCAAAAATGAGATGATGAGATCACTTACTAAATCTGTGAGGATGGATGAGGCAAATATTTCCCCACAATCTTTCAAAAATCCTTGGAAGATAGTAAGTTTTAAATTTAGATTTTTGAGGAAAAATCTAAATTTCCCCAATGATGAGGAAAGTAGTTGGGAAGAGGTAAAAAAGCTGGAAAAGCTGAGGAAAAGCATAAAACAACTTTAAAGAATCCCTAAGTGGGAAGCTTAGGAAAACAGGAAGAAAAGCATCCTGAGATTCTGGACGCAGAATTAGAAACATGCTTTGGGGAACAATAGCTTAAATAAGCTGCTCTTGTACAGATTAGAGGTTAATCTTCTATAGGAGGTGATCTCAGCTCGGGGGTGAGTTCTGGGAGACAGAAGAACTCTAAGGTTGGGAGGTTGGTCTACTGCACGAGTGGTATGTCTCTGAGGAAATTTGTCTTATTGTTTGTTATAGTATGAATTGGCTACATATAAAAACAAAAATTAATTCTAAGTTAGTTCATATCTTTAGTCTACATTTAACAGAATGTAAGCACCAAGTAGTAACCTGATCACTCTGTATAGTTGTAGAGGAACATCCTGTAAAGTAGGATTCCACAGAATGTTTAAACCCAGGCTGGGTCTAAATTTGAGGAAACCTTGTTCTTTCAAGAAACACTGTGGAATTGTGTTAATCTGCTTCTGTTTCCAAGCCTAATTTTTATTTAAGCTATTATAGAGAGAAATGAAATTAACTATAGTACAATAGAACAATAGCAGGATATTATTTACATCTTATACTATGTATGAAGAACAGAGGGAGAGACTCAATAGCCTAACATCAGGTTCGGCCAAATACTCCATTATAATTGCAGGAAATCAAATGATCTTAGACTATAAGGTAGTCCATAAGCCCTTACTCTAGTGCAGGAAAGTAGTAGATACTCATAAACAAATAAATAGGAAAAAGGACCAGACAATGGTCTCATGGATTTATTCTAATATTATATTACTGAGAAAGAATACATAGAATACAGAAATTATGAGCAAGCAGTTGAGAAGCATAGGAGTAAGAAGTAAATAAATTGCAACATTATACACAGTAGCATTTATTTAACCAATATTTCCTTGAATATGAGGAAGGTGAAAAGAGTTCAAATCCCATTACCAGCTCTTTAGAATCCAGCTACCATCATATACATAGGTAGACACGAGCTGTAACTAATTACAAGAAAATGAGAAGAAACTAGAGAATATAATTATGCTTGCATACCTTTGAAGAATAAGAAATTATAAATTCTAGACTTTCATACATATAAATCATCTATTGATAAATAGGAATGGTCTCATAAATGTCCAGCAAGCTGTTCATATGTCTAGACAGTCAGGTATAAAACCAGTTCAGTGTAACCAGGAGCAGAGACAACTGTAATTATGCTATAAATACCAAAGTATAGACTTTACACCGAAAGGAGTCAACAAAGCACATCATAGGAATAGATAAATATCATATATAACTACCTGTAAATCCTGATGTATGCAATTAAGAAATCTGGAATGTCAGTAGCATTTCCAGAAAACAAAATAAGTTCAGACGAGCAAATTAAACAAAGCCAAATGCCATGGTATGAAATTATATGCAATTTTTTATACAGTCCCTGTACATTTAAAATTGTGGCAGAGTATATTAAAATTCAACCTAAGACAATAGGAAGTATATAACTGTCCAAAATTGCCAAAAGACATACTGAGCCTATTAGGCTGGGGTACATAAATCACAACCCCCATCTCAACAGAACGAAATTTGACAAGCGCCATCCAAGGATGACAACGCTAACAAGAAGAAAACGAAAACCCTGACTCGGAGAGTGAGTCTCGTTTCCATACGCAACCTTGCGCAACATCGCAAGAGAAGCATTGTTTCAACGCTTACGAGATAATGCATCAGGAGAGGAGAAGTAACCCCATACGGATACCGACTTGGAGGGCCAAGAGACCGAGGTTAGCATGCACACAATTGAAAGGGTCACTCCCTACTATCATAAGTACGTAGGAGTTCTCTGGATTTACCTGTAGAAGACAAAAACGACCCAAAACGCAAGTTAGTCATTACGCCATCTTAGAAAAATAAGTGCATAAATAAAATGAGCTCGATATTAAACTATTACCTGTGGAATGCAAACCCTCAGACGCGTCGAGCCCTGTCCTCGACCATTCCACAGAGAGGGATTAATATAAGTTACCCTTGAGAATAAAATGACGAAACCAATAATAATATGCTGGAATGGCAGAAATAAATCACATACCTCATATAGCTCCATGGAACAGGAGGCGTTCGCCTAAGGAGAAGCGACGCAGGCGACTCAAGAGGTATAGCATCAATCAGTCACAATTTAAATATAACCAGAGAAGGGTGGAAGTTAACGCTGAAATTATAAACCAACTACACCATGCACTGAACGGAGACCTGGAACATCAAAAAACAAACCAGACACATTCACCTTACCGATCATTCAATGTATATATATATATTCAGTGCCAAGCGTATGGCCTCTGCAAACTAAGAATGAATCATTCACACCTGCAATAGAATTATGATGTGCGTGGGGGAATTACCTGTCTGCGCATCGAGGAACGAGAGGCGCCATATCTTCTCTCGACAACGGAGAGTCGAAACCTCGGCAGAAGTGGAATGGTGTAGTTGCGGAGGAGGCCTGCAACTGATGAGCGCAGAAACCGACTAAACTCCACACTCTGAACTTATATAAGCCTTCGTTAAACCACATGAACCCTAACTGAAAACGATCGCCATCGTCCACTTGGCAGCATCTAAACAGTTAAGCCACAGATCAAGGGATAGCCTGGGAGAGTTAATATCGTCGTATCAAAATTTATGGATGCAGATGAGAATTGAATGCTATATGTCCTCTGCAAGTATCGACGTGGGTGTTGATCACCACGTAGGCTGAGTATGCCAGCGACATGGACTCCCCACGTAAGCTAACGCAAGGGCATAACACGATACCACATTAAATTAATTAAATCAACGCCTGACGTGGAAAAGAATTTCACCATGACGAAGCCATAGAAACCCGATCTGGAATGATAATGCGCGCTATGTGCAGATTTATACCCAAGGCCAGTACTATATATATATTAAATCGATTTCAAGTCTGAGGTACCAGGACGAGTGGTCATATCAAACCAAGCGCATGAGGAAAGTCCATTCATAGTAATATGCATTTCGAATTTCATGAGAAGGCTATAACCATATATATAACGTAACGATGGCTATTCGAAAGGTTGAAAATGCCTTGGGCTACAACCCATACAACGCAACTTATATAACATCTGCTCATAGTTCATATGGGTTACGATGGAGTTTAATAATCTTATAAATGGGATACATGACCATTAAACTAAAGGAGAATGGATGTACGAGACCTGTGTAAATATTAGGTTCGTATAAACCATCTCCTTAATTATAATAAAAATAACATAAGACGAGAGATAGTGACACAGGGTATTATTGAACATGATGAAATGAAATCTATCATAGTGAAGGGATTGAGATCTCATAATAACCCTAGGCTCACTAGCTTGTATTTGCAAACGAAAAAAAAAAATTTGGGGTGAATTTGGAGGTGTGACATCATCAACGTTCTTAAAGAAAAATCTATGATATGCAGCCAAAGCATTCTTTTACAATCTTAATAATCAGACTACATGTTTTATTAGAAACGACTGCCTTTGAATATCATCCACGACAGGAGCCGGAAATTCTTTAATTATATTTAGGTTTTCGTGCAAAAAGTTTAGTTTCATATTATTAATCCTCTGTCTTTATGCCAATGCGAAAAAGATTTCATCCAATTCATGTACTGTGGAGATTTCTAGTAATTAAGGACGTTTTTATCTACACTGAAATTTTCATGTAACTAAGAATCTTTATCATTGTGTTCATGTGCAATACACTGAAATTTCAATATAATTCACAAGATATAGAAACTTAGATTGGGTCCTTATAAAATATGTCCTGTTATTCGCTGGCGATGGTGAAGAACATTTCAGGCGAAGCTTCAAGCCTGGCCAAGCTGTGGCAAACTTTTCCGACTCAGAATCGCCGTCTGTTATAGGCAAAATCTGGCCCCAATTTCATGCCCATCGATTCCCACGGTTTTCCGACGTGGATGTCGGCCGGAGATTGAAGGCTTCTGCAAACCTGCACAAGCACGGTGAAGCCGAACACCGTGGTTGCGAAGGACGGCAGTGGGAATTACATGAACATTACAGAGGCAGTGAATAAGGCTCCTGAGAAGAGCGAGACGAGATACGTAATTCATATAAAAGCAGTAGTTTATGCAGAGAATGTGGATTTGCACAATAAGAAAACTAATATCATATTTTTTGGAGATGGAATGGATGTCACAGTGGTGACAGGGAACCGAAATGTGAAGGAAAATTTCACAACCTTTCGTTCTGCAACTGTTGGTAAGTCCTCTAATTTGTGGTCTCTGTGGTCACATATTTACTCAATTAAGTATATGATAGCAAACAGTGGTGCCCAAAGAGAATTAATAGATCCATGAAAGTGTGATTGAAATTATGAATGCTATACCGATGAGGAATTTGCTCTCACTCTAATGCCAAAGGCCCAGCAGCAGGACAAATTTCTTTTGAAAAGGAGACCAGCGAAAAGAAACCAAAATATTGCACCACTTGTTGATTGACAGACACTTTATTAAGATGAAAATCAACCAAATGCAATATTTGAGGTTAAAGTTGTCTCTTTAAGTTGTTTCTTTCTGGTAATTACAGTTGGGTGCTTGCTTTTTCGCTGGCAAGAAATTGGCCTCTCTGCGTCAGTATTGCCTTTTTGCAGGAAATACAATTGCCAAGCACAAAAATTTCCAGTATAATTTAAATAGGTTCAATGTTTAAATTCTGAATAGGTTCAATGTTTAAATTTTGAGTAGGTTTAATGTTTATTGGTTAAGAATATATAGTTTGAGTTCATTTAATAGTTAAAAGTATGTGTTTTTTGTGATGTAGGTTTGAAACGAGACAAGTAGGATACGTTTGTTTAGTAGATTTAGCGATTAAATCACGTTCGACAAAAATTGGATCTCTTATGTATAAACAAAGGTTCCTTCACCAATTTAGTGTCTAATCTAACCATAACCTTTATTATTATTATTATTATTATATCTTCAACAATTTAAAGATGATTGTTTCCAATAGCTTGGTATAATATATATTTCTTTTTAAAATAGAATAATTTTAAATGTGAAAAGATAAAATGTATACCTTTTAACATATTTTAATAATCATATCTTAGTAAATAGGAAGTCAACATATTTTAGGAATACATTAATAAAGGGGAAATTCTCGTGTAGCAAATAGGAATACCTTTTTGATTTAGAATAATGATTACAAAATAATTTCCGTTTATGTCATGAAATTTCTCGGGATACGAGACATTGTTGAAGAAAGATTCAACAGTGTGTTTACATTTTTTTATTTAGTAATGATTACAAAATAGTTTTGGCTTATGTAATGAAATCAAAAATCTTTTTTTTTTCTTAATTTAAAAAATATGTGTAAACATCCCAATCAACTTAGATTGAATTATTAATTTAATTTAAAAATTACTAATCAACTATTAATTTAAAAAATTATTTTTTATTTAAAAGAATGAGATTTAATTCTATAAAATAAATTTTATATTTTAAAAGATATCTTAGTTTTAAAATTATTTAACTTAAAAAAATATAATAAGATAGTATTTTTTAAGTATATTGTGCAGTTTTATGATAATATTTTTCTGTACATTTCTACTCTGTCTTCTTTAGATTATCCCATCCATCCTAACCGAGTATTGTACTTTAGTTTTAGTGTAGTTTAATCTATATATACATTTATAATGTGTTAAGATTTGTTTCTCTATCAACGTACATTGGTATAATTTATAATGTGTCAATATTTGCTCCTCCATTAACGTGTTGTGGTATAGTTTCTTGTAATTTATGTACTGTAATAATTTAGTTTAATTTGATCTATTATACAATGTGTTAAATTATTAAAATTAGATCATTTATTGAACACAATAACCTATCTGTCTTTGTATATTTATGTTTATCATTTTTCTAATTTACGCGAGTTAATTGTTTCGCTTTTGCCTTTGTCCAGCGAGCCTACTTCAATTTATAAATATAAAATTCTACATATAAACTAAAATATGTAAGTTCAAATTTTACACTCAAACTAATTATCACTTAAAACTAAGCTCAATGTTAAGTCTTATGTTTTGATGGTCCAATTCATTTATTTTAATATCTATTTACTTTTTTCAATTATGAAATTGTGTATCAAATTAAAAAGATGTTTATAAAATATATTATTAAAATAGTTTTAATATGTTTATGTTTTATATTTATTTTGAAACTTTAATTAATTAAATAATAAAATAAATAATAAAAATATATTACTAAAATAATTTTGATTTACTATTATGGTGTTTCAATTTATTAATTTTAATATTCACATAATTGTAATTTATTCAAATTTATTTTCAAATTTTATATTTATTTTTGATATTGTAGTTTAATTAAATATAAAAAAATGAAATAATCAAATTAATTATAGGATAATTTTAATTTGTTAATATAATGTGTTTTTTTATTTTCTATTTTTACTCTCAATGATACTAGTAAATTTGAGATTCTAATAAATTTAATATCTACACTTTAAAAAAAAAAATGAAAATATTAATAAAGAGTTTTATATAAATAAAAATATAATATAAAAAATAAGAAGGTATATTTGTTTTTTTTTTTTTTTAAATACACATAGGTTTATTTAAATATTTTTTCTATTTTTATTTTAAATACATAAAATTTTAAATTATTTAATTTTTTATGAGAAAAAAATAAATTAATGACTTTTTATTTTTCATATATAATTTTTTATTTTTATTATAAAATTATATTTTATTTATAAACGATATGTATAATATGTAGAAAGTTCAATGAGTAATATCAAATAAATTTAATCATTTCCAATCACCATTAAATATTGATTTCAAAAATAAAAAATATAGATAAGGAATCAATATAATATCTAGATATTAGATATTGACTTGTACAAATTTCATGGATATTTGATTAGTAGCAACTATATTTGGAATAAATAGAATAATGGCAATTTGATTTATAGAGGTTTGGTAAGTTTATCTATACTTTTCACAAACTTAGGAGTGCATTTTTTATTTTATTTTATTTTTTTAAGTTATAATCAACCTTATTTAATAATTAAAATTATTAATCATAATATTATTAAAAATTTACAAAGGCATATAATATATTTTGATATTAGGATTAAAATTAATGTTACCCACTATTAACAAATATTAATATTAATGTCACTCTTAATATTAATTAATTGTTATTGATATTAGTATTAATTAATATTATCAATATTAATATTAAAGTTAATAATAATAATACATTAACTACTATAATGCAAATTATTATTATACTAATAATAATTTGCATTAGTATTTGATATTAAATAATTAATATGTAGGAATATACTAATATTAATAAATAAATAAGTTTTATTATTAATATTACTTAATTTGAATAAGAATAAGAATATTATTTTTAATATTATTAATATTAAATCCTTGTGTTTATTAGTTCTTTTGGTTTATAATATAAATAATCGATCAATGTCATCCATGTTTAAATCAATTCCCTTGGGTTCACCAATTCCTTTGGTTTATAATTTTTTGGGTAATGGTTTTCCCTTGGGTTCACCAATTCCTTTGGTTTATAATATTAAGCCCTTGGGTTTATTAGTTCTTTTGGTTTATAATATGAATAATCGATCAATTTCATCCATGATCAAATGTCACATTCATACAAATATTGTCTCAATATGAAAATCACCCATGGCCAACCATGGTCATAGTTGGTCGAACGTCGCATTCTGACAACAATTGTCTCAATGTTTAAATCAATTCCCTTGGGTTCACCAATTCCTTTCGTTTATAATTTGTTGGGTGATGTTTTTATGCACTTTGTGTTTTTTTTTTTTTATCTATCTTCAAATATAATTAAACTTTTTTAATGTTATGGATCTAACTTCCATAGAATAGTTTAGAATATTTTTAGTAGCCACAAATTAAAGGTTGATATTTATTCAAAGAGTGGTTATGGGTTTTCTATCATTTTAATTAAATTGGATAGTTAAAAAAATATATATGTGAACATCTATCATATGAACATGAATTATGTCCCGAATGGGGTGATGCATGTCGGCTAAAAATGGTAGTACAGTGGTACGCGGAGCTCGATAGGAATCCACGCGCACCACACTAGAATTTATGATGATATATAGTACATCGTACCAACCATCCCACTATGCGCGAGTTAATATGCAGGTAGAGCGACCCCGGAAGGCCATTCGACAATTTTTGGAGATGAGAATGGAGTGTCTGTTGTACAGTTTGTTTGGTTGTAATGATACCTGGTTGCAGCTCTAGATAGGTGCATACGGGTATGGTATTCACGTTTCCTCCATCTCGGAGGAAGGAGACCATCCGCTATAGGATTTTCCATGGGGTCCGTGGGCAGGACCTTCATGAAATGCCAATTTGAAGTAACAGAAAGTTCATTTGAGTACCTGTGAAGAGTCATACTTTCTTCCATGCTCTTTTCTAGTGGTTAAGTGTTCCTTACCCTAGAAACTCTACCCGCTACCTGCTATAGAACTAGACATGGTAGCCCTCCCTTCATGAAGCGCTTAAGAGGGATAGCTATAAACCCTTACCTTATAAGCACCATAGCAGGTGAGATCTTTCCAAACCAACATCTAATTAGATTGATATTGATTTGACTGCTAGAAGAAGATTGACTTTCACTCGACCCGTCAATAGTGTGAACCTTCAAGCTATCTGACATTCATCTGGGTGAATTTCGATAGAGTGTGGCACTTATACCCCATTTTGATTCGGCCATGGGGATATAGCGGTAAGAAAGACTCTGTCAAACATACCGCATGGGGTAGTTGGAAATCTTGCGTGCTCATTTCAATACTTGCTCCAACGGATTCCTGCACTCTCGGTATGATGCTCTACGCTCATATTTTTGGTGTTTCCCTCACGGTATTTTTCCTCGTATTCAGCACAATGCCTGAGTCACCTGACGAAAAGGCTGGTAGCGGTCCTGGTAAAGTTCTTTGTGTAAACCTTCTACAATTTTATTATAGGTTATTCTGCTTCTTCTCTCTCGCAAGGTGGAAAGCCATCCCCTCGGGGGTGGATTGTAGTCACAATGGTTAAATAATACCCCGGTAGAGAGGACACACATGCAGTAGATGATTTTCTCGTCGAATCGTAGGGCGACCACACGACGGGGAGCTAAGCTCCCACAGGGAATATACTGACAATCGTCTCTTGGGCGAGGTTGCGACTTTGTTACCAGCCTGCTCCCCGGGTCACGTGGAGGCCCCTACCTCCTTGGAATCTATTGTTGCTCAATTGACCAATATTTAGCTCAATATCGAAACTCTAAGGGAGTAGAGGTATGCTGATCAAAATGAATTGGTAGCTTACATTAATGATCTTCAGCAAATGCAAAGTGAGATCCTAGACTCAGTCGAAGGTCTACGCTAGCAGCACACACAAACAAATGACCACCTTCATTTCCCTGGAAGCGAGGGTGGAACAAATTGATTTTCACATGCATGAATGTGCTTCTCTCTTTGCTACTCCTCCAGTATTTGACCCAAATCCAACCACATAATGAGGATTTTTATGAATTGTAGTTTTTACTATTTTGTGTTATGCAAGTCATGGCATATAGGCCACCCAATAATAACCAATGACATATGTTGTCATGGTCTTCCTCCACATTACATGCTTCTTAAATTTAGGCTTGAGTCCTTTTCTAAGCCTGTTGACATGTATTTTGTATCTAAAGATTTCTTCATAATATAACTACTGATAATTGACTCACAAAAAAAAACATGAATTATGGTTTTTTGGACATATGGTATATTTTATTGGCCTACGGTATTGTAACAAAGACTATTTATAGGTTAATAATATGCACGATAAAGTTAGAGTGAACCTCCATAATCAATAATCTTCTTCTACATTTTCATAATTGAAAAATAAAAAAATAACACTGAATGTGTCACCTCAATTAATTTTTTTAACAAAAAAAAATAGGTATATACAATAATATTATACATGTAAATGGAAATTAAATGTGAACAAAACTCAATAAAACAAAAGAGTATAACAAAAAATTTTAAAGAACATATATATAAGTCTTTGGAGGCTTGGTTAAACGATGATAAGGGAATATATATGTCCTTGGGGGCTTGGTTAAATGGTGATCAGGGCAGCTCTTATAGCACTCATCACAGGTTCAATTCCCCTCCCCAATAGGAGTGATGCATCTCGACATGTTGATGAAAGATGGAGTTGAAAAAAATAACAAAGAAAAATGAAAGGTACTACCAAAATTCATTTAGTGTCCAAAATTCAGGTATGTTTAGGGCATATATTAATTTTTCTATAAACAATAATTTAAAATAAAGTATTGATTTACTTGATTTTTATGAACTTTTAAAAATATATTATGAAATTGATGCCTTGATGTGTGTCAAGATTCATAGGCCATTTGATTTATATGACTATGCTAGTTAATAATGAATTGTGGTTAAATGCAACTTTTGATTCATTGTGGACTTTGAAATTAAAAGAGAAAATGATAATATGGAGTTTAAACCTAGGATTAAGTGTTTGGTGATTGTTGTAACAATGGCACTAGTTATGGGATGTGTGGAAGTAATGGAAATTGTTCTTTCAAGGTGATCCAACACAATGATATCTTCAAGGATTTGTTTTTCTAACTTTTTTCATTTCCTTATAATTTGTTAAATTTTTATTGCAAGGGATTCTTGCCAAAGAAAGATTCTAGCAATGGATTTTCTTATCGAACACTATTAATTGAATATTGACCAATGCAACCTATAATGTAACTTTGAAATATAAATATATTTTTCAATATTATTAAAAAAATAATTTGCAAACATTTTATGCACCATAACTTCAAGGTCATGTGGACAACTAAGTCACATACTTTATGCCATAATTTATGGATATTGTTGCAATATTCATGCATTATATTTAGATATTTGTGATGTCGAGGCTTACTAGTGTTTAGTAACCACATCTCAATTTATTAGTTCCTCCCAAAGAAATATTATAAGATTTCATTTTCCTATTAACCACTATTGATTTAGCTAACATTAGCCAATGTAGATTACAAATTTTTATGCAAATTTTCACATAACACAATTTTTAACTTGAGTGGTAGGAATTGAGTTGAGAGGTCCGTTAGAAGACATGACTTTAGCAACAAATTTTCCTATTGGCTACTATTAGTTAGCATTGACCAATGCAACTTATAATGGTTTCAAGTGAAATGAATAGTTTTTGTTTTAAGACCAATATTAAAAAGATAAATTGTGTTTTTTTATAAATGTATAAATATGTATAAATGTATATAATTTCTTTTTGTTTTTTCTTTTAATTAATCCTAAGTTATTTTATATAACAATCCAACTCAAATAAAATACTTAGTGACTATTTAGGATTTAAAACTAGAGTAGTTTAGTTATTAATATTTTTGTCCTTTTCATTTGAACTTTGCAATACAGTTTTTTTTATATATTAGATTTTTCAAATTATATAATTAAAGTTGCAAAAAAAATTTGGTGAATTTTAAGCAAATTAGCAAAATTCACTGGAAAAGAATACCAAGAAAAAAAAAAAATAGGAAACAGTAACACTACAGCGTCAAAACTTAGATAGACATCAATGTAAAAAGATGACTTTTAAAATTTAAAAATAACTCATTTTAAGATGCAATACGTATTTATTTACAAAATTTATATGTTAAAGAAGTACTTGACCTCACAACAACCAACCCTGTCCGGATTTAGTTTTTAAAATGTATAATAAAATATAACCGTTGGACGATTAAAGATAAAACATCTTTTAAACTGCATGGTGTGGAGATTATGTTTAAGAAAGAAAATCTTGGTAAAAGGGTCAAATTTAGTTTAAAAAATCCATAATAAAATATAACCGTTGGACGATTTAAGATAAAACATCTTTTAAACTGGATGGTTTAGAGATTATGTTTAAGAAATAAAGTCTTGGTAAAAGATAAGAAAGAAAATCTTGGTAAAAGCTATTCATCCACAATCCGCGCTCATTGCTTGAACACTGATACCGCGATTTATAGCCGATTTGGAGCGGGGGTCACGCAGTTTTGAAAATCCGAGGAGGCTGTGCAAGCAATAGCGCTTCAGTTTAAGGTACATTTTAAACAGAGGACTAAGCAGGAGTCGACAGAATGCCTTCACGATGGAACATTAACATGCATTCCAGTGAAAGAGACCGTCTGTTTGTGATCCGTTCAATTATGACCCTGATACTCTGTTTAATGGGCGTTGTTTTATTGGCAATAGCCGTTCTTGATTTGTGGACATAAGTTGATGTTGCATAATGGCGAGGACAGTACTCAGCAATTTCTATTTCTCCTGACTTCCTCAACGTTCTTGAAGAACAATCTATGTTATTCAGCCCAAGCTATCTTTTACAATATCAATCTTAATAATCGGATTACGTATTTTATTAGAGATGTTGTTGGCCATCAACATCCTCATAAAAAAAGCTTGTATATTATTCTTTGCAATCGTGTTCCAAAGCTGATGGATAATATTTATTCTAACCCTCTTAGTACCATAATGAGGTAAAAATGTGGTTTAAAATCGTATGAAATATCGTGCCTGTAAACACTCTATGAAATATCACTAATTGTTGTTGTGTTCCTATAATGTCAGGGTTTTTGAAACAAGTCTTCCGGATTAATCCCAAAGAATAAAGATACTTTGTGATTAATTCAAAAGACTTATATCAAAAAATGATGAATATCTGAAACTTGAATTCTGAGAATGTCAGGGTTATTTAAATTCAAAGAATGTAAGGGTTATTTGGCATTTTTAAAGGACTATCCTCTCCCACCAAGCATAGCATACCAGCCTTCTGGTTGGAGTTCGTGGCAGCTATAAGCTGCTCGCAGAGATATGAATGTCACGTATATTTGTTTTATTTCCCATCATCTCCAACAAATATCAAGCACACATGTGTGACATATCAATGATGCTTTGATGATCTGATTTCATTGTGGATATAGTTTTGCAGGGAAATGGTCAAACCATAATTATCAAATTCAAATTTCTTAAATAAATTTATAAATATCTACAAATAAAATTTATAAATTTATTATTTTTAAGAATTATAAATTTATTTATTTCTATTATATTTTAATACCAAATTTATTGTTTTTCGTACAGATATATTTTTTAAATATATAATTAATTATTTACTATAATTTTTTTATATAACTTTTTATATTTTTATTTTTTATTTTTAAATATTAAATTTTGTATTAAAAATAAATCTTTTCAAATCCATTGCAATTTTGATTTCTAATTTTTCTATTTTATTTTTTAAATATTAAATTTTATATTAAAAAACAAATCCTTTTCAAATGCATTGGAATTTTGATTTCTATTTCATACAGCATTTTAAATATAGAATTTGTTTTTATTAAATTTTATTTTAACATAAAATTCAGTACCGAATTCGAATTACCTCGTTTTAATGTATTTTCGATATATTTTTGGACCAATACAGCCGAACTTGCTAAGTATGTGTCAAGCATAACAATTTCTTTGCAAGTTACAGCCGAACTTGCTAACTATGGGTCAAACATATCAATTGATTTGCAAGGTAATGGTCAAACAAAGTGAGAATAAATGTATTAATATATATATATATATGTCAAAGGAATACCTGGACGTCCGAACAACGAAGCCAATCCGGTTCAATTTTAGTTTAAAAAGATATAATAGAATATAACCATTGGTTGATTAAAGATAAAACATCTTTTAAGGTGGATGGTGGGGAGCGTTGGTTGATTAAAGATAAAATATCTTTTAAACTCGGTGATGGAGAGATGCATTAAACCTTTTCCATTATATCTTAAACTTTTCAATCTAAAATAGAATTTCATCGTTGCGCGGGTCACGCAGTTTTGAAACTCCGACGAGGTTGTGCAAGAAGTAGCGCTTGAGTTCAAGGTACATTTTAAAACAGAGGACTAAGCAGCAGTGGAGAGAAGCAGAGTGCCTTCACGATGGAACATTCCCCTACATCCCAGTGAAAGAGACCGTGTGTTGGTGATCGGTTCAATTATGACCCTGATGATCGGTTTAAGGGACGTTGTTTTATTGACAATAGACGTTCTTGATTTGTGGACATCTGGACGTGTCAATAAGTTGATGTTCGCTTTAACTGCCTCTCTCATATTCCTTTTTTGTCCCATAATGGTGAGGACAGTACTCAGCTATTTCTATTTCTCCTGGCTTCATCAACGTTCTTAAAGAAAAATCTATGATATGCAGCCGAAACATTCTTTTACAATCTTAATAATCAGACTACATGTTTTATTAGAAACGACTGCCTTTGAATATCATCCACGACGGGAGTCGGAAATTCTTTAATTATATTTAGGTTTTCGTGCAAAAAGTTTAGTTTCATATTATTAATCCTCTGTCTTTATGCCAATGCGAAAAAGATTTCATCCAATTCATGTACTGTGGAGATTTCAAGTAATTAAGGACCTTTTTATCTACACTGAAATTTTCATGTAACTAAGACTCTTTATCATTGTGTTCATGTCCAATACACTGAAATTTCCATATAATTCACAAGATATAGAAACTTAGATCGGGTCCTTATAAAATATGTCATGTTATTCGCTGGCGATGGTGAAGAGCATTTCAGCCGAAGCTTCAAGCCTGGCCAAGCTGTGGCGAACTTTTCCGACTCAGAATCGCCGTCTGTTATAGGCAAAATCTAGCCCCAATTTCATGCCCATGGATTCCCACGGTTTTCCGACGTGGATGTCGGCCGGAGATCGAAGGCTTATGCGAACCTCCACAAGTACGGTGAAGCTGAACACCGTGGTTGCGAAGGACGGCAGTGGGAATTACACGAACATTACAGAGGCAGTGAATAAGGCTCCCGAGAAGAGCGAGACGAGATACGTAATTCATATAAAAGCAGGAGTTTATGCATAGAATGTGGAGTTGCACAAGAAGAAAACTAATATCATGTTTGTTGGAGATGGAATGGATGTCATAGTGGTGACAGGGAACTGAAATGTGAAGGACAATTTCACAACCTTTCATTCTGCAACTGTTCGTAAGTCCTCTAATTTGTGGTCTCTGTGGTCACATATTTACTCAATTAAGTATATGATAGCAAACAGTGGTGCCCAAAGAGAATTAATAGATCCATGAAAGTGTGATTGAAATTATGAACGCTATACCGATGAGGAATTTGCTCTCACTCTAACGCCAAAGGCCCAGCAGTTGGACAAATTTCTTTTGAAAAGGAGACCAGCGAAAAGAAACCAAAATATTTCTCCTGACCTCCTCAACGTTCTTGAAGAACAATCTATGTTATTAAGCCCAAGCTATATTTTACAATATCAATCTTAATAATCGGATTACGTATTTTATTAGAGACATTGTTGGCCATCAACATCCTCATAAAAAAAGCTTGTATATTATACTTTGCAATCGTGTTCCAAAGCTGATGGATAATATTCATTCTAATCCTCTTAGTACCATAATGAGGTAAAAATGTGGTTTAAAATCGTATGAAATATCGTGCCTGTAAACACTCTATGAAATATCACTAATTGTTGTTGTGTTCCTATAATGTCAGGGTTTTTGAAACAAGTCTTCCGGATTAATCCCAAAGATTAAAGATACTATCTGAAACTTGAAATCTGAGAATGTCAGGGTTATTTAAATTCAAAGAATGTAAGGGTTATTTGGCATTTTTAAAGGACTATCCTCTCCCACCAAGCAAAGCATACCAGCCTTCTGGTTGGAGTTCGTGGCAGCTATAAGTTGCTCGCAGAGATATGAATGTCACATATATTTGTTTTATTTCTCATCATCTCCAGCAAATATCAAGCACACATGTGTGACATATCAATGATGCCTTGATGATCTGATTTCATTGTGGATATAGTTTTGCAGGGAAATGGTCAAACCATAATTATCAAATTCAAATTTCTTAAATAAATTTATAAATATCTACAAATAAAATTTATAAATTTATTATTTTTAAGAATTATAAATTTATTTATTTCTATTTATATTTTAATACCAAATTTATTGTTTTTCATACAGATATATTTTTTAAATATATAATTAATTATTTACTATCATTTTTTTATATAACTTTTTATATTTTTATTTTTTATTTTTGAATATAAAATTTTGTATTAAAAATAAATCTTTTCAAATCCATTGCAATTTTGATTTCTAATTTTTCTATTTTATTTTTTAAATATTAAATTTTATATTAAAAAATAAATCCTTTTCAAATGCATTGCAATTTTGATTTCTATTTCATACAACATTTTAAATATAGAATTTGTTTTTATTAAATTTTATTTTAACATAAAATTCAGTACCAAATTCGAATTACCTCATTTTAACGTATTTTCGATATATTTTTGGACCATTACAGCCGAACTTGCTACGTATGGGTCAAGAATAACAATTTATTTGCAAGTTACAGCCGAACTTGCTAACTATGGGTCAAACATATCAATTGATTTGCAAGGTAACGGTCAAACAAAGTGAGAATAAATGTATTAATATATATATATATATATATATTTTAAAATTTATATATATTTAACATATATATTAATTTTTTAATAATTGATAATAATGATTTTAAAAGCATTATAATTTAATTAATTTTTATAATTCTTTATAATAAGTTAAATATTTTAACATTTATCATATATTGATTATCAATATTTCTTATCCTTATTTTAATTTATAAGATAGATAATGTATTCTTAAACAAAGGTTATCATTGTTTTGGTTGACAATCGATATGGTACTAGAGAGTTTCCTATGTTTAGAACATATATACATCTTTATAAATTTGTATTTGTTCATTTTATCATTCCATTATATTTATAGTGTCATCTTATTATTTTATTATTTATGGGATTCATCAATTTTCCTAGGCACTAATTTTGTGAGAATAAGTATTCTTTGTGTATCTATACAAATTTATAAGTGGTTAGTTGTAACAAACACTGATAACTCTCTAAATCACTATTAAATATTTCTCACTAATAATTAGATAAAATGTTCACCAATTCATAGTGTAACCTTAGTAGAAGAATAGTAAGTTGCTTAACCATTAACAACCAGTATTGTAGTACATTAGCATAAAGCTGTATGATGTAACCTTGCAATCATTTCATTATAACTACAGCCATCACATACTTGACATTATGAACACAACAACAAGAAAATAATTCAACATCATCAATCTGAAACAACAATCAATCACACCATTGAACACCAATATACCCTGGAAACCCTGTAGGGTGAAAACTAGCAAATGTTTAATTTTATTATTAAACGCTCGTGAGGGTGTTCACCCCTCACTCAATGGCTTATAATGGAGACCATCCCTTAACCATTGTTATAAATCTTACAAAGAAATAAACAAATATCTAGCTTAAAGCAATTACAATAATTATGATAGCATTTACTCACTAATCTTCATATCTTCATATGTTGGTGGCATGGATGTACCTACACTGTATCATTGTATAATGGACCTTCCTGCAACTCACACTCATTTGCACAAACCATTAATCATTTATCAGCCACCATGTTAAGCATAATATTTCTTTGCATTCGGGTCGGGTCGGGCCATTTCGTTCGAGGTCCCCCGTATCAGTTTTGCTAAGTTGTGACCACTCGGGTGCCTTGTGCACATTCGGGCGGCCTATTTTCCATTTGCTCCTTTTTGGCATTGCTTGGTCGGGCGCGCCATGTCGTGCCATGCGATGTCGCCCGATCAGGCGCGTTCGGGTCGGGTCGTTTCGTTATAGGGTGCCCGTATAAGTTTTTCTAGGTTGTGATCGCCTGGGTACCTTATGCACGTTCGAGCGACCCGTTTGACATTTTCTCCCTTTTGGCATCGTTTGGTCGGGCGTGTCATGTCACGCCATGTGAGGTCACCCAGCCGAGCGTGTTCGGGCCCGGTCATTTCGTTCGAGGGTGCCCGTATCAGTTTTGCTAATTTGTGATCGCTCGAGTGCCTTGCGCACATTCGGGAGGCTCGTTTGCCATTTTCTCCCTTGTGGCATCATTTGGTCGGGCGCACCATGTTGTTCCATCTGAGGTCGCTCGACCAGGCCCGTTCAGGTCAGGCCAATTCGTTTGAGGGCGCCCGTATCAGTTTTTCTAAGTTGTGACCGCCCGGGTGATTTGTGCACGTTCAGGTGGCCCATTTGTTGTTTTCTCTCTTGTGGCATCATTCAATCAGGCACGCCGTGATGTGCCATGTCAGGTCGCATGACTGGGCGTGTTCAAGTCGGGCTCTTTCATTCGAGGGCACCCATATCATTTTTGCCAAGTCTTGACCGCCCGTGTGCCTTGGGCATGTTTAGGCAGCCCGTTTTCTGTTTTCTCCCTTGTGTCATCGTTTGGTCAGGCGCGCCATTTTGCGCCGTGTGAAGTCGCCCGACTAGGTGCGTTCGAGTTGAGGCATTTCGTTTGAGGGCGCCCGTATCAATTTTGCTAAGTTATGACCACTCAGGTTCCTTGTGCACGTTCGGGCGGCCCGTTTGCCATTTTTTTCCTTGTGGCATCGTCCAGTCAGGCGCGCCATGTCCGGGTCAAGCTGTTTCGTTCGAGGGTGACCATTTCAGTTTTGCAAAGTTGTGACCGCCTGGGTCCCTTGTACTACACGTTTGGGTGGCCTGTTTTCAGTTTGCTCCCCTGCGGCATCGTTCGTCATGTCACGCTGTGTAAGGTCGCCTGACCGAGTGTGTTCGAGCTGGGTCATTTCGTTCGTGGGCGCCCGTATCAGTTTTTCTAAGTTGTGACTGCCCAGGTGCCTTGTGCACATTAGGGCGACCCATTTTCCATTTTCTCCCTTGTGGCATCGTTCGGTCGGGCGCACCGTGTCACGCCGTGTAAGGTCGCCTGACTACCCACGTTCGTGTCGGGCCATTTCGTTCGAGGGAACCTGTATCAGTGTTGGTAAGTTGTGACCACCTAGGTGCCTTGTGCACGTTCGGGTGGCCTGTTTTCCGTTTGCTCCCTTGTGGCATCATTCGGTCGGGCACGTCATGTCGCGCCGTGTGAGGTGGCCAGACCGGCCACGTTCTGGTCGAGTCGTTTCGTTTAAGGGTGCCCATATCAGTTTTGCTAAGTTGTGACCACCCGGGTCCCTTGTGCATGTTCAGGCGGCCCGTTTTCTATTTGCTCTGTTGTGGTATTATTCGATCGGGTGCATTATATCACGCCGTGTGAGGTTGCCCGACCGGGCGCGTTCGGGTCGGGTCAGGCCATTTATTTCAATGGCACCCGTATTAGTTTTGATAAGTTGTGACTGCCCGGGTGCCTTCTGCAAACTCGAGCAGCCCATTTTTCATTTTCTCCCTTGTGGAATTGTTTGGTCAAGCGCACCGTGTGAGGTCGCTCGACCGTGCACGTTCAGGTCGGGTCGTTTCATTCGTGGGCGCCTGTATCAGTTTTGCTAAGTTGTGACTATCTGAGTACCTTGTGCGTGTTTAGGTGGCTCATTTTTTGTTTGCTCCCTTGTGGAATCGTTTGGCTGGGTGTGCCGTGTCGCATCGTACTGTGAGGATGCCCGACCAGGTGTGATCGTGTCGGGCCATTTCATTTTAGGGTGCCCGTATCAGTTTTGCTAATGTTGTGACCGTTTGGGTGCCTTGTGCATGTTTGGGTGGCTCGTTTGTCGTTTTCTCCCATATGGCATCGTTCAGTCGGGCAAGCCGTGTCGCGCCGTGTGAGGTCGCCCGAACATGCGCATTCGGGTCGGGTCGGGCCATTTCGTTCGACGGCGCTCGTATCAGTTTTGCTAAGTTGTGATCGTCCGGGTGCCTTGTGCATGTTCGAGTGGCTCATTTGTTGTTTTGTCCCTTATGGCATCGACGTTCGTAGTGAATAGGGAATTACACGAACATTACAGAGGTAGTGAATAAGGCTCCCGAGAAGAGCGAGACGAGATACATAATTCATATAAAAGCAGGAGTTTATGCAGAGAATGTGGAGTTGCACAAGAAGAAAACTAATATCATGTTTGTTGGAGATGGAATGGATGTCACAGTGGTGACAGGGAACCAAAATGTGAAGGACAATTTCACAACCTTTCGTTCTGCAACTCTTGGTAAGTCCTCTAATTTGTGGTCTCTGTGGTCACATATTTACTCAATTAAGTATATGATAGCAAACAGTGGTGCCCAAAGAGAATTAATAGATCCATGAAAGTGTGATTGGAATTATGAACGCTATACCGATGAGGAATTTTCTCTCACTCTAACGCCAAAGGCCTAGCAGCTGGACAAATTTCTTTTGAAAAGGAGACCAGCGAAAAGAAACCAAAATATTGCACCACTTGTTGATTGACAGACACTTTATTAAGATGACAATCAACCAAATGCAATATTTGAGGTTAAATTTGTCTCTTTAAGTTGTTTCTTTCTGGTAATTACAGTTGGGTGCTTGCTTTTTCGCTGGCAAGAAATTGGCCTCTCTGCGTCAGTATTGCCTTTTTGCAGGAAATACAATTGCCAAGCACGAAAATTTACAGTATAATTTAAATAGGTTCAATGTTTAAATTTTGAATAGGTTCAATGTTTAAATTTTGAATAGGTTTAATGTTTATTGGTTAAGAATATATAGTTTGACTTCATTTAATAGTTAAAAGTATGTGTTTTTTTTTAAAAGGATGTAGGTTTGAAACCAGAAAAGTAGGATACGTTTTTTTTTAGTAGATTTAGCAGTCAAATCACTCAGCAGAAGTGGATCTCTTGTCTTATAAACAAAAAGTTTAATACACCAATTTAGTGTCTAATCTAACCATAACCTTTATTATTATTATTATTATTATATCTTCAACAATTTAAAGATGATTGTTTCCAATAGCTTGGCATAATATATATTTCTTTTTAAAATAGAATAATTTTAAATGTGAAAGGATAGAATGTATACCTTTTAACATATTTCAATAATCATATCTTAGTAAATAGGAAGTCAACATATTTTAGGAATACATTAATAAAGGGGAAATTCTGCTGTAGCAAATAGGGGATCTCAGACAGTGTTGAAGTTAATAATCATATCTTAGTAAAGAGGAAGTCAACATATTTTAGGAATACATTAATAAAGGGGAAATTCTCCTGTAGCAAATAGGAATACCATTTTGATTTAGAATAATGATTACAAAATAATTTCCGTTTATGTCATGAAATTTCTCGGGATCCGAGACATTGTTGAAGAAAGATTCAATAGTGCGTTTACATTTTTTTATTTACAATAATGATTACAAAATAGTTTTGGCTTATGTAATGAAATCAGAAATCTTTTTTTTCTTAATTTAAAAAATATGTGTAAACATCCCAATCAACTTAGATTGAATTATTAATTTAATTTAAAAATTCCCAATCAACTATTAATTTAAAAAATTATTTTTTATTTAAAAAAATGAGATTTAATTCTATAAAATAAATTTTATATTTTAAAATATATCTTAGTTTTAAAATTATTTAACTTAAAAAAATATAATAAGATAGTATTTTTTAAGTATATTGTGCAGTTTTATGATAGTATTTTTTTGTACATTTCTACTCTGTCTTCTTTAGATTATCCCATCCATCCTT
This sequence comes from Pinus albicaulis, assembly GCA_034641835.2. Classification (NCBI taxonomy): domain Eukaryota; kingdom Viridiplantae; phylum Streptophyta; class Pinopsida; order Pinales; family Pinaceae; genus Pinus; species Pinus albicaulis. The sequence continues at coordinate 25,030 of JAXQQM020063830.1, forward strand.
ACCGAGTATTGTACTTTAGTTTTAGTGTAGTTTAATTTATATATACATTTACAATGTGTTAAGATTTGTTTCTCTATCAACGTACAGTGGTATAATTTATAATGTGTCAATATTTGCTCCTCCATTAATGTGTTGTGGTATAGTTTCTTGTAATTTATGTACTGTACTAATTTAGTTTAATTTGATCTATTATACCATGTGTTAAATTATTAAAATTAGATCATTTATTGAACACAATAACCTATCTGTCTTTGTATATTTATGTTTATCATTTTTTAATTTACGTGATTTAATTGTTTCGCTTTTGCCTTTGTCCAGCGAGCCTACTTCAATTTATAAATATAAAATTCTACATATATGTAAGTTCAAATTTTACACTCATACTAATTATCACTTAAAACTAAGCTCAATGTTAAGTCTTATGTTTTGATGGTCTAATTCATTTATTTTAATATCTATTTACTTTTTTCAATTATGAAATTGTGTATCAAGTTAAAAAGATGTTTATAAAATATATTATTAAAATAGTTTTAATATGTTTATGTTTTATATTTATTTTGAAACTTTAATTAATTAAATATTAAAATAAATAATAAAAATATATTAATAAAATAATTTTGATTTACTATTATGGTGTTTCAATTTATTAATTTTAATATTCACATAATTGTAATTTATTCAAATTTATTTTCAAATTTTATATTTATTTTTGATATTGTAGTTTAATTAAATATAAAAAAATGAAATAATCAAATTAATTATAGGATAATTTTAATTTTTTAATATAATGTGTTTTTTTATTTTCTATTTTTACTCTCAATGATTCTAGTAAATTTGAGATTCTAATAAATTTAATATCTACACTTAAAAAAAAATGAAAAAATTAATAAAGATTTTTATATAAATAAAAATATAATATAAAAAATAAGAAGGTATATTTGTTTTTTTTTTTTTTAAATACAGATAGGTTTATTTAAATATTTTTTCTATTTTTATTTTAAATACATAAAATTTTAAATTATTTAATTTTTTATAAGAAAAAAATAAATTAATGACTTTTTATTTTTCATATATAATTTTTTATTTTTATTATAAAATTATATTTTATTTATAAACGATATATATAATATGTAGAAAGTTCAATGAGTAATATCAAATAAATTTAATCATTTCCAAACACCATTAAATATTGATTTCAAAAATTAAAAATATAGATAAGGAATCAATATAATATCTAGATATTAGATATTGACTTGTACAAATTTCATGGATATTTTATTAGTAGCAACTCTCTTTGGAATAAATAGAATAATGGAAATTTGATTTATAGAGGTTTTGTAAGTTTATCTATACTTTTCACAAACTTAGGAGTGCATTTTTTATTTTATTTTATTTTTTTAAGCTATAATCAACCTTATTTAATAATTAAAATTATTAATCATAATATTATTAAAAATTTACAAAGGCATATAATATATTTTGATATTAGGATTAAAATTAATGCTACCCACTATTAACAAATATTAATATTAATGTCACTCTTAATATTAATTAAATGTTATTGATATTAGTATTAATTAATATTATCAATATTAATATTAAAGTTAATAATAATAATACATTAACTATTATTATACTTTGTTATATATTTATTACTGTAATAATAATTTGCATTAGTATTTGATATTAAATAATTAATATGTAGGAATATACAAATATTAATAAATAAATAAGTTGTATTATTAATATTAATTAATTTGAATAAGAATAAGAATATTATTTTTAATATTATTAATATTAAATCCTTGTGCTTATTAGTTCTTTTGGTTTATAATATAAATAATCGATCAATGTCATCCATGTTTAAATGAATTCCCTTGGGTTCACCAATTCCTTTGGTTTATAATATTAAACCCTTGGGTTTATTAGTTCTTTTGGTTTATAATATAAATAATCGATCAATGTCATCCATGATCAAATGTCACATTCTGACAAACATTGTCTCAATATTAAAATCACCCATGGCCAACCATGGTCATAGTTGGTCGAACGTCGCATTCTGACAACAATTGTCTCAATGTTTAAATCAATTCCCTTGGGTTCACCAATTCCTTTCGTTTATAATTTGTTGGGTGATGTTTTTATGCACTTTGTATTTTTTTTTTTATCTATCTTGAAATATAATTAAACTTTTTTAATGTTATGGATTTAACTTCCATAGAATAGTTTAGAATATTTTTAGTAGCCACAAATTAAAGGTTGATATTTATTCAAAGAGTGGTGATGGATTTTCTATCATTTTAATTAAATTGGATAGTTAAAAAAATATATATGTGAACATCTATCATATGAACATGAATTATGTCCCGAATGGGGTGATGCATGTCGGCTAAAAATGGTAGTGCAGTGGTACGCGGAGCTCGATAGGAATCCACGCGCACCACACAAGAATTGATGATGATATATAGTACATCGTACCAACCATCCCACTATGCGTGAGTTAATATGCAGGTAGAGCGACCCCGGAAGGCCATTCGACAATTTTTGGAGATGAGAATGGAGTGTCTGTTGTACAGTTTGTTTGGTTGTAATGATACCTAGTTGCAGCTCTAGATAGGCGCATACGGGTATGGTATTCACGTTTCCTCCATATCGGAGGAAGGAGACCATCCGCTATAGGATTTTCCATGGGGTCCGTGGGAAGGACCTTCATGAAATGCCAATTTGAAGTAACAGAAAGTTCATTTGAGTACCTGTGATGAGTCATACTTTATTCCATGCTCTTTTCTAGTGGTTAAGTGTTCCTTACCCTAAAAACTCTACCCGTTACCTTCTATAGAACTAGACATGGTAGCCCTCCCTTCATGAAGCGCTTAAGAGGGATAGCTATAAACCCTTACCTTATAAGCACCATAGCAGGTGAGATCTTTCCCAACCAATAGCTAATTAGATTGATATTGATTTGACTGCTAGAAGAAGATTGACTTTCACTCGACCCGTCAATAGTGTGAACCTTCAAGCTATCTGACATTCATCTGTGTAAATTTCGATAGAGTGTGGCACTTATACCCCATTTTGATTCGGCGATGGGGATATAGCGGTAAGAAAGACTCTGTCAAACATACCGCATGGGGTGGTTGGAAATCTTGCGTGCTCATTTCAATACTTGCTCCACCGGATTCCTGCACTCTCGGTACGACGCTCTATGCTCATATTTTTGGTGTTTCCCTCACGGTATTTTTCCTCATATTCAGCACGATGCCTGAGTCACCTTACGAAAAGGCTGGTAGCGGTCCTGGTAAAGTTCTTTGTGTAAACCTTCAGCAATTTTATTATAGGTTATTCTGCTTCTTCTCTCTCGCAAGGTGGAAATCCATCCCCTCGGGGGTGGATTGTAGTCACAATTGTTAAATAATACCCCGGTAGAGAGGACACACACGCAGTAGATGATTTTCTCGTCGAATCGTAGGGTGACCACATGACGGGGAGCTAAGCTCCCATGGGGAATATACTGACAATCATCTCTTGGGCGAGGTTGCGACTTTGTTACCAGCCTGCTCCCCGGGTCACGTGGAGGCCCCTACCTCCTTGGAATCTATTGTTGCTCAATTGACCAATATTCAGCTCAATATCGAAACTCTAAGGGAGTAGAGGTATGTTGATCAAAATGAATTGGTAGCTTACATTAATGATCTTCAGCAAATACAAAGTGAGATCCTAGACTCAGTCGAAGGTCTATGCTAGCAGCACACACAAACAAATGACAACCTTCATTTCCCTGGAAGCGAGGGTGGAACAAATTGATTTTCACATCCATGAATGCGCTTCTCTCTTCGCTACTCCTCCAGTACTTCACCCAAATCCACCCACATAATGAGGATTTTTATGAATTGTAGTTTTTACTATTTTTTGTTATGCAAGTCATGGCATATAGGCCACCCAATAATAACCAATGACATCTGTTGTCATGGTCTTCCTCCACATTACATGCTTCTTAAATTTAGGCTTGAGTCCTTTTCTAAGCCTGTTGACATGTATTTTGTATCTAAAGATTTCTTCATAATATAACTACTGATAATTGACTCACAAAAAAAAAACATGAATTATGGTTTTTGGACATATGGTATATTTTATTGGCCTACGGTATTGTAACAAAGACTATTTATAGGTTAAGAATATGCATGATAAAGTTAGAGTGAACCTCCATAATCAATAATCTTCTTCTACATTTTCTTAATTGAAAAATAAAAAAATAACACTGAATGTGTCACCTCAATTAATTTTTTTAACAAAAAAAAATAGGTATATACAATAATATTATACATGTAAAAGGAAATTAAATGTGAACAAAACTCAATAAAACAAAAGAGTATAACAAAATTTTTTAAAGAACATATATATAAGTCTTTGGAGGCTTGGTTAAACGATGATAAGGGAATATATATGTCCTTGGGGGCTTGGTTAAATGGTGATCAGGGCAGCTCTTATAGCACTCATCACAGGTTCAATTCCCCTCCCTAATAGGAGTGATGCATCTCGACATGTTGATGAAAAATGGAGTTGAAAAAAATAACAAAGAAAAATGAAAGGTACTACCAAGATTATATATATATATATATATATATATAAGTATAACATTCATTTAGTGTCCAAAATTCAGGTATGTTTAGGGCATATATTAATTTTTCTATAAACAATAATTTAAAATAAAGTATTGATTTACTTGATTTTTACGAATTTTTAAAAATATATTATGAAATTGATGCTTTGATGTGTGTCAAGATTCATACGCCATTTGATTTATATGACTATGCTAGTTAATAATGAATTGTGGTTAAATGCAACTTTTGATTCATTGTGGACTTTGAAATTAAAAGAGAAAATGATAATATGGAGTTTAAACCTAGGATTAAGTGTTTGGTGATTGTTGTAACAATGGAACTAGTTATGGGATGTGTGGAAGTAATGGAAATTGTTCTTTCAAGGTGATCCAACACAATGATATCTTCAAGGATTTGTTTTTCTAACTTTTTTCATTTCTTTATAATTTGTTAAATTTTTATTGCAAGGGATTCTTGCCAAAGAAAGATTCTAGCAATGGATTTTCTTATCGAACACTATTAATTGAATATTTACCAACGCAAACTATAATGTAACTTTGAAATATAAATATATTTTTCAATATTATTAAAAAAATAATTTGCAAACATTTTATTGGACCATAACTTCAAGGTCATGTGGACAACTAAGTCACATACTTTATGCCATAATTTATGGATATTGTTGCAATATTCATGCATTATATTTAGATATTTGTGATGTCGAGGCTTACTAGTGTTTAGTAACCACATCTCAATTTATTAGTTCCTCCCAAGGAAATATTATAAGATTTCATTTTCCTATTAACCACTATTGATTTAGCTAACATTAGCCAATGTAGATTACAAATTTTTATGCAAATTTTCACATAACACAATTTTTAACTTGAGTGGTAGCAATTGAGTTGAGAGGTCCCTTAGAAGACATGACTTTAGCAACAAATTTTCCTATTGGCTACTATTAGTTAGCATTGACCAATGCAACTTATAATGGTTTCAAGTGAAATGAATAGTTTGTGTTTTAAGACCAATATTAAAAAGATAAATTGTGTTTTTTTATAAATGTATAAATATGTATAAATGTATATAATTTCTTTTTGTTTTTTTCTTTTAATTAATTCTAAATTATTTTATATAACAATTCAATTCAAATAAAATACTTAGTGACTATTTAGGATTTAAAACTAGAATAGTTTGGTTATTAATATTTTTGTCCTTTTCATTTGAACTTTGCAATACATTTTTTTTATATATTAGAGTTTTCAAATTATATAATTAAAACTTAAAGTTGCAAAAAAAAATTGGTGAATTTTAAGCAAATTAGCAAAATTCATTGGAAAAGAATACCAAGAAAAAAAAAAAAATAGGAAACAGTAACACTACAGCGTCAAAACTTAGATAAACATCAATGTAAAAAGATGACTTTTAAAATTTAAAAATAACTCATTTTAAGATTCAATACGTATTTATTTACAAAATTTATATGTTAAAGAAGTACTTGACGTCACAACAACCGACCCTGTCTGGATTTAGTTTTTAAAATGTATAATAAAATATAACCGTTGGACGATTAAAGATAAAACATCTTTTAAACTGCATGGTGTGGAAATTATGTTTAAGAAAGAAAATCTTGGTAAAAGGGTCAAATTTAGTTTAAAAAATCCATAATAAAATATAACCGTTGGACGATTTAAGATAAAACATCTTTTAAACTGGATGGTTTAGAGATTATGTTTAAGAAATAAAGTCTTGGTAAAATCTAAGAAAGAAAATCTTGGTAAAAGCTATTCATCCACAATCCGCGCTCATTGCTTGAAACAACGTCATGCGCGATTTGTGTTTGTAATTTTCAGAATTCCAAAACAATAAAGGCCGCCCTCTTCAACACTGAGAGAATAATTAAAAAAAATCCAGCGACGGACGAAGTTCAACTCGAAAAATTTATATTTCAATATATAAAGCTATGCATTACGAGACTTTCACTCAGAAAGAGGGATTACAAACGTCATTGAGAACTGCTTGCAAACACGGTTCAACAATTATCACTCTCTGTCATTTACAAATGACACTGCTGTCTCACTAAAACGATCCTTTATTGCGTGATTACTACTGTTTTCAAAACACATCTCTGTCTTTACAAAATGCACTTTCTTTATTGCGTAAAACTACGCTCCTTGTGTTTTACAATACGGCTAGCACTGTGTACCTCATAAAACATTACATAAAGCCCGCATAGCTCTGTCTCTACATATTACAAAAACGAGAAAATATCTCAGTGTCATTAAGATGACCCGGCTACTAAAATTCACCAGCATTACCCGATCTTTAATCGTTGCATTTACTTACTGCCTGCACCGCTTGGAGTTAGCATTGAAGTCGAATTGGCTTTACGGCTCGATCCATATTTACGACAGCCTTTGCTATGCTTCACTTCTACGTTCCACGCAACTGCTTGTGTATTAAAAAAAACTGTGTAATAACATTCTGTTGTGTAATTCCAAATTACATTTCTTGTCTTTTTATCTTTTTACATCCTTGCTATGTATATGCTTCACGAAATTTCATGCAATGTCTTTGAGCCTTTTAATATATATGTTTTACATACATTAAAATAAAACGGATTACATATAAAACAAATAACATATGCGATTTTAAAACTTTTAGCGCGAGTCATATATATAACATATGGCCGTATGATTTATGTGGGCCCCTGGGCACGTTCGAGTAAGAACCTCTGCGCCTCAAACTCTCATCGACCCCCGCGGACATATATTACATCTTTAACCTTGTATAGTGTGCCAGTCGGGTGGGGTATCTTGCTCCACCGGCCAAAGCTCTCCGGACCCCCTCGGACTTTCTGTTGCGGCTTGTTCTTTGCACGGCGGTGTACGGCGAGTTGAAATTAATTCCAACACTCCCCTTAATTTCCAATGCTGAGTTTTTCACCTTACCCAAGCATTCTGAAAGTATTCAAAGCTTTTTAACTGTGGTGGCTCTGTGAGGATATACGCAAATTGAGTCCTCGTCTGCAATGTTTCGCTGAAAACAATCTCGCCATTGCTTACCAATTCCGTGTGAAATGAAACTTGGTGTCCAGGCTGCTTTGTTCTTTTATGAAAGCACGAATTTTTAGACAATGCAGTAGCTGAGCTATTGTCCTGAAAATATCATGCATCCCTTTTGCATTCTTGACATAAGCTTCTCAACATTTTCCGCATCAGCGCTCGACACTGCTGTATGCTTGCCATAGGCGCCACACATTCGCCTGCTTGTGAACAACGCTACAACGGGCTGTTCTTAGAAGCCCATGAAATGGCCTCACGAACCCATGTGGAAAACTGCTTACGGAAGTGCTCTTCCAGATCCTCCAGCTCCTCCGGCCAGTCACTTGTCGAGTGTATCCAACTAAATGCGAACTTTACGAAGTAGTATAAAAAATACCAAATCTTTTAGTACCTTTAGCATACCTCAAAATTCTTTTTGCTGCTTGCCAATGTGCATCCTTTGGCTTTGTCCATGATACGTCAAAAACTCACTTGCAGTGCCTGTATGTCGACCTCAGTTGCGGTCGAATCGCATAGGTAGTGCCAAACTATGCTCTTGTACTAAACTAGGATCAAAATCTTTAACTGCTGTCCTCTCTGCTTTGAGAGTTTTAATCCCATCAGCTGTGGGAGTGATTTCGTCCCTTTGCTCATCTTGCATGTTAAATCTTTCAAGAACTTCTTCATTAACATACTTTGCACGATGAGATGAAAATCCCACTTTCATCTTGTTCTACTTCTATTCCCAAGAAGTATCTCGGCGGAAACCCATATCGGTCATTTTCAAATTCTTCTTTCCATGGTACATTTTAAAATGTTCAATGAGGCAATCATCATTACCGTAAAAATATCCTCATCAACACACAAGACTGCAATTAGAAATTTTGCCATCTTGTGCTGATGCTGTAGAGGGTGGGTTCTCCCTCACGCTTCTCAAAACCATTTTCCGGTAGATAGGAGTCTGTATCCTCTTGTACCACGCTCTTGAGTGCTTGCTTCAGCCCATAAAGAGCTTTCTTCCGAAACTTGCACACTTTGTGCTCTTGGCCTTTCTTCTCATAGGCCAGTTGATCTATGTAAACCTCTTCCATTAACACTCTCATTGGGGAATGCTAGGCTTCACGTCCATTTCGTAAACTTTCCATTTGTTTTGTGTCTTGCTATGGACCTTCTCGCTCTCACGAGTTTCCATTCTTGCTGCTCGGTGTGCGAAAGTTTCCTCATAATCTATGCCATCGTACTTCCCACTAGCCTTGTGACAACAAGCCTTGCCTTGTGTCTCTCTATCTTGCCTTGACATTACTCTTGGTCTTGTAGACCCATTTAACACAATGACATCTTTACCTTTTGGGAGTTCAACCAAATCCCAAGTTTTGTTCCTCTCTATGGAATTTATTTCCTCATCCATAGCTTCTATCCATTTCTCATCCTTGATGGCTTCTTCGAAATGAGCGGGATCATCAACATGACAATATAAAGAAGCAAACAAAGAATTGATACCTTCATTAGCTATGTCTTGTTCATAAATCTCTTTCAAACTTACGAATTTCTTACCTCTTTCGGTAGGTGTACAAGTACTTGACGAAGCACTTGAATTTCCCTCCTTGTGGTGTGCTTGGAGAAGCTTCTTGTCATTTTCTCCTCAAGGGTGTGCTGCGTAGATTGTTGGTGTTGCTGTGTTGGGGATGTATTTCAGCCACCTCATCATCATTCTCATCATGAGATAAACAATGCTTAACATTCCTAACTGTTTTCTCACATGCTTCCATCCCAAGCTTCCTCTTCGATGAGGCTGAACATCTCTTGCTCACAAGAAACTGCTTGTTGGATGGGTTATATAACACATATGCCTTGGATTCCTCCAGCTTTGTATCCAATGAAAATACATTTCTCCCCCTAGCTTTGTCCAACTTCTTCCTTAGGCGAGTCCAGGAATGTGTGCATAAGCCACACATCCGAAAACCTTCATATGTGTGACACTTTGCTTTGCGCCACTCCATGCCTCTTCCGGCACTTTATTCATTACGGCTTTTGTAGGACACTGTTTCCAAATATCTGACGTGCACAATGTACGGCTTGACCCAATAATCATTCGGCGAAATGCTTTGCTTTAAGCATACTCCTCATGCGCATGTCCATTATGGTTCGGTTCTTCCTTTCAGCCACTCCATTTCTGCTGCGGTGTATATCTAGTTGTAAGCGTTTGCTTATGGATACCAGTTTTCTCTACAAAACGCGTAGAAAATCTTTAGATATATACTCACCTCCTCTATGGAGTCCTTAAGACTTTGATATACGACCCCACTGGTTCTCCGCAGAGTGCTTTGAAATTGCGGAATTTTTCAAACACTTCACTTTTGTTTTTCAAAAAAATAAACCCGAAGTTTTTCTTGTAAAATCATCTATGAATGTTAACTTACATGGTGGCTCGCTAGCAAGTGATGGAGTTGCATCGGTCCACACACATCCGGTGGACAATCTCTAAGGGTGCTTTCGCCCTTAATAGCTCTCCGGAAGGAAAAACTTTCTACGCATGTTGTTCCGAGAATACAACCTTCACAAAGTGCTGTCAGGTTTTTCTATCAATGGTAAACCACTTGCCATCCCTTTTACATTCAACAAATTAAGACCTCCAAAGTTGAGATGTCCAAATCTCAAGTGCCATAACCAATTGTCATCCTTTGGTTTCGCTTTGGAAAGTTTCTGTCTGTTGCAGCTGTTGCTTTCTCTTCGCCATTCTTCACGTCTGCTCTCATCCCACCGAGAGGGAACATCCTGTTCCTTGTCATCTTCACTTCGGCAATACTGCTTGTTCTTTGCTGGGTGGTTTTATCCTTGATGGTACAAACATCATTATCGAAGAAAACATTATACCCCTTATGGACAAGGCTGTCAACACTTGAAAGTTACACTTCATTCTGGAACATAATAAAAACACTCTGACTATCGGTTTTTCCTTGCACCTAATCTTGTTAAAACATTTACATCTCCTTTTCCCATAACGAAAACTTTGCTATCGAGTTCCTAGTGTGACTTGTATTTGCACACTTTCATCTAATATAGAAAACATTGCTAAGTTTCCACCGTCATATGGTTACTACAACCGGAGTCTAGAAACCATATATCCTCATCCTTTTCTTCGACCATATTACAAACTAAAAAACAAATTACTTTGTTTGGCTATTTTCTTTTGTGAAAGTTTGCACCTAGTTTCACTTCTCATATCATTTTGCTTCTTCTTTCTACATTCATTAGCATAATGACCATATCTCTTACAATTATAACATTGGACATTGGATTTGTCGTACCTTTGTCCTTGTGCATCACTGAGCGACCATTCTAGCTTTGTTTCTTTGCCTTGGCCTTGATGCTTTGGGTGGATTGCGCCTGTACTCTATGAGCATTTGCTTGATTTGTTCCCTTCCACCTCGTTTTGGCTTCTGCACTCTTCCTCTTCCTTTGCCTTGCCCTCTTCCTCTTCGAAAGGAACCTCCGGGTCTTAAAGGCTTGCTTTCGAGAGATGAGTTTTCACTCCTACCCAATCTCTGTTCATGGGTAATCGGTGATGCATGTAATTCATCCCTTTCGAAAACTTTGTGAGATCCCTAGTCTCTTCCATGGTGGTGACAATCACATCGAATCTTGAGGGTAAGCTTCTCAAGAGTTTTTCCACAATCCTCTTGTCCTCGAGAGTCTCTCCATGAGATCTGATTTGTGTGACCATTCCAATCACATGAGTGAAGAATGAGTCAATGTTATACGACTCTTTCATACGAGAGAGTCTCCAAAGTCTCTCCTCGGCAATCGAAGTTTCTTTTGTCTTCCCACCTCTCCATTCCACGATAAGGTGTTGTCTTGAGAGTTTCCCGCTGCTTCGCTGGATTTCTTGGCTACTGCTGTTATCCTGGAAAGCACACTCTCATGCTTTAGCGCGATACAAGAAGAGAACGAGCCTTGGCATCTCTCTTCTTGTTGTTCTTCAAAGCTGATTTCTCTTCTTTGCTTGATTTTAAAAGACTTCTCTGCTGCTTCATCTTTTGGCTCTTCAGAAGCCATCCTCAACTAATTCCCATAATTCTTGTAGGGTAAATAAAGCCTTCATGGTTATTGACCGGCAATCATAATTCTTTCCATTGAATTGTGGGAGATGAACATTCCCAAACTCATCACCATCTGCTAGAACCGGCCATTACTGCGCTTCTAACTATGATTTAAAAACACTTGGCTTGTGTATTAAAATAGCTCCTTGTTCTTGCCACGTTACACAACAAAATTATATAGAGAAATGCCTTCGAATTCTTCTTGGCTGAACCTTCACTCTGCTTTGGAGAGGTTCTTTGTAAAAAACGAACTTCTGTTCCTTAGGCTTATTTGATCTTCAAATAGCTTTGGATTGGCTGCGATACCATGTTGTAATTTTCGGAAATTCCCAAAACAATAAGGCTTTGCCCTCTTCGACTTCTGAGAGAATAATTAAAAAAAATCCCAGCGACGGACGAGTTCAACTCGAGAGAAAATCTTTATGTTCAATATATAGCTTCTACATTACTGGAACTTCCTCAAAAGAGGGATTACAAAATAATTGAGGCTAACACGCAAACACGGTTCAACAATTATCACTCTGTCATTTACGTGACACTCTGTCTCCTAAATACGAATTACGATCCTCTGTGCGTGATTACTCTGTTTTCAAAAACACTCTCTTTGTCTTTTACAAAATGCACTTTGCTTTGTGCATAAAACTGCAACTCCTTGTGTTTACAATACGGTTCTATGTGTATATATAAAACATTACATAAAAATATGGCTACTGTGTCTACATATTACAGCGGAAAATATCCTCGCGTGTCATTAAGATGACCCGACTACTAAAATTTCACCGCTTGCCAATCTTTAATAGGCTGCATTTATACTGCTACGCTTGGAGTTAGCATTGAAGTCGAATTGACTTTACGCTTGCGGTCATATTTCATTCCGGCTACTGCTATGCTTCACTTCTCTGTTCCCGCAACTGCTCTGTGTATTAAAAAAAACACTTTGTGTAATAACATTCTGCTGTGTAATTCCAAATTACATTTAAATGTTTTATCTTTTTGGCATCCTTTGCTATGTAAAAAAAATATGCTTCACGCATGTACAATGTCTTTGGGCCTTTCTAAATATATATGTTTTGCATACATTAAAATAAAAGCAAGATTACATATAAAACAAATAACATATGCGATTTTAAAACTTTTAACCTGCCAAGTCACATATATATAACATATGGCCGTATGATTTATGTGGGCCCCTGGCTACGTTAGGTAAGAACCTCTTGCCCTCGGGCTCTCTCTTCGACGCGGACATATATTACATACGCGCAGAGTGTGTGGGGCCGGTCAAGGTAGAGTATCTTGCTCCCACGGCCGAAACTCTCGGGACCCCCTCGGACTTTCATTGCGGCTTGTTCTTTGCACGGCGGTGTCTGGCCGGTTGGAAATTAATTTCCAGCAATTTATGGCCGATTTGGAGCGGGGGGTCACGCGAGTTTTGAAAATCCGAGGAGGCTTTGTGCAAGCAGTAGCGCTTCGAGTTTAAGGTACATTTTAAACAGAGGACTAAGCGAGAGTCGACAGAATGCCTTCACGATGGAACATTAACATGCATTCCAGTGAAAGAGACCGTCTGTTTGTGATCGGTTCAATTATGACCCTGATACTCGGTTTAATGGGCGTTGTTTTATTGGCAATAGCCGTTCTTGATTTGTGGACATAAGTTGATGTTGCATAATGGCGAGGATGGTACTCAGCAATTTCTATTTCTCCGACTTCCTCAACGTTTTTGAAGAACAATCTATGTTATTCAGCCCAAGCTATCTTTTACAATCTCAATCTTAATAATCGGATTACGTATTTTATTAGAGACGTTGTTGGCCATCAACATCCTCTTAAAAAAACTTGTATATTATACTTTGCAATCGTGTTCCAAAGCTGATGGATAATATTCATTCTAACCCTCTTAGTACCATAATGAGGTAAAAATGTGGTTTAAAATCGTATGAAATATCGTGACTGTAAACACTCTATGAAATATCACTAATTGTTGTTCTGTTCCTATAATGTCAGGGTTTTTTGAAACAAGTCTTAGGGATTAATCCCAAAAGATTAAAGATACTTTGTGATTAATTCAAAAAGACTTATATCAAAAAAATGATGAATATACTGAAACTTGAATTCGAGAATGTCGAGGGGTTATTTAAATTCAAAGAATGTAAGGGTTATTTGGCATTTTTAAAGGACTATCCTCTCCCACCAAGCAAAGCATACCGAGCCTTACGGTTGGAGTTCGTAAGCAACTATAAGCTGCTCACGAGAGATATGAATGTCACGTATATTTGTTTTATTTCTCATCATCTCCAGCAGAATATCAAGCACACATGTGTGACATATCAATGATGCTTTGATGATCTGATTTCATTGTGGATATAGTTTTGCAGGGAAATGGTCAAACCATAATTATCAAATTCAAATTTCTTAAATAAATTTATAAATATCTACATAATAAAATTTATAAATTTATTATTTTTTAAGAATTATAAATTTATTTATTTCTATTATATTTTAATACCAAATTTATTGTTTTTTCATACGGATATATTTTTTAAATATATAATTAATTATTTACTATAATTTTTTTATATAACTTTTTTATATTTTTATTTTTTATTTTTAAATATTAAATTTTTGTATTAAAAAATAAATCTTTTCAAATCCATTGCAATTTTGATTTCTAATTTTTCTATTTTATTTTTTTAAATATTAAATTTTATATTAAAAAAATAAATCCTTTTCAAATGCATTGCAATTTTGATTTCTATTTCATACGACATTTTAAATATAGAATTTGTTTTTATTAAATTTTATTTTAACATAAAATTCGAGTACGAATTCGAATTACCTCATTTTAACGTATTTTCGATATATTTTTGGACCAATACGACTGAACTTGCTAAGTAATGGGTCAAGCATAACAATTTCTTTGCAAGTTACAGCCGAACTTGCTAACTATGGGTCAAACATATCAATTGATTTGCAAGGTAACGGTCAAACAAAGTGAGAATAAATGTATTAATATATATATATTTTAAAATTTATATATATTTAACATATATATTAATTTTTTAATAATTGATAATAATGATTTTAAAAGTATTATAATTTAATTAATTTTTATAATTCTTTATAATAAGTTAAATATTTTAACATTTATCATATATTGATTATCAATATTTCTTATCCTTATTTTAATTTATAAGATAGATAACGTATTCTTAAACAAAGGTTATCATTGTTTTGGTTGACAATCGATATGGTACTAGAGAGTTTCCTATGTTTAGAACATATATACATCTTTATAAAATTGTATTTGTTCATTTTATCATTCCATTATATTTATAGTGTCATCTTATTATTTTATTATTTATGGGATTCATCAATTTTCCTAGGCACTAATTTTGTGAGATTAAGTATTCTTTGTGTATCTATACAAATTTATAAGTGGTTAGTTGTAACAAACACTGATAACTATCTAAATCACTATCAAATATTTCTCACTAATAATTAGATAAAATGTTCACCAATTCATAGTGTAACCTTAGTAGAAGAATAGTAAGTTGCTTAACCATTAACAACCACTATTGTAGTACATTAGCATAAAACTGTATGATGTAACCTTGCAATCATTTCATTATAACCGTAGCCATCACATACTTGACATTATGAACACAACAACAAGAAAATAATTCAACATCATCAATCGGAAACAACAATCAATCACACCATTGAACACCAATATACCCTGGAAACCCTGTAGGGTGAAAACTAGCAAATGTTTAATTTTATTATTAAACGCTCGTGAGGGTGTTCACCCCTCACTCAATGGCTTATAATGGAGACCATCCCTTAACCATTGTTATAAATCTTACAAATAAATAAACAAATATCTAGCTTAAAGCAATTACAATAATTATGATAGCATTTACTCACTAATCTTCATATCTTCATATGTTGGTGGCATGGATGTACCTACAATGTATCATCGTACAATGGACCTTCCTACACCTCACACTCATTTGCACAAACCATTAATCATTTATCAGCCACCATGTTAAGCATAATATTTCTTTGCATTCGGGTCGGGTCGGGCCATTTCGTTCGAGGTCGCCCGTATCAGTTTTGCTAAGTTGTGACCACTCGGGTGCCTTGTGCACATTCGGGTGGCCTATTTTCCATTTTCTCCTTTGTGGCATTGCTTGGTCGGGCGCGCCATGTCGCGCCGTGCGATGTCGCCCGACCAGGCGCGTTCGGGTCGGGTCATTTCGTTATAGGGTGCCCGTATAAGTTTTTCTAGGTTGTGATCGCCTGGGTGCCTTATCCATGTTCGATTGACCCGTTTGACATTTTCTCCCTTCTGGCATCGTTCGGTCAGGCGTGTCATGTCGCGCCGTGTGAGGTCACCCAGCCGGGCGTGTTCGGGCCGGGTCATTTCGTTCGAGGGTGCCCGTATCAGTTTTGCTAATTTGTGATCGCTCGAGTGCCTTGCGCACATTCGGGAGGGTCGTTTTCCATTTTCTCCCTTGTGGCATCGTTTGGTCGGGCGCACCGTGTTGTGCCATCTGAGGTCGCTCGACCAGGCCCGTTCAGGTCGGGCCAATTCGTTTGAGGGCGCCCGTATTAGTCTTTCTAAGTTGTGACTGCCCGGGTGATTTGTGCACGTTCAGGTGGCCCATTTTCCGTTTTCTCTCTTGTGGCATCATTCAATCGGGCGCACCGTGATGCGCCATGTGAGGTCGCTCGACCGGGCGTGTTCAAGTCGGGCTCTTTCATTCGAGGGCGCCCATATCATTTTTGCCAAGTTTTGACCACCCGTGTGCTTTGGGCATGTTCGGGCGGCCCGTTTTCCTATTTCTCCCTTGTGTCATCGTTTAGTCAGGCGCGTCATTTCGTGCCGTGTGAAGTCGCCCAACTAGGTGCGTTCGAGTTGAGGCATTTCGTTTGAGGGCGCCCGTATCAATTTTGCTAAGTTATGACCACTCAGGTTCCTTGTGCACGTTCGGGCGGCCCGTTTGCCATTTTTTTCTTTGTGGCATCATCCAGTCAGGCGCGCCATGTCGCGTTGTGTGACGTCAATCGACCGGGCATGTCTGGGTCAAGCCGTTTCGTTCGAGGGTGACCATTTCAGTTTTGCAAAGTTGTGACCGCCTGGGTCCCTTGTACTGCACGTTTGGGTGGCCCGTTTTCAGTTTTCTCCCCTGCGGCATCGTTCGTCATGTCACGCTGTGTGAGGTCGCCTGACCGAGCGCGTTCGAGCTGGGTCATTTCGTTTGAGGGCGCCTGTATCATTTCTGCTAAGTTGTGACTGCCCAGGTGCCTTGTGCACGTTAGGGAGACCCATTTTCCATTTTCTGCCTTGTGGCATCGTTCGGTCGGGCGCACCATGTCGCGCCGTGTATGGTCACTCGACTACCCACGTTCGGGTCAGGCCATTTCGTTCGAGGGCACCTGTATCGGTGTTGCTAAGTTGTGACCACCTAGGTGCCTTGTGCACGTTCGGGTGGCCCGTTTTCCGTTTTCTCCCTTGTGGCATCATTTGGTCGAGCACGTCATGTCGCGCCGTGTGAGGTGGCCGGACCGAGCATGTTCTGGTCGGGTCGTTTCATTTAAGGGTGCCTGTATCAGTTTTGCTAAGTTGTGACCACCCGGGTCCCTTGTGCATGTTCGGGCGGCCCGTTTGTTATTTGCTCTGTTGTGGCATTATTCGATCGGGTGCATTATATCACGCCGTGTGAGGTTGCCCGACCGGGCGCGTTCGGGTCGGGTCAGGCCATTTATTTCAATGGCACCCGTATTAGTTTTGATAAGTTGTGACTGCCCAGGTGCCTTCTGCAAACTTGAGCAGCCCATTTTTCATTTTCTCCCTTGTGGAATTGTTTGGTCAAGCGCACCGTGTGAGGTCGCTCGACCGTGCACGTTCAGGTCGGGTCGTTTCATTCGTGGGCGCCCGTATCAGTTTTGCTAAGTTGTGACTGTCTGAGTGCCTTGTGCGTGTTCAGGTGGCTCATTTTTTGTTTTCTCCCTTGTGGAATCGTTTGGCTGGGTGCGCCGTGTCGCATCGTACTGTGAGGATGCCCGACCAGGTGCGTTCGTGTCAGGCCATTTCATTTGAGGGCGCCCGTATCAGTTTTGCTAATGTTGTGACCGTCCAGGTGCCTTGTGCATGTTTCGGTGGCCCATTTGTCGTTTTCTCCCATATGGCATCGTTCGGTCAGGAAAGCCGTGTCGTGTCGTGTGAGGTCGCCCGAACATGCGCATTCGGGTTGGGTCGGGCCATTTCGTTCGACGGCACCCGTATCAGTTTTGCTAAGTTGTGATCGTCTGGGTGCCTTGTGCATGTTCGAGTGGCTCATTTGTTGTTTTGTCCCTTATGGCATCGACGTTCGTTCGGGCACGTCGTGTCGTGCCATGTGAGATCGGCGCCCAACCGGGCATGTTCTGGTCAGGCCGTTTCGTTCGAGGGCGCGTGTATCAGTTTTGCTAAGTTGTGACCGCCCGAGTCCCTCGTGCACATTCAGGCGACCCGTTTGCCGTTTGCTAAAAATCATATTTATATCTCATGATGCTCTTAGGCTTATCCAAACTTAACATATTTTTCTATCTAAGCAACTTAATGGATCTTTCTCTCTCATACATTAAGTTTATCTAGAATTTCATCTAAAAACTCTATCATGGAAGAATTATTTTAAGCAAGACTCTCATCTTCGAGTGTCCCATTTCTCAATACTTTGAATTCATATTTTTATTAATACAATATTTATTACATAAATTTTTTCATACATACTTCAATATTAAATAAAAACAATGTTATCATTAGTAAGGATTATTAGAATTAGGTAGGGTGTTTGAGTGCCTCTCAAATCTCCTAATCCATTATACATTCATAAATGTGTTTTTAACAACAAGAAATCATAATCTCCCTAAACAAATATAATAATTAGAGAAAAAAACTATTTCATTTATTAATTAATCTACCTTATATATAATGCTTATATTATAAATTATTAATTTTAATTAATTATATAAATTATTTTTTTATATTTCATAAGAACAACTTGCTTACCAATATATATGATCGTCCGCTCTCATCTGGACACTTACTATCATGCTTTAGCGGAATTGGAAATAATTACTACCTTGCTGACACGCTCTAACTGAACTACCAATACTCACTAATTTACGAGTTCTTCGCTATGCACTATACTGCACTTGTATCCGTTAATATAGTATCATCCATTTGTTTAAAAATTATAATTTTTTAAAATTGATATAATGTTATTTTTTTAAATATTTAATTATATAATTAATTTTTAAAATGTATGTTCAATATATTAAATTTAATTAAAAAAATTATTATAATAATATAAATTATTATGATTTTAAAATATATTAATTTTACAAATTATTATTGTAAAATTATTATTTTATATTTAAACTTTAAAATGTACTAAATTTTAAATTATACCATATAAATACATTTTTAAAATTATAGCCCAAAAAGATATTACAAACATAAAAGAATTATAAATCCAAAAGACATTATATACTATATATGGTTTAAAGTGAAATGGGTAGTTTTCGTTTTTACTATATAAATAAATTTTCAAAATTACAGCGCAAAAAGATATTACAAACATAAAAGAAGCATACATCCAAAAGACATTATATACTATATATGGTTTTAAGTGAAATGGGTAGTTTGTGTTCTAAGATCAATAAATTGTGTTTTCATAAATGTATATGGGTTGTTTTTGGTTTTATTTTTTTAATTGAGCCTAATTTTTTTTATATGGTAATTCAATTTAAATATAATATTTAGTGGCTATTTCGGATTTATTTAGGATTTCAAACCTTAGTTTAATTATTAGTGTTTTTTTTCTTTCCATTTGAATTTTGCAATACATTTTTTTATATATTAGATTTTTGCAAACTATATAATTATAATTTAAATTTAACCTTGCAAAACTGTTTTGGTGAATTTGAAGAAAATTAGCAAAAAAAAAAAAAAAAAAAAATTACCAAAAAAATATTAAAAAAATAAAATAAAATAGAAAATAGTGACAGTATCGCGTCAAAACTTAAATAGACATCAATGTAAAAAATAACTTTTAAAATTTGAAAATAACAACTCGAAATACATATTTATTTCCTAATGCAATTTACAAAATTTATGTCAAAGGAATACCTGGACGTCCGAACAACGAAGCCAATCCGGTTCAAATTTAGTTTAAAAAGCTATAATAGAATATAATCGTTGGTTGATTAAAGATAAAACATCTTTTAAAGTGGATGGTGGGGAGTGTTGGTTGATTAAAGATAAAATATCTTTTAAACTCGGTGATGGAGAGATGCATTAAACCTTTTCCATTATATCATAAACTTTTCAATCTAAAATAGAATTTCATCGTTGCGCGGGTCACGCAGTTTTGAAACTCCGATGAGGTTGTGCAAGCAGTAGCGCTTGAGTTCAAGGTACATTTTAAAACAGAGGACTAAGAAGCAGCGGAGAGAAGCAGAGTGGCTTCACGATGGAACATTCCCCAACATCCCAGTGAAAGAGACCGTGTGTTGGTGATCGGTTCAATTATGACCCTGATGATCGATTTAAGGGACGTTGTTTTATTGACAATAGACGTTCTTGATTTGTGGACATCTGGACGTGTCAATAAGTTGATGTTCGCTTTAACTGCCTCTCTCATATTCCTTTTTTGTCACATAATGGCGAGGACAGTACTCAGCTATTTCTATTTCTCCTGGCTTCATCAACGTTCTTAAAGAAAAATCTATGATATCCAGCCGAAGCATTCTTTTACAATCTTAATAATCAGACTACATGTTTTATTAGAAACGACTGCCTTTGAATATCATCCACGATGGGAGCCGGAAATTCTTTAATTATATTTAGGATTTCGTGCAAAAATTTTAGTTTCATATTATTAATCCTCTGTCTTTATGCCAATGTGAAAAAGATTTCATCCAATTCATGTACTGTTGAGATTTCAAGTAATTAAGGACCTTTTTATCTACACTGAAATTTTCATGTAACTACGAATCTTTATCATTGTGTTCATGTGCAATACATTGAAATTTCCATATAATTCACAAGATATAGAAACTTAGATCGGGTCCTTATAAAATATGTCCTGTTATTCGCTGGCGATGGTGAAGAACATTTCAACCGAAGCTTCAAGCCTGGCCAAGCTGTGGCGAACTTTTCCGACTCAGAATCACCGTCTGTTATAGGCAAAATCTGGCCCCAATTTCATGCCCATGGATTCCCACGGTTTTCCGACGTGGATGTCGGTCGGAGATCGAAGGCTTCTGCAAACCTCCACAAGCACGGTGAAGCCGAACGCCGTGGTTGCGAAGGACGGCAGTGGGAATTACACGAACATTACAGAGGCAGTGAATAAGGCTCCCAAGAAGAGCGAGACGAGATACGTAATTCATATAAAAGCAGGAGTTTATGCAGAGAATGTGGAGTTGCATAAGAAGAAAACTAATATCATGTTTGTTGGAGATGGAATGGATGTCACAGTGGTGAAAGGGAACCGAAATGTGAAGGAAAATTTCACAACCTTTCGTTCTGCAACTATTGGTAAGTCCTCTAATTTGTGGTCTTTGTGGTCACATATTTACTCAATTAAGTATATGATAGCAAACAGTGGTGCCCAAAGAGAATTAATAGATCCATGAAAGTGTGATTGAAATCATGAACGTTATACTGATGAGGAATTTGCTCTCACTCTAACGCCAAAGGCCCAGCAGCTGGACAAATTTCTTTTGAAAAGGAGACCAGCGAAAAGAAACCAAAATATTGCACCACTTGTTGATTGACAGACACTTTATTAAGATGACAATCAACCAAATGCAATATTTGAGGTTAAAGCTGTCTCTTTAAGTTGTTTCTTTCTGGTAATTACAGTTGGGTGCTTGCTTTTTCGCTGGCAAGAAATTGGCCTCTCTGCGTCAGTATTTCCTTTTTGTAGGAAATACAATTGCCAAGCACGAAAATTTCCAGTATAATTTAAATAGGTTCAATGTTTAAATTTTGAATAGGTTCAATGTTTAAATTTTGAATAGGTTTAATGTTTATTGGTTAAGAATATATAGTTTGAGTTCATTTAATAGTTAAAAGTATGTGTTTTTTTTTAAAAGGATGTAGGTTTGAAACCAGAAAAGTAGGATACGTTTGTTTTTAGTAGATTTAGCAGTCAAATCACTTAGAAAAAGTGGATCTCTTGTCTTATAAAAAAAAAGTTTAATACACCAATTTAGTGTCTAATCTAACCATAACCTTTATTATTATTATTATTATATCTTCAACAATTTAAATATGATTGTTTCCAATAGCTTGGTATAATATATATTTATTTTTAAAATAGAATAATTTTAAATGTGAAAATATAGAATGTATACCTTTTAACATATTTTAATAATCATATCTTAGTAAATAGGAAGTCAACATATTTTAGGAATACATTAATAAAGGGGAAATTCTCCTGTAGCAAATAGGGGATCTCAAACAGTGTTGAAGTTAATAATCATATCTTAGTAAAGAGGAAGTCAACATATTTTAGGAATACATTAATAAAGGGGAAATTCTCTTGTAGCAAATAGGAATACCATTTAGATTTAGAATAATGATTACAAAATAATTTCCGTTTATGTCATGAAATTTCTCGGGATCCGAGACATTGTTGAAGAAAGATTCAATAGTGCGTTTACATTTTTTTATTTACAATAATGATTACAAAATAGTTTTGGCTTATGTAATGAAATCAGAAATCTTTTTTTTTCTTAATTTAAAAAATATGTGTAAACATCCCAATCAACTTAGATTGAATTATTAATTTAAATTAAAAATTCTCAATCAACTATTAATTTAAAAAATTATTTTTTATTTAAAAAAATGAGATTTAATTCTATAAAATAAATTTTATATTTTAAAAGATATCTTAGTTTTAAAATTATTTAACTTAAAAAAATATAATAAGATAGTATTTTTTAAGTATATTGTGCAGTTTTATGATAGTATTTTTTTGTACATTTCTACTCTGTCTTCTTTAGATTATCCCATCCATCCTTACCGAGTATTGTACTTTAGTTTTAGTGTAGTTTAATTTATATATACATTTACAATGTGTTAAGATTTGTTTCTCTATCAACGTACAGTGGTATAATTTATAATGTGTCAATATTTGCTCCTCCATTAACGTGTTGTGGTATAGTTTCTTGTAATTTATGTACTGTACTAATTTAGTTTAATTTGATCTATTATACAATGTGTTAAATTATTAAAATTAGATCATTTATTGAACACAATAACCTATCTGTCTTTGTATATTTATGTTTATCATTTTTTAATTTACGTGAGTTAATTGTTTCGCTTTTGCTTTTGTCCAGCGAGCCTACTTCAATTTATAAATATAAAATTCTACATATAAACTAAAATATGTAAGTTCAAATTTTACACTCAAACTAATTATCACTTAAAACTAAGCTCAATGTTAAGTCTTATGTTTTGATGGTCTAATTCATTTATTTTAATATCTATTTACTTTTTTCAATTATGAAATTGTGTATCAAATTAAAAAGATGTTTATAAAATATATTATTAAAATAGTTTTAATATGTTTATGTTTTATATTTATTTTGAAACTTTAATTAATTAAATATTAAAATAAATAATAAAAATATATTACTAAAATAATTTTGATTTACTATTATGGTGTTTCAATTTATTAATTTTAATATTCACATAATTTTAATTTATTCAAATTTATTTTCAAATTTTATATTTATTTTTGATATTGTAGTTTAATTAAATATAAAAAAATGAAATAATCAAATTAATTATAGGATAATTTAAATTTGTTAATATAATGTGTTTTTTTATTTTCTATTTTTACTCTCAATGATTCTAGTAAATTTCAGATTCTAATAAATTTAATATCAAAAAAAATGAAAATATTAATAAAGATTTTTATATAAATAAAAATATAATATAAAAAATAAGAAGGTATATTTGTTTTTTTTTTTTAAATACACATAGGTTTATTTAAATATTTTTTCTATTTTTATTTTAAATACATAAAATTTTAAATTATTTAATTTTTTATGAGAAAAAAATAAATTAATGACTTTTTATTTTTCATATATAATTTTTTATTTTTATTATAAAATTATATTTTATTTATAAACGATATGTATAATATGTAGAAAGTTCAATGAGTAATATCAAATAAATTTAATCATTTCCAAACACCAATAAATATTGATTTCAAAAATAAAAAATATAGATAAGGAATCAATATAATATCTAGATATTGGATATTGACTTGTACAAATTTCATGGATATTTGATTAGTAGCAACTATCTTTGGAATAAATAGAATAATGGAAATTTGATTTATAGAGGTTTTGTAAGTTTATCTATACTTTTCCCAAACTTAGGAGTGCATTTTTTATTTTATTTTATTTTTTTAAGCTATAATCAACCTTATGTAATAATTAAAATTATTAATCATAATATTATTAAAAATTTACAAAGGCATATAATATATTTTGATATTAGGATTAAAATTAATGCTACCCACTATTAACAAATATTAATATTAATGTCACTCTTAATATTAATTAAATTTTATTGATATTAGTACTAATTAATATTATCAATATTAATATTAAAGTCAATAATAATAATACATTAACTATTATTATACTTTGTTATATATTTATTACTGTAATAATAATTTGCATTAGTATTTGATATTAAATAATTAATATGTAGGAATATACTAATATTAATAAATAAATAAGTTTTATTATTAATATTAATTAATTTGAATAAGAATAAGAATATTATTTTTAATATTATTAATATTAAATCCTTGTGCTTATTAGTTCTTTTGGTTTATAATATAAATAATCGATCAATGTCATCCATGTTTAAATGAATTCCCTTGGGTTCACCAATTCCTTTGGTTTATAATATTAAACCCTTGGGTTTATTAGTTCTTTTGGTTTATAATATAAATAATCGATCAATGTCATCCATGATCAAATGTCACATTCTGATAAACATTGTCTCAATATGAAAATCACCCATGGCCAACCATGGTCATAGTTGGTCGAACGTCGCATTCTGACAACAATTGTCTCAATGTTTAAATCAATTCCGTTGGGTTCACAAATTCCTTTGGTTTATAATTTGTTGGGTGATGTTTTTATGCACTTTGTATTTTTTTTTTTAATCTATCTTGAAATATAATTATACTTTTTTAATGTTATGGATTTAACTTCCATAGAATAGTTTAGAATATTTTTAGTAGCCACAAATTAAAGGTTGATATTTATTCAAAGAGTGGTTATGGGTTTTCTATCATTTTAATTAAATTGGATAGTTAAAAAAATATATATGTGAACATCTATCATATGAACATGAATTATGTCCCAAATGGGGTGATGCATGTCGGCTAAAAATGGTAGTGCAAAGGTACGCGGAGCTCGATAGGAATCCACGCGCACCACACAAGAATTGATGATGATATATAGTACATCGTACCAACCATCCCACTATGCACGAGTTAATATGCAGGTAGAGCGACCCCGAAAGGCCATTCGACAATTTTTGGAGATGAGAATGGAGTGTCTGTTGTACAGTTTGTTTGGTTGTAATGATACCTGGTTGCAGCTCTAGATAGGCGCATACGGGTATGGTATTCACGTTTCCTCCATCTCGGAGGAAGGAGACCATCCGGTATAGGATTTTCCATGGGGTCCGTGGGAAGGACCTTCATGAAATGCCAATTTGAAGTAACAGAAAGTTCATTTGAGTACCTGTGATGAGTCATACTTTCTTCCATGCTCTTTTCTAGTGGTTAAGTGTTCCTTACCCTAGAAACTCTACCCGTTACCTGCTATAGAACTAGACATGGTAGCCCTCCCTTCATGAAGCGCTTAAGAGGGATAGCTATAAACCCTTACCTTATAAGCACCATAGCAGGTGAGATATTTCCCAACCAACAGCTAATTAGATTGATATTGATTTGACTGCTAGAAGAAGATTGACTTTCACTCGACCCGTCAATAGTGTGAACCTTCAAGCTATCTGACATTCATCTGGGTGAATTTCGATAGAGTGTGGCACTTATACCCCATTTTTATTCGGCCATGGCGATATAGCGGTAAGAAAGGCTTTGTCAAACATACCGCATGGGGTGGATGGAAATCTTGCGTGCTCATTTCAATACTTGCTCCACAGGATTCCTGCACTCTCGGTACGACGCTCTACGCTCATATTCTTGGTGTTTCCCTGACGGTATTTTTCCTCGTATTCAGCATGATGCCTGAGTCACCTTACGAAAAGGCTGGTAGCGGTCCTGGTAAAGTTCTTTTTGTAAACCTTCTGCAATTTTATTATAGTTTATTCTGCTTCTTCTCTCTCAGAAGGTGGAAAGCCATCCCCTCGGGGGTGGATTGTAGTCACAATGGTTAAATAATACCCCGGTAGAGAGGACACACACGCAGTAGATTATTTTCTCGTCGAATTGTAGGGCGACCACACGACGGGGAGCTAAGCTCCCACAGGGAATATACTGACAATCGTCTCTTGGGCGAGGTTGTGACTTTGTTACCAGCCTGCTCCCCGGGTCACGTGGAGGCCCCTACCTCCTTGGAATCTATTGTTGCTCAATTGACCAATATTCAGCTCAATATCAAAACTCTAAGGGAGTAGAGGTATGTTGATCAAAATGAATTGGTAGCTTACATTAATGATCTTCAGCAAATGCAAAGTGAGATCTTAGACTCAGTCAAAGGTCTACGCTAGCAGGACACACAAACAAATGACCACCTTCATTTCCCTGGAAGCGAGGGTGGAACAAATTTATTTTCACATGCATGAATGTGCTTCTCTCTTCGCTACTCCTCCAGTATTTCACCCAAATCCACCCACATAATGAGGATTTTTATGAATTGTAGTTTTTACTATTTTGTGTTATGCAAGTAATGGCATATAGGCCACCCAATAATAACCAATGACATCTGTTGTCATGGTCTTCCTCCACATTACATGCTTCTTAAATTTAGGCTTGAGTCCTTTTCTAAGCCTGTTGACTGTATTTTGTATCTAAAGATTTCTTCATAATATAACTACTGATAATTGACTCACAAAAAAAAAACATGAATTATGGTTTTTTTGGACATATGGTATATTTTATTGGCCTACAGTATTATAACAAAGACTATTTATAGGTTAATAATATGCACGATAAAGTTAGAGTGAACCTCCATAATCAATAATCTTCTTCTACATTTTCTTAATTGAAAAATTAAAAAATAACACTGAATGTGTCACCTCAATTAATTTTTTTAACAAAAAAAAATAGGTATATACAATAATATTATACATGTAAAAGGAAATTAAATGTGAACAAAACTCAATAAAACAAAAGAGAATAACAAATTTTTTTAAAGAACATATATATAAGTCTTTGGAGGCTTGGTTAAACGATGATAAGGGAATATATATGTCCTTGGGGGCTTGGTTAAATTGTGATTAGGGCAGCGCTTATAGCACTCATCACAGGTTCAATTCCCCTCCCCAATAGGAGTGATGCATCTCGACATGTTGATGAAAGATGGAGTTGAAAAAAATAACAAAGAAAAATGAAAGGTACTACCAAGATTATATATATATATATAACATTCATTTAGTGTCCAAAATTCATGTATGTTTAGGGCATATATTAATTTTTCTATAAACAATAATTTAAAATAAAGTATTGATTTACTTGACTTTTATGAATTTTTAAAAATATATTATGAAATTGATGCTTTGATGTGTGTCAAGATTCATAGGCCATTTGATTTATATGACTATGCTAGTTAATAATGAATTGTGGTTAAATGCAACTTTTGATTCATTATGGACTTTGAAATTAAAAGAGAAAATGATAATATGGAGTTTAAACCTAGGATTAAGTGTTTGGTGATTGTTGTAACAATGGCACTAGTTATGGGATGTGTGGAAGTAATGGAAATTGTTCTTTCAAGGTGATCCAACACAATGATATCTTCAAGGATTTGTTTTTCTAACCTTTTTCATTTCTTTATAATTTGTTGAATTTTTATTGCAAGGGATTCTTGCCAAAGAAAAATTCTAGCAATGGATTTTCTTATTGAACACTATTAATTGAATATTGACCAATGCAACCTATAATGTAACTTTGAAATATAAATCTATTTTTCAATATTATTAAAAAAATAATTTGCAAACATTTTATTGGACCATAACTTCAAGGTCATGTGGACAACTAAGTCACATACTTTATGCCATAATTTACGGATATTGTTGCAATATTCATGCATTATATTTAGATATGTGTGATGTCCAGGCTTACTAGTGTTTAGTAACCACATCTCAATTTATTAGTTCCTCCCAAAGAAATATTATAAGATTTCATTTTCCTATTAACCACTATTGATTTAGCTAACATTAGCCAATGTAGATTACAAATTTTTATGCAAATTTTCACATAACACAATTTTTAACTTGAGCGGTAGGAATTGAGTTGAGAGGTCCCTTAGAAGACATGACTTTAGCAACAAATTTTCCTATTGGCTACTATTAGTTAGCATTGACCAATGCAACTTATAATGGTTTCAAGTGAAATGAATAGTTTGTGTTTTAAGACCAATATTAAAAAGATAAATTGTTTTTTTTTTATAAATGTATAAATATGTATAAATGTTTATAATTTCTTTTTGTTTTTTCTTTTAATTAATCCTAAGTTATTTTATATAACAATTCAATTCAAATAAAATACTTAGTGACTATTTAGGATTTAAAACTAGAGTAGTTTAGTTATTAATATTTTTGTCCTTTTCATTTGAACTCTGCAATACATTTTTTTTTATATATTAGAGTTTTCAAATTATATAATTAAAACTTAAAGTTGCAAAAAAAATTTGGTGAATTTTAAGCAAATTTGGAAAATTCACTGGAAAAGAATACCAAGAAAAAAAAAAAAAAATAGGAAACAGTAACACTACAGCGTCAAAACTTAGATAGACATCAATGTAAAAAGATGACTTTTAAAATTTAAAAATAACTCATTTTAAGATGCAATACGTATTTATTTACAAAATTTATATGTTAAAGAAGTACTTGACGTCACAACAAGCAACCCTGTCCGGATTTAGTTTTTAAAATGTATAATAAAATATAACCCTTGGACGATTAAAGATAAAACATCTTTTAAACTGCATGGTGTGGAGATTATGTTTAAGAAAGAAAATCTTGGTAAAAAGGTCAAATTTAGTTTAAAAAATCCATAATAAAATATAACCGTTGGACGATTTAAGATAAAACATTTTTAAACCGGATGGTTTAGAGATTATGTTTAAGAAATAAAGTCTTGGTAAAAGCTAAGAAAGAAAATCTTGGTAAAAGCTATTCATCCACAATCCGCGCTCATTGCTTGAACACTGATACCGCGATTTATAGCCGATTTGGAGCGGGGGTTAAGCAGTTTTGAAAATCCGAGGAGGCTGTGCAAGCAATAGCGCTTCAGTTTAAGGTACATTTTAAACAGAGGACTAAGCAGGAGTCGACAGAATGCCTTCACGATGGAACATTAACATGCACTCCAGTGAAAGAGACCGTCTGTTTGTGATCGGTTCAATTATGACCCTGATACTCTGTTTAATGGGCGTTGTTTTATTGGCAATAGCCGTTCTTGATTTGTGGACATAAGTTGATGTTGCATAATGGCGAGGACAGTACTCAGCAATTTCTATTTCTCCTGACTTCCTCAATGTTCTTGAAGAACAATCTATGTTATTCAGCCCAATCTGTCTTTTACAATCTCAATCTTAATAACCAGATTACGTATTTTATTAGAGACGTTGTTGGCCATCAACATCCTCATAAAAAAAGCTTGTATATTATACTTTGCAATCGTATTCCAAAGCTGATGGATAATATTCATTATAACCCTCTCCCTCTTAGTACCATAATGAGGTAAAAATGTGGTTTAAAATCGTATGAAATATCGTGCCTGTAAACACTTTATGAAATATCATTAACTGTTGTTGTGTTCCTATAATGTCAAGATTTTTGAAACAAGTCTTCCGGATTAATCCCAAAGATTAAAGATACTTTGTGATTAATTCAAAAGACTTATATCAAAAAATGATGAATAGCTCAAACTTGAATTCTGACAATGTCAAGGTTATTTAAATTCAAAGAATGTAAGGGTTATTTGGCATTTTTAAAGGACTATCCTCTCCCACCAAGCAAAGCATACCAGCCTTCTGGTTGGAGTTCGTGGCAGTAAGCTGCTCGCAGAGATATGAATGTCACGTATATTTGTTTTATTTCTCATCATCTCCAGCAAATATCAAGCACACATGTGTGACATATCAATGATGCTTTTGTCACACCTCTGCACCTCCCGATTTAAGAATTCTTTTATTTTTAGATAATGGGGTCCTGTTATTATTTAATAATATCCAATATACCTCATTGGTATTCCCTCTGAATACCTTAAACCCATCTCCTATAAGTTTTTTTTTCGTTTTGTTCAAATTAAGA
Source organism: Pinus albicaulis (assembly GCA_034641835.2). Lineage (NCBI taxonomy): Eukaryota > Viridiplantae > Streptophyta > Pinopsida > Pinales > Pinaceae > Pinus > Pinus albicaulis. Next base: position 55,364 of record JAXQQM020063830.1, read on the forward strand.
TTCAATATTCCTTTCTTTTGGTAGTAATATACAAGCCTTACTTATGTGATACATATTCCACTTATATTTATATATACCACATATACTACTTTCATATATAACCTTTGGAAATATTACTTTAATGAGCATATGTATAGCACCTATAGTTATATATAACATATATAGGTCCAAAACCTTTTGTATAACTAATCTTGCATATATAGCCTTTGGCAATATTAATTCAATGAGCATATGTATATATATATAGCATCTATATTTATATATATAACATATATATGTCCAAAACCTTTTATATAATGAATTGGAAGCGCCACCATATATTGCATATAATTAAAAATAACCCCTTTAATGTTTTTATTGGGTCCTTACGCCTATATAACCATGACATATAAAAAGATGCGTTGACAAATAAACTGAAATCTCAGTGATATACATTACACGGCCTACCTTTAACTTACAGCCGTATCGATATCCATGGAGCTATATTTATATTCTCGTAAGAATACCATAATCATGACTCGCGCGCTCGAATTCTTGATTTAATTACATCTTCCTATGCGAACCATGATTTTCGGGACTTTTCTAACCCTAACGTATTCAGTTTTGTATTGTTTATTTGCACGCATTGGCCGGATTCTTCACAGCATACTCATTATTATTCGTTCATACTTATGCAGACAACATCAAATGAAATGACATTCCGGTATGCAGATCGGCGACGAGGAAATCATATACTATCCGGTACCACTTTCGGGGGTTTACCATGATTACGGTTCTGAACCAGTGCAGGCATTTTGGCAGACTCATGCGTACTGTTTCTGGAGCGTAGTATACACGTTACACTATGGTTTAACGTATGAACTTTCTGTGACAGTGGCGTTTCATCGAGAGAATGATTTTCACATGCATGAATGCACTTCTCTCTTTGCTACTCCTCCAGTATTTCACCCAAATCCACCCACATAATGAGGATTTTTATGAATTGTAGTTTTTACTATTTTGTGTTATGCAAGTCATGGCATATAAGCCACCCAATAATAACCAATGACATATGTTGCCATGGTCTTCCTCCACATTACATGCTTCTTAAATTTAGGCTTGAGTCCTTTTCTAAGCCTGTTGACATGTATTTTGTATCTAAAGATTTCTTCATAATATAACTACTGATATTTGACTAAAAAAAAAAAACATGAATTATGGTTTTTTTGACATATGGTATATTTTATTGGCCTACGGTATTGTAACAAAGACTATTTATAGGTTAAGAATATGCACGATAAAGTTAGAGTGAACCTCCATAATCAATAATCTTCTTCTACATTTTCTTAATTGAAAAATAAAAAAATAACAATGTGTCACCTCAATTAATTTTTTAACAAAAAAAACTAGGTATATACAATAATATTATACATGTAAAAGGAAATTAAATGTGAAAAAAACTCAATAAAACAAATGAGTATAACAATTTTTTTTAAAGAACATATATATAAGTCTTTGGAGGCTTGGTTAAACGATGATAAGGGAATATATATGTGCTTGGGGGCTTGGTTAAATGGTGATCAAGGTAGCTCTTATAGCACTCATCACAGGTTCAATTCCCCTCCCCAATAGGAGTGATGCATCTCGACATGTTGATGAAAGATGGAGTTGAAAAGAATAACAAAGAAAAATGAAGGGCATATATTAATTCGGTATGTCGACTTTGAAATTAAAAGAGAAAATGATAATATGGAGTTTAAACCTAGGATTAAGTGTTTGGTGATTGTGGTAAAAATGCCACTACTTATGGGATGTGTGGAAGTAATGGAAATTTTTCTTTCAAGAGGATCCAACACAATGATTTCTTCAAGGATTTGTTTTTCTAACATTTTTCATTTCTTTATAGTTTGTTAAACTTTTATTGCAAGGGATTCTTGCCAAGGAAAGATTCTAGCAATGGATTTGCTTATTGAACACTATTAATTGAATATTGACCAATGCAACCTATAATGTAACTTTGAAATATAAATATATTTTTCAATATTATTAAAAAAATAATTTGCAAACATTTTATTGGACCATAACTTCAAGGTCATTTGGACAACTAAGTCACATACTTTATGCCATAATTTATGGATATTGTTGCAATATTCATGCATTATATTTAGATATTTGTGATGTTGAGGCTTACTAGTGTTTAGTAACCACATCTCAATTTATTAGTTCCTCCCAAAGAAATACTATAAGATTTCATTTTCCTATTAACCACTATTGATTTAGCTAACATTAGCCAATATGAATTACAAATTTTAATGCAAATTTTCTCATAACACAATTTTTAACTTGGTGGTAGGAATTGAGTTGAGAGGTCCCTTAGAAGACATGCCTTTAGCAACAAATTTTCCTATTGGCTACTATTAGTTAGCATTGACGAATGCAACTTATAATGGTTTCAAGTGAAATGAATAGTTTGTGTTTTAATACCAATATTAAAAAGATAAATTGTGTTTTTTTATAAATGTATAAATATGTATAAATGTATATAATTTCTTTTCTTTTTTTCTTTTAATTAATCTTAAGTTATTTTATATAACAATTCAATTCAAATAAAATACTTAGTGACTATTTAGGATTTAAAACTAGAGTAGTTTAGTTATTAATATTTTTGTCCTTTTCATTTGAACTTTGCAATACATGTTTTTTTATATATTAGAGTTTTCAAATTATATAATTAAAACTTAAAGTTGCAAAAAAAAATTGGTGAATTTTAAGCAAATTAGCAAAATTCACTGGAAAATAGGAAACAGTAACACTACAACGTCAAAACTTAGATAGACACCAGATAAAAATAAGAATTTGTAATTGATTCAACAGAAAAATGGTGTCAGATGCATAAAGTAGATTATGGGAGACGTGACAAATTTACAAAATTTATGTCAAAGGAATACCTGGACGTCCGAACAACGAAGCCAATCCGGTTCAAATTTAGTTTAAAAAATGTATAATAAAATATAACCGGTGGACGATTAAAGATAAAACATCTTTTATACTGCATGGTGTGGAGATTATGTTTAAGAAAGAAAATCTTGGTAAAAGTGTCAAATTTAGTTTAAAAAATCCATAATAAAATATAACCGTTGGACGATATAGGATAAAACATCTTTTAAACTGGATGGTTTAGAGATTACGTTTAAGAAATAAAGTCTTGGTAAAAGCTAAGAAAGAAAATCTTGGTAAAAGCTATTCATCCACAATCCGCATCGTGCTTGAACACTGATACCGCGATTTATAGCTGATTTGGAGCGGGGGTCACGCAGTTTTGAAAATCCGAGGAGGCTGTGCAAACAGTGACCCGCTTCAGTTTAAGGTACATTTTAAACAGAGGACTAAGCAGGAGTCGACAGAATGCCTTCACGATGGAACATTAACATGCATTCCAGTGAAAGAGACCATCTGTTTGTGATCGGTTCAATTATGACCCTGATACTTGGTTTAATGGGTGTTGTTTTATTGGCAATAGCCGTTCTTTATTTGTGGACATAAGTTGATGTTGCATAATGGCGAGGACAGTACTTAGCAATTTCTATTTCTCCTGACTTCCTCAACGTTCTTGAAGAACAATCTATGTTATTCAGCCCAAGTTGTCTTTTACAGTCTCAATCTTAATAATCAGATTACGTATTTTATTAGAGACGTTGTTGGCCATCAACGTCCTCATAAAAAAGGCTTGTATATTATACTTTGCAATCGTATTCCAAAGCTGATGGATAATATTCATTGTAACCCTCTTAGTACCATAATGAGGTAAAAATGTGGTTTAAAATCATATGAAATATCGTGCCTGTAAACACTCTATGAAATATCATTAACTGTTGTTGTGTTCCTATAATGTCAGGGTTTTTGAAACAAGTCTTCCGGATTAATCTCAAAGATTAGAGATACTTTGTGATTAATTCAAAAGACTTGTATCAAAAAATGATGAATAGCTGAAACTTGAATTCTGAAAAATGTCAGGGTTATTTAAATTCAAAGAATGTAACGTTTATTTGGCATTTTTAAAGGACTATCCTCTCCCACCAAGCAAAGCATACTAGCCTTCTGGTTGGAGTTTGTGGCAACTATAAGCTGCTCGCAGATATATGAATGTCATGTATATTTGTGTGACATATCAATGACGCTTTGATGATCTGATTTCATTGTGGATATAGTTTTGCAAGGAAATGGTCAAACCATAATTATCAAATTCAAATTTCTTAAATAAATTTATAAATATCTACAAATAAAATTTATTTTCTTTATTATAGAAATTTATTATTTTTAAGAATTATAAATTTATTTTTTTCTATTATATTTTAATATCAAATTTATTATTTTTCATACAGATATATTTTTTAAATATATAATTAATTATTTACTATAATTTTTTTATATAACTTTTTATATTTTTATATTTTATTTTTAAATATTAAATTTTGTATTAAAAATAAATCTTTTAAAATCCATTGCAATTTTGATTTCTAATTTTTCTATTTTATTTTTTATTTTTTAAATATTAAATTTTATATTAAAAAATAAATCCTTTTCAAATGCATTGCAATTTTGATTTCTAACTATGCAGGCATTTTAAATATAGACTTTGTTTTTATTAAATTTTATTTTAACATAAAAATTCGATGCAATTCCGAATTACCTCATTTAACATATTTTCGATATATTTTTGGACCAATACGTGAACTTACTAAGTATGAGTCGACATAACAATTTCTTTGCAAGTTACAACAGAACTTGCTAACTATGGGTCAAACATATCAATTGATTTGCAAGGTAACGGTCAAACAAAGTGAGAATAAATGTATTAATATATATATATATATTTTAAAATTTATATATATTTAACATATATATATTTTTTTTAATAATTGATAATAATGATTTTAAAAGCATTATAATTTAATTAATTTTTATAATTCTTTATAATAAGTTTTATATTTTAACATTTATCATATATTGATTATCAATATTTCTTATCCTTATTTTAATTTATAAGATAGATAATGTATTCTTAAACAAAAATTGTTATTCTTCTCATTAACCATGGATGTTGCACTACAGTGTTTCCTATGTTTAGAACATATATACATCTTTATAAAATTGTATTTGTTCATTTTATCATTGTCACACCTCCCAAATTTTTTTATTTTTTTTTTCCACCTCAGTTCATTCTAGGGTTTCTCCATTCTCCCTATTTGAACTTTGATTTGGGTCAAGAGGTAGTAACTTCTCTTAATCTATTTACTATATTAAATTTCAGATCATTTATTTTTACTAATTGAAATATTCTTATATCCAAAGTCTATACCCAAAACTTGGATACAATTGTTTTACCATAGGCGCTAGTATATTTAATTTAGTGACCCAATAACCATGTGCAACGATAGATTGCATAGGAATGAATATCTTAAAAATTCGTTAACCCATAATGTTCTATCCTTATAATACATTTGATATTTTACATAATGGTTGTATAGGATACAACCTACATACATCGATTTCAATTATTAGCCCTTGCAATAATTGGATATATCATACAATATTTATATGATAAGAATTCACCTTAATGTATACGATTTTCATGATTTTCGTGCTACTAACTTATAATAATTCTGATATATCATTTGTCACTAAATGAGTGAAACAATTTCATCGCTAGGGTTTGTTAAGAATACAACGTTCACGCAACCATGGTTTTGGTCAAACCCTAGACTTCATGCTATCCCATACTTCGCCACCTGTACCCCCCCGCGTATTGAAGATTTCTTGTTTGGATTTGTGTAGATTGCGGTTTTCTGGGAGCGTTGGCGTTGCGTGTCTACACAGAAGCAATTGTACAACCAGAGATCGCCATACGCTTCCGGTTGACAGGCTTCGGGTTTATGACCGTGACAACTCACTTCACAACTCGCACAACAGCTATTGTCCGGGAACGTGTTAAATTAACAGCTGGAGAGGGAAAGGGGAAGGGTCTTCTCGATGAGGTTAATCTCATGAATTCGCCGGCAGCCCGCTCCCCAGGTACTCTGAATCAGAATTTAAAAAATGTTAAATTGTGAGAAGGGTACCAAGGTTGCGGCTCAACGTGAATCCTGGTAATCCCCTTCAGGTTTTCGTAAAATTCGAGGTCGCTGGTGTGTATATACGCAACCCTTGAACAGAAATTGTCCAGTACGTTGTGCGATTTCGTTTTTGGGTTTGGTTCCCTTTATAATCTTTCTACCCCCCCCCCCAGAACTCACTACTGTTCGTCTCATTCTTTTTCGTTGTTTCAGGCTTCTCGGAGTTAAGGGTTTCGGAACATGCATAGCCGGCTCGCGCTCTACCGCCCACAACTGGTAATACTTCTTACAGCTGTTCTCTTAGGCATTCGGCTATTTATAGATTTCCTTCTTCGTTGTCGGTATTCTTCATCTCTTTTCTGCCGATTCATTCTCATTTCCTAATTTTCTTATCCACTATTCTTATAATACCTCTGTTTGTTCTCGCGAATACGTTGCAAGGTTCGGTTATTGGTTAATGTTCGAGACCATTTTGAATGACGTTGAAAATTTTGGTTGTCAATTGCCCGATCATTTTCATTTCTCGGTTCATCCGCAAGCATATACTATCCTCGTGAGGGCATTTACCCTAGCGCCAGCCTGTTAGTACTGTTACTTGCCCTTTTCATTCATCTTTTTACGATGTGGCTGCATCTGTTTTCTTGTTCTTATTCTATATACCTACTCTCAGTAGTTAGCCCTGTGTTTTTCTAACCAGCATTTCCAGCGGTTTGTTGTGTAGGTTTCCTATGTATCGGTATTTTCCAGGAGCGATTTGGACTCGCTACATTTTTCCACTATCACAATCTCTTTTCCTTTCCTTAAATGTACTAGGGTTCGGCCTTTATTTTTTTCAGGAACGAACTTAGGGTTGATATTATGTCAAGGCCGTGCCCCATAGTACAGATATTTTTCTCTTTTAATGTTCCTCAGCAACTCGGTTCGGAGTAACCGAAGAAACTCTGGTTTAATAGCTTATCGACTGTCAGAGGTTTTTTTTTTCTCTTGTGCTTCTGTCCGACTCATCTCGGTTGACATAATACAGGTAATTTTATGCAGGAGTACGCGATCAGTTACCCATTCCTATGCAACCGCGCACTCTTCAGTACCTCGTGGAGGGTCTGCTGTTTATATTTGAGGAAAGAGTTGTTCGTTCATATTTCACGCGTGTAATACTAGGCTCTTTTCTTTTCGAAATTTTAAATGTTCACGCTTTATTTTTCTGATAAGGTTAAATCATCGTTTACCAATTATTGACGGAGCCGAAAGCTGGATAGGCTACCGGTGGTATAAAATTCACTACCTCTGTGTAATATTTTTCCGAATCATTTAGACCCTGTGGCTACGGCGTGTTTTACTTTCTGGAGATTCTTGCCGCGTTATACCTCTGGTTAATAGCGCTGTTTCCTCATTCTTTTCCGTGGACTTCCCCTTTGGGTTTTGATACTGATAGTCGAAGAAATCGTGGAAGTTTAGTAGTTATGTTTCAGTTGTTTTGTTTTTTCTTCCCAGAAGTCTATAACGAAGGATTTTACCATAAGGAACAGTCGTATTTTACTCGGCCTCTATTTTAACAGCGTTTCTATTCAACGCGGACCTGAGTTTAATGTCGGTGATGTTACCCAGATCATCATAGGCATCGAAGGTACTATATATCATTTGCACGTTAATATCTCCTGCATACCTAATACACGCTGGTAGTGGATCCATTATGAGCCTTCGTCGATAGATTTATTGTATGGCTATAGTAAGGAAATCAAATGAATATTGTTCACGTCATAAAGTTAATTTAACCCTTAGTTTATTTGCATAGTTATATTTATTCATAATCATGTTATTGACGTCCATTACTCATTTGAAATTCGTTATTTATATATGCTATTTCACTAAATCTCGGCACTTAAGTTTATGGTTGATTGCCGATATGTATTTACGAGTAAATTTAGGAGTGCATACTAATTATGAGTTAGGTTTTATTATTATATAGTTCGTATATGTGTATAGCTCCTTTTTATTAGGTGTTAAAAGGACCTTGGTGTTTTTTTTTCTTGATCCCCTATTAAAATATACATGCTCTCACCAACATATTCGGTCGCAAGGGTGGACTATCAATGAGTCCCTTATTTAATTCACTGTTCTTACGCTCTATTTTCAATGCATCTATATACATGCATTGTCATTAATTTGGGTGCATGGGTTCTTTTAATCTATTTATTTCTGATGCATACATAGATGCCCTCAATATTGTTTAAACAGTGGCACTTATCCATAATTTAAGTCTTTCATAGCTATGATACTTGGTTAGAGATAAGTTTAGAAATGAAATCTATACCTTACAATTTTTATAATGATTCTATAAAGTAGAAGTTCTCTTTCTCTAACACCATTTTTCAAATTTCATCATTTATGGTATTTATTTTCTTCTGTTTGTATTTAGACCATGCAAATTTAGTTCTGCTAACATATTTTCTAGCATACACATGAGCCTATAATATCACATTTGTATCTACAGGAACAGGAAAATATTTAATTATCTGTAAAGACTCAGTAACCTCAGATTTAAACCGACTTGGTTTAGAGTTTCTGGGGTTTCTACTCTATGGATTTCTGGTCTACAACGAAATAAAATCTGGAAGGTGAAAGCCTTAAGATGGATTCTGTTAAATGTAGTACTAAACTCAACCATACAAATTCTCTTAAATTTTATATGTAACTAATTCATACCATAACATATCAAATGAACAAAAATTTCAGGAACATACCACTGTTGCAAATGACCAACCTCCCAACCTTAGAATCCTCTTTGTCTCCCAGGACTCCCCCCGAGCTGAGATCACCTCCTAGGACAGATCAACCTCTGATCTGCTTAGGAGCAGCTTATTTAAGCTCATAATTCCCCAAAGCATGTTTCTAATTCTGCGTCCAGAATAGCAGGATGCTTTTTTTCCTGTTTAGCCTAGGCTTCCCATTTTGGGACTTTTTAAAAGTTGTTTTATGCTTTTCCTCAGCTTTTCCAACTTTTCTCACCTCTTCCCAACTACTTTCCTCTTCATTGGGGAAATTTAGATTCCACCTCAAAATCTAAATTAATTTATTTCAAGGATTTTTGAAAGATTGTGGGGATTTGTTGCCTTATCCATCCTCATGGATTTGGCAAGTGATCTCAATTTCTCATCTTGGTCAAAATGCACAATCATTTTATTTATTTCATCAATTTAAATATTAAATTACATTCACACCATACTTATCCTTTGGGGTCCACCCCCCCTTAGGATTAAAGTTCAAATGTCTGACTTTAAAAATTCAACACACAAATTGGGGTTGTTACAATCATTCCATTATATTTATAGTGTCATCTTATTATTTTATTATTTATGGGATTCATCAATTTTCCTAGGCACTAATTTTGTGAGAATAAGTATTCTTTGTGTATCTATACAAATTTATAAGTGGGTAGTTGTAACAAACACTGATAACTATCTAAATCACTATTAAATATTTCTCACTAATAATTAGATAAAATGTTCACCAATTCATAGTGTAACCTTAGTAGAAGAATAGTAAGTTGCTTAACCACTAACAACCACTATTGTAGTACATTAGCATAAAATTGTATGATGTAACCTTGCAATCATTTCATTATAACTGTAGCCATCACATACTTGACATTATGAACACAACAACAAGAAAATAATTCAACATCACCAATCTGAAACAATAATCAATCACACCATTGAACACCAATATACCCTGGAAACCCTCTAGGGTGAAAACCAGCAAATGTTTAATTTTATTATTAAACGCTCGTGAGGGTGTTCACCCCTCACTCAATGGCTTATAATGGAGACCATCCCTTAACCATTGTTATAAATCTTACAAAGAAATAAACAAATATCTAGCTTAAAGCAATTACAATAATTATGATAGCATTACTCACTAATCTTCATATCTTCATATGTTGGTGGCATGGATGTACCTACAATGTATCATCGTACAATGGACCTTCCTGCACCTCACACTCATTTGCACAAACCATTAATCATTTATCAGCCACCATGTTAAGCATAATATATCTTTGCATTCGGGTCGGGTTGGTCCATTTTGTTCGAGGTCGCCCGTATCAGTTTTGCTAAGTTGTGACCACTCGGGTGCCTTGTGCACATTCGGGCGGCCTATTTGCCATTTGCTCCTTTGTGGCATTGCTTGGTCGGGAGCGCCATGTCGCGCCGTGCGATGTCGCCCGACCAGGCGCGTTCGGGTCGGGTCGTTTCGTTATAGGGTGCCCGTATAAGTTTTTCTAGGTTGTGATCACCTCGGTGCCTTATGCACGTTCTAGTGACCCGTTTGACATTTTCTCCTTTCTGGCATTGTTCAGTCAGGCGTGTCATGTCACGCCGTGTGAGGTCACCCAACCGGGCGTGTTCGGGCCGGGTCATTTCGTTCGAGGGTGCCCGTATCAGTTTTGCTAATTTGTGATCGCTCGAGTGCCTTACGCACATTCGGGAGGCTCGTTTTCCATTTTCTCCCTTGTGGCATCGTTTGGTCGGGCGCACCGTGTTGTGCCATCTGAGGTCGCTCGACCAGGCCCGTTCAGGTCGGGCCAATTTGTTTGAGGGTGCCCGTATCATTTTTTCTAAGTTGTGACCGCACGGCTGATTTGTGCACGTTCAGGTGGCCCATTTGCCGTTTTCTCTCTTGTGGCATCATTCAATCGGGCGCGCCGTGATGCGCCATGTGAGGTCGCTCGACCGGGCGTGTTCAAGTCGGGCTCTTTCATTCGAGGGCGCCCATATCATTTTTGCCAAGTTTTGACCGCCCGTGTGCCTTGGGCATGTTCGGGCGGCCCGTTTTCCGTTTTCTCCCTTGTGTCATCGTTTGGTCAGGCGCACCATTTCGCGCCGTGTGAAGTCGCCCGACTAGGTGCGTTCAAGTTGAGGCATTTCATTTGAGGGCGCCCGTATCAATTTTGCTAAGTTATGACCACTTAGGTTCCTTGTGCACGTTCGGGCGGCCCGTTTGCCATTTTTTTCCTTGTGGCATCGTCCAGTCAGGCGCGCCATGTCGCGTTGTGTGAGGTCAATCGACCGGGCATTTCCGAGTCAAGTCGTTTCATTCGAGGGTGACCATTTCAGTTTTGCAAAGTTGTGACCGCCTGGGTCCCTTGTACTGCACGTTTGGGTGGCCCGTTTTTAGTTTTCTCCCCTGCGGCATTGTTCGTCATGTGACGCTGTGTGAGGTCACCTGACCGAGCGCGTTCGAGCTGGGTCGTTTCGTTCGAGGGCGCCCGTATCAGTTTTGCTAAGTTGTGACTGCCCAGGTTCCTTGTGCATGTTAAGGCGACCCATTTTCCATTTTCTCCCTTATGGCATCGTTCGGTCGGGCGCAACGTGTCGCGCAGTGTAAGGTCGCCCGACTACCCATGTTCGGGTCGGGCCATTTCGTTCGAGGGCACCTGTATCAGTGTTGCTAAGTTGTGACCACCTAGGTGCCTTATGCACGTTCGGGTGGCCCGTTTGCCGTTTTCTCCCTTGTGGCATCATTCGGTCGGGCACGTCATGTCGCGCCCTGTGAGGTGGCCGGACCTGGCACGTTCTGGTCAGGTCGTTTCGTTTAAGGGTGCCGGTATCAGTTTTGCTAAGTTGTGAGCACCCGGGTCCCTTGTGCATGTTCAGGCGGCCCGTTTGTTATTTTCTCTGTTGTGGCATTATTCGATCGGGTGCATTATATCACGCCGTGTGAGGTTGCCCGACCGGGCACGTTCGGGTCGGGTCAGGCCATTTATTTCAATGGCACCCGTATTAGTTTTGATAAGTTGTGACTACCCGTGTGCCTTATGCAAAGTCGAGTAGCCCATTTTTCATTTTCTCCCTCGTGGAATTGTTTGGTCAAGCACAACGTGTGAGGTCGCTCGACCGTGCACGTTCAAGTCGGGTCGTTTCATTCGTGGGCGCCCGTATCAGTTTTGCTAAGTTGTGACTGTCTGAGTGCCTTGTGCGTGTTCAGGTGGCTCATTTTTTGTTTGCTCCCTTGTGGAATCGTTTGGCTGGGTGCGCCGTGTCGCATCGTACTGTGAGGATGCCCGACCAGGTGCGTTCGTGTCGGGCCATTTCATTTGAGGGCGCCCGTATCACTGTTTCTAATGTTGTGACCGTCCGGGTGCCTTGTGCATGTTTGGGTGGCCCGTTTTTCATTTTCTCCCATATGGCATCGTTCGGTCGGGCAAGCCGTGTCGCACCGTGTGAGGTCGCCCAAAGATGCGCATTCGGGTCGGGTCGGGCCATTTCGTTCGACAGTGCCCATATCAGTTTTGCTAAGTTGTGATCGTCCGGGTGCCTTGTACATGTTCGGGTGGCTCATTTGTTGTTTTGTCCCTTATTTCATCGATGTTCGTTCGGGCACGTCGTGTCGTGCCATGTGAGATCGGCGCCCAACCGGGCATGTTCCGGTCGGGCCGTTTCGTTCGAGGGCACCTGTATCAGTTTTGCTATTTGTGACCACTCGAGTCCCTCGTGCACGTTCAGGCGGCCCATTTTCCGTTTGCTAAAAATCATCTTTATATCTCATGATGCTCTTAGGCTTATCCAAACTTAACATATTTTTCTATCTAAGCAACTTAATGGATCTTTCTCTCTCATACATTAAGTTTATCTAGAATTTCATCTAAAAAATCTATCATGGAAGAATTATTTTAAGCAAGACTCTCATCTTCGAGTGTCCCATTTCTCAATACTTTGAATTCATATTTTTATTAATACAATATTTATTACATAAACGTTTTCATACATACTTCAATATTAAATAAAAACAATGTTATCATTAGTAAGGATTATTAGAATTAGGTAGGGTGTTTGAGTGCCTCTCAAATCTCCTAATCCATTATACATTCATAAATGTGTTTTTAACAACAAGAAATCATAATCTCCCTAAACAAATATAATAATCAGAGAAAAAAGCTATTTCATTTATTAATTAATCTACCTTATATATAATGCTTATATTATAAATTATTAATTTTAATTAATTATATATATTATTTTTTTATATTTCATAAGAACAACTTGCTTACCAACATATATGATCGTCCGCTCTCATCTGGACACTTACTATCATGCTTTAGCGGAATTGGCAATAATTACTACCTTGCTGACACGTTCTAACTGAACTACCAATACTCACTAATTTACGAGTTCTTCGCTATGCACTATACTGCACTTGTATCCATTAATATAGAATCGTCCATTTCTTTAAAAATTATTATTTTTTAAAATTGATATAATGTTATTTTTTAAAATATTTAATTATATAATCAATTTTTAAAATGTATCTTCAATATATTAAATTTAATTTAAAAAATTATTATAATAATATAAATTATTATGATTTTAAAATATATTAATTTTACAAATTATTATTGTAAAATTATTATTTTATATTTAAACTTTAAAATGTACTAAATTTTAAATTATACCATATAAATACATTTTCAAAATTACAGCCCAAAAAGATATTACAAACATAAAAGAATTATAAATCCAAAAGACATTATATACTATATATGGTTTAAAGTGAAATGGGTAGTTTGCGTTTTTACTATATAAATAAATTTTCAAAATTACAGCGCAAAAAGATATTACAAACATAAAAGAAGTATACTTCCAAAATACATTATATACTATATATGGTTTAAAGTGAAATAGGTAGTTTGTGTTTTAAGATCAATAAATTGTGTTTTCATAAATGTATATGGGTTGTTTTTGGTTTTATTTTTTTAATCATTTTTTTAATTTAAATATAATATTTAGTGGCTATTTCGGATTTATTTAGGATTTCAAACTGTAGTTTAATTATTAGTGTTTTTTTTCTTTCCATTTGAATTTTGCAATACATTTTTTTATATATTATATTTTTCCAAACTATATAATTATAATTTAAATTTAACCTTGCAAAACTGTTTTGGTGAATTTGAAGAAAATTAGCAAAAAAAAGAAAAGAAAAATTTACCAAAAAAATATTAAAAAAATAAAATAAAATAGAAAACAGTGACAGTATCGCAACTCGAAATACATATTTATTTCCTAATGCAATTTACAAAATTTATGTCAAAGGAATACATATACGTCCGAACAACGAAGCCAATCCGGTTCAAATTTAGTTTAAAAAGCTATAATAGAATATAACCGTTGGTTGATTAAAGATAAAACATATTTTAAAGTGGATGGTGGGGAGCGTTGGTTGATTAAAGATAAAATATCTCTTAAACTCGGTGATGGAGAGATGCATTAAACCTTTTCCATTATATCTTAAACTTTTCAATCTAAAATAGAATTTCATCGTTGCGCAGGTCACGCAGTTTTGAAACTTCGACGAGGTTGTGCAAGCAGTAGTGCTTGAGTTCAAGGTACATTTTAAAACAGAGGACTAAGCAGCAGTGGATAGAAGCAGAGTGCCTTCACGATGGAACATTTCCCTACATTCCATTGAAAGAGACAGTGTGTTGGTGATCGGTTCAATTATGACCCTGATGATCGGTTTAAGGGGGGTTGTTTTATTGACAATAGACGTTCTTGATTTGTGGACATCTGGACGTGTCAATAAGTTGATGTTCGCTTTAACTGCCTCTCTCATATCCCTTTTTTGTCGCATAATGGCGAGGACAGTACTCAGCTATTTCTATTTCTCCTGACTTCATCAACGTTCTTAAAGAAAAATCTACGATATGCAGCCGAAGCATTCTTTTACCATCTTAATAATCAGATTACATGTTTTATTAGAAACGACTACCTTTGAATATCATCCACGACGGGAGCCGGAAATTCTTTAATTATATTTAGGTTTTCGTGCAAAAGGTTTAGTTTCATATTATTAATCCTCTGTCTTTATGCCAATGTGAAAAAGATTTCATCCAATTCATGTACTATGGAGATTTCAAGTAATTAAGGACCTTTTTATCTACACTGAAATTTTCATGTAATTAAGAATATTTATCATTGTGTTCATGTGCAATACACTGAAATTTCCATATAATTCACAAGATATTGAAACTTAGATCGGGTCCTTATAAAATATGTCCTGTTATTCGTCGGCGATGGTGAAGAACATTTAAATGGAAAGCTTCAAGCCCGGCCAAGTCGGCGAACTTTTTCCGACTCGTAATCGCCGTCGTTATGTGCAAAATCTGGCCCCACCATGCCCATGGATTCCCATGTGGTTTTCCGACGTGATGCTCGCCGAGATCGAAGGCTTCGCAAACCTCCACAAGTACCTGGTGGAAGCCGAACGCTCGTGGTTACGAAGGACGGCAGTGGGATACCTCTAACATTACGTATGCAAAGGAATAAGGCTCCCGAGAAGAGCCGAGACGAGATACGTAATTCATATAAAAGAATTAATAGTTTATGCAGAATGTGGAGTTGCACAAGAAGAAAACTAATATCATGTTTGTTGGAGATGGAATGGATGTCACAGTGGTGACAGGGAACCGAAATGTGAAGGACAATTTCACAACCTTTCGTTCTGTAACTGTTGGTAAGTCCTCTAATTTGTGGTCTTTGTGGTCACATATTTACTCAATTAGGTATATGATAGCAAACAGTGGTGCCCAAAGAGAATTAATAGATCCATGAAAGTGTGATTGAAATTATGAACGCTATACCGATGAGGAATTTGCTCTCACTCTAACGCCAAAGGCCCAGTAGTTGGACAAATTTCTTTTGAAAAGGAGACCAGCGAAAAGAAACCAAAATATTGCACCACTTGTTGATTGACAGACACTTTGTTAAGATGACAATCAACCAAATGGTAAGTACAGTTGGGTGCTTGCTTTTTCGCTGGCAAGAAATTGGCCTCTCTGCGTCAGTATTGCCTTTTTGCAGGAAATACAATTGCCAATCACGAAAATTTCCAGTATAATTTAAATAGGTTCAATGTTTAAATTTTGAATAGGTTCAATGTTTAAATTTTGAATAGGTTTAATGTTTATTGGTTAAGAATATATAGTTTGAGTTCATTTAATAGTTAAAAGTATGTGTTTTTTTTTAAAAGGATGTAGGTTTGAAACCAGAAAAGTAGGATAGGTTTGTTTTTAGTAGATTTAGCAGTCAAATCACTCAGCAAAAGTGGACCTCTTGTCTTATAAACAAAAATTTTAATACACCAATTTAGTGTTAAATCTAACCATAACCTTTATTATTATTATTATTATATCTTCAACAATTTAAAGATGATTGTTTCCAATAGCTTGGTATAATATAGGCTTTTAAAATAGAATAATTTTTAAATGTGAAAAGATAGAATGTATACCTTTTAACATATTTTAATAATCATATCTTAGCAAATAGGAAGTCAACATATTTTAGGAATACATTAATAAAGGGGAAATTCTCCTGTAGAAAATAGGGGATCTCATACAGTGTTGAAGTTAATAATCATATCTTAGTAAAGAGGAAGTCAACATATTTTAGGAATACATTAATAAAGGGGAAATTCTCCTGTAGAAAATAGGAATACCTTTTTGATTTAGAATAATGATTACAAAATAGTTTTGGCTTATGTAATGAAATCAGAAATATTTTTTTTTCTTAATTTAAAAAATATGTGTAAACATCCCAATCAACTTAGATTGAATTATTAATTTAATTTAAAAAATCCCAATCAGCTATTAGTAAAAAAATTATTTTTTATTTAAAAAAAATGAGATTTAATTGTATAAAATAAATTTTATATTTTAAAAGATATCTTAGTTTTAAAATTATTTAACTTAAAAAAATATAATAAGATAGTATTTTTTAATGATATTGTGCAGTTTTATGATAGTATTTTTTTGTACATTTCTACTCTGTCTTCTTTAGATTATCCCAAGCATCCTTACCGAGTATTGTACTTTAGTTTTAGTGTAGTTTAATCTATATATACATTTATAATGTGTTAAGATTTGTTTCTCTATCAACGTACAGTGGTATAATTTATAATGTGTCAATATTTGCTCCTCCATTAACGTGTTGTGGTATAGTTTCTTTTAATTTATGTACTGTACTAATTTAGTTTAATTTGATCTATTATACCATGTGTTAAGTTATTAAAATTAGATCATTTATTGAACACAATAACCTATCTGTCTTTGTATATTTATGTTTATCATTTTTTAATTTACGTGAGTTAATTGTTTCGCTTTTGCCTTTGTCCAGCGAGCCTACTTCAATTTATAAATATAAAATTCTACATATAAACTAAAATATGTAAGTTCAAATTTTACACTCAAACTAATTATCACTTAAAACTAAGCTCAATGTTAAGTCTTATGTTTTGATGATCTAATTCATTTATTTTAATATCTATTTACTTTTTTCAATTATGAAATTGTGTATCAAATTAAAAAGATGTTTATAAAATATATTATTAAAATAGTTTTAATATGTTTATGTTTTATATTTATTTTTAAACTTTAATTAATTAAATATTAAAATAAATAATAAAAATATATTACTAAAATAATTTTGATTTACTATTATGGTGTTTCAGTTTATTAATTTTAATATTCACATAATTGTAATTTATTCAAATTTAGTTTCAAATTTTATATTTATTTTTGATATTGTAGTTTAATTAAATATAAAAAATGAAATAATCAAATTAATTATAGAATAATTTAAATTTGTTAATATAATGTGTTTTTTTATTTTCTATTTTTACTCTCAATGATTCTAGTAAATTTGAGATTCTAATAAATTTATTATCTACACTTAAAAAAAAATGAAAATATTAATAAAGATTTTTATATAAATAAAAATATAATATAAAAAATAAGAAGGTATATTTGTTTTTTTTTTTTTTTTAAATACACTTAGGTTTATTTAAATATTTTTTCTATTTTTTCAAGAAAAAGATTGCTGCATGGGGCGGAGTTTGGCTTTCTACAGGTGGAAAGCTTACTCTAATTCGATCTGTGCTATCAGCTATTCCTACATTTCAAGCCTCTCTACTGATGGCTCCAAGGCAAATCGCATATCAAATCTCATGTATTATGCGGAATTTTCTATGGAATGGTGGGAAGGGAAACAACAATCGATTTCACCTCATTAATTGGGAAACAACGAAGCGTCCCTTTGCTGAGGGCGGGCTTCAAATTCGCGACCCACAGCATGCAAATTTAGCCATGGGCTGTAAACTCCTGTGGCAGCTTTTAACAGAGCCTTTGCACCCAGTCAGCCAACTCTTAAAACATAAGTATCTTAAAAATCAGTCGCTCTCCCTCTTCAATCCAGCACTTGCTCCTAGAGGAACGCAGGCTTGGAGGCTCTGTTGTAAAGGGCTTGATTCTTCAGATCCCATTTGTATAAAATTCCAGGGAACGGTAAAAACACTTTGCTGTGGAAAGAACGAATCATGGGACACCCTCCACTTTCAGCTAATAATGAAATTGTCGACTTAAGAGTCTGGTTAAGTTCAAGAGGAATCCGAAAAGTAGAGGATATCGCTGAGTGGGATATCAATGGCAATTTGCAGCGTTGGAGATTGCCCATCATTCCAGCGCATCTAAAAAAACAGCTGAATACTCTCACAGATGCCATTACAGATTTTACACCTGTGCACAAGGATGAAGATGACTCTTGGGGATGGGGGAAAACAGGAGTGTACACAGTCAGGCAAGGATACTTACAGATGAAAGGCAAAAAGGCCTCTCAGCACCCGGAAACAGTGTGGAAGCAGATCTGGGAATTCTTCAGCATTCCCAAGATTAATTTCTTTTTCTGGACCTTATTTCACAACAAAATCCTGACTGGAGATAACCTGTGCAAAAGAAACATAGCAGGACCTCACCGATGTGTGTTCTGCAAAAATTCCTTGGAAACCTCAGTACACATGTTCATCGATTGTGAGTATGCTCAAAAGGCCTGGACTAGCTTCTTGACAGGTCTGAATGTGATACCTCCTGCTCATTGTTCGATCACTGACATGTTCTCGTCTTGGAGAGCTCGATATCCCCTCAACATCGCTGAAAAATCTCTCTGGCTTAAGGTGTGGACTGCAGCTCCAAAATATGTTTGCTGGAAGCTGTGGCTCGCCAAAAATGATATCGTATTCAATCAAAAAGAAATAACAGCAGAGAATGCTGCGGAACAGGCCAAGAATCTACTTTTAGAAACTTTACGACATTCCATTGTCAAAGAATATAGCTCCCTTCGAAAGGAAGAAAGAGCATGGCTGGATGGCTTCTCTCCCATGCCGAGAACTTCAGCAATCACTCGTCCAAATCAAAAGGAAAAATGGCAGATTAGAGACACTTTGGATAGTTTCCAGAAGTGGTGGAAATCACAAGGTAAATGCACTATCTTCTTCGATGGAGCCTCGAAAGGCAACCCAGGCAGGTCTGGAGCAGGTGGGGTTATATACCTCCCGAATGGGAGAAAGGAGGACTTCAGCTGGGGTCTTGGGTTTAAAACCAACAATCAGGCCGAAGTCCTCAGTCTTTTAAAAGCTTGTCAACTGGCCAGAAAAGGAAACTCAAGAGACATTTTAGTATTTGGAGACTCTGAATTGTTGATAAAATCCTTAATAAACAAAAAAGTGCTCAAGGATCCAGTAATAAACAAGCAGCTCACAAGAGTGCGCAGACTTCTACAGGAATTCTCCACAGCTCAAATCTTCCACATCCTCAGAGATTTAAACACAGAAGCAGACACATTGGCAAATACAGGATGCACACTAGAAAAGAGCATGATCAGCATAAATGCAGGGGCACTGAATATGGCAGCTATTCCCTAAATGGGCAAGGCGTCCTTGCAAAAGCCGAGAAATGTAATGACAGAAACAGTGAATTGTAATGCTTGACCTGGCTTTGGCCATTCTTCTCCATCAATAAAAATATTCGTTACAGTTAAAAAAAAAAAATATTTTTTCTATTTTTATTTTAAATACATAAAATTTTAAATTATTTATTTTTTTATGAGAAAAAAATAAATTAATGACTTTTTATTTTTCATATATAATTTTTTATTTTTATTATAAAATTATATTTTATTTATAAACGATATGTATAATATGTAGAAAGTTCAATGAGTAATATCAAATAAATTTAATCATTTCCAAACACCATTAAATATTGATTTCAAAAATAAAAAATATAGATAAGGAATCAATATAATATCTAGATATTAGATGTTGACTTGTACAAATTTCATGGATATTTGATTAGTAGCAACTATCTTTGGAATAAATAGAATAATGGCAATTTGATTTATAGAGGTTTTGTAAGTTTATCTATACTTTTCACAAACTTAGGAGTGCATTTTTATTTTTATTTTTTTTTAAGCTATAATCAACCTTATTTAATAATTAAAATTATTAATCATAATATTATTAAAAATTTACAAAGGCATATAATATATTTTGATATTAGGATTAAAATTAATGCTACCCACTATTAAAAAATATTAATATTAATGTCACTCTTAATATTAATTAAATGTTATTGATATTAGTATTAATTAATATTATCAATATTAATATTAAAGTTAATAATAATAATACATTAACTATTCTTATACTTTGTTATATATTTATTACTGTAATAATAATTTGCATTAGTATTTGATATTAAATAATTAATACGTAGGAATATACTAATATTAATAAATAAATAAGTTTTATTATTAATATTAATTAATTTGAATAAGAATAAGAATATTATTTTTAATATTATTAATATTAAATCCTTGTGTTTATTAGTTCTTTTGGTTTATAATATAAATAATCGATCAATGTCATCCATGTTTAAATGAATTCCCTTGGGTTCACCAATTCCTTTGGTTTATAATTTTTTGGGTAATGGTTTTCCCTTGGGTTCACCAATTCCTTTGGTTTATAATATTAAACCCTTGGGTTTATTAGTTCTTTTGGTTTATAATATAAATAATCGATCAATGTCATTCATGATCAAATGTCACATTCTGACAAACATTGTCTCAATATAAAAATCACCCATGGCCAACCATGGTCATAGTTGGTCGAACGTCGCATTCTGACAACAATTGTGTAACACCTCCAGTTTAAGGAATTTTTTTTTTTTTTTTTTTTTCTTGTATAAGGGGGTTCCTGGTATTATTTAATAATATCTAATATACCTCATTTGTATTCCCCCTGAATACCTTAAACCCATATCCTATAATCTTCATTTTGTTTTAACTAAGATCTCTTAGCCTCATATCCTATGAGTCTTCACTTTGTTTTAAATAAGATTCAATATTCCTTTCTTTTGATAGTAGTATACAAGCCTTCCATACATGATACGGATCCCACTTATATCTATATATATCACATATACTACTTATATCTATATATAACACATATATTACTTGCATATATAGCCTTTGGCAATATTAATTGTATGGGCATATACATATATATAGCACCTATATATACATATAACATACATAGGTCCAACCTTTTATAGAATTAATGGGAAGCGCCAACATATACCTATTTCATGTAATCAAAATAACCCCTTTAATGTTTTCATTGGATCCTTACGCATATACAAACATGCAATATAAAAATACGCGTGGACAATAAACAGAAATCTCAATGATATACATTTCAGACCCTACCTTTAACTTAATTCGTATACTTATCCATGGAGCTATAATTATATTCATGTAAGCCTACCCTAGTCACGACTTGCGTGCTCGAATTCTGGGTATAATTACATCTTCTTCTGCGAACTATGATTTTTGGTTTCTGTATTGTTTATGTGCAAGTATTGGCCGGATTCTTCGCGGCATAACTCATTATTACTCGTTCATACTTATGCAGATAGCATCGAATGTAATGATATTCCGGTATGCAGATCGCGACGCTGAAATCATATACAATACGGTGCCCCTTTCGGCGGTTTATCATGATTACGGTTATGAACCAGTGCCGACACGTTGCGGACTTATGCGTACTGGTTCTGGAGCGTGGTATACACGTTACACAGTGGTTAACGTATGAACTTTGTTCTGCAAACAGAGCTGGCGTCTCGCTCTAGAGATGAGAGTACCGACTGCCGGCACATATCGCCTCATACCTAGCAGGTCGGCTGACCCAAGTACTGTGAGAGCCGAGTCCTGCCTCGGAGAATTACAAATTTTAGGGTTAGCCCTCTATTCCTGTGCATGCAGGGCGTAGCTTCTCCATACCCCCACTGCGCTCCTTAATGTTGCCAGGTACGAGCCTGTCGACGTGGCCGAGTTTCCACAATCAACCTGGGGATTCTCTGATCTTTTTGGGGCAATGAAATTAGGGTTACAAGAATTTCTTTTAAGTCGAAGCTCCTGCGCGGTTTTGTTCATCCGATCTTTCCCTATTATTTCTGGGTGTAGAATCGTTGTATTTCCCCACTCTCTTCACCGGTGGTCGAGGGTATGATCAGATTCGGTTGCGGCTAGGGTTCATCATTTTCTGGTTTGTTGTTGTTCTTCATGCAGGGTTTCATCACTTTAATTCGCGATTTTTTTCATATCTCTGCATCCCATTGCTGTTATATCCCTCACGTCCTAAGACTTGTTTATTTTCTTCATGTTTTATTAGAGAATACAGTATCTAATTATTTGCAGATGGGTTTTCGCAGAGAGGACAAAGCGTCGGCACCTCAGGGTAGAGACCTAGCCGGGTATCTGGCTTTTGTTGAGCTTCATGTTAATCTCCTGCGATGATATTGTTGATTTATGCATTCAATGTGGTTCGCCTTATTCAAAATTTTCTAAAATGTTATGAGGTAAACCCTATATGGTTAGCTGGGTTTCCTTGCGACAGGTTTAATAAGTAGGCGATCTCATTTCTTTACACAGCGTATGCATTTCTCTATTTCTCTGTTATAAGCGTCGATACGACTCCCTAATCGGAAGCGCCACCTACGCACAGGTATACCCTACTTTCTTCACTACGACTGAAGTAGTGATGCAACAGATTCGTGGTTTTGGGCGTTCCTTCAATCTGCTATCTTTTGCGACCACCGCTAGCTACGGTATCAGGGCAATGTTCTTTTTTTTCTATGTTTTATTAACCTGTCGCACTTGTGGCTGTGGTCAAAGGCGTCAAAGACCAGTCCGACTCGCTATATTTCAATTTGTTTCGTTTCGTTTTACTGGCCGAATGGCTAATGAATCGAACTATTCCATTGGTAGTCTCTGTGCACTAACGCGATTTAAGTTTGTGATCAGATAGGTTCAGAAATGGCAGTGTTCTTCACGAACGGAGGTAAGGATTTCGTATTCTGTGGTATTTAAACGCTATATCTTACTGCATAGCGAAGAAATCCAATTACTTTGCATCGAAGTTAATATACGGTGTGAATCATATAGTCAGCCATTTATATATTACACGCGATCTCGTAATAATTATTGTTAGAGCTGTGCAAATCTCCACGCTGTCTTGTAATGATTATGTTTAGAAACTGGTATTTATACATCGTATTATCGTTGCACCCTTCACCACTATTCGTTTCATTTCACATTAACAGATCCCTAATAGGCCGTGGCTTACAACGTCGTTACAGTCCGAGAGACTCGTTTGACAGAGGCCAAAGACGTAGAGTTTTAGTTAATTACCCTACATTAATTCAGTTTGACTGTACATTCGTTTTAATTGGCTACAAGGATCATATATATACATTACAGTTAACACAGTGGATTCGTATTTATATTTCCCTTGTGACATATATTATTCATATATGTATGATTCGTGTTTATGGTTCCTTTTTAACATATATGGTTTTTATATATATGGTTTTTATATATATGCGTATTCCTATCTCCCTTTTGATATATAGGTTTCATTTATGTGTATAGCTCATTTGTACCCAAGTGCGCTAGATCTTGATACTTGTTAACATATATATATTTTTGTTAAATGCTTACACATGTAATCGATAGTTCATTTGAAGATGTTCATTAAGCATGGATTTAATCCATAGCCATACTATTTATTTCAAGGGTTTGAGGTAAATTTAAAATGCAATACACCTTATAATTGCTATGATCTTGATTTCAAAGGTTAATAGTAGATTCAGAAATAATATGTGCATGCAAGATGCTATAAGAGCTATTACGCTCTTATATCTTTTTTTTTTCTCATATATAGATATTCGATAGTGCTTGAATAGAGGTCCTTAACTATAAATTAAATCTTTGGCTATGGTACTTGATTCAAGGACTAAAGGTAGATTTAGAAATGAAATCTATACACTTATAACTATTATAAAAATCCTATAAAGTAGAGTTACTCTTTCTCTAGCACAATTTTGAATGTCATACTCTAATGTTCTTACTTTCTTCCTTTTAGATTTGTACCATGTAACTTTAGTTCTGCTATAATGTTTCTCTAGCATACACATGAGCAGATAATATCACCCTTGTATCTACAGGGAACAAAACAATATTTAATTATCTGTAGAGGCTAAGTAACTTCAAATTTAAACCGACCTTGGTTTAGAGTTTCTGGGGTTTCTATTCTATGGATTTCTGGTCTACAACTAAACAGAATCTGGAAGGTGAATGCCTTAGGATGGAATCTGTTAAATGTAGTACTAAAATCAATCATACACATTCTTTTAAAATTTGTATATGTAGCCAATTCATACCATAATACATCAGAATGAACAAAATTTACAGGAACATACCACTATTGCAATTGACCAACCTCCCAACCTTAGAGTCCTCTTTGTCTCCCAGAACTCACCCCCGAGCTGAGATCACCTCCATCACAGATCAACCTCTGATCTGCTTAGGAGCAGCTTATTTAAGCTCATATTTCCCCAAAACATGTTTCTAATTCTGCGTCCAGAATAGCAGGATGCTTTCTTTCCTGTTTAGCCTAGGCTTCCCATTTTGGGATTCTTTAAAGCTGTTTTATGCTTTTCCTCAGCTTTTCCAGCTTTTCTTTACCTCTTCCCAACTACTCCTCTTCATTGGGGAAATTTAGATTCCTCCTCAGAATCTAAATTAATTTCTTTCAAGGATTTTTGAAAGATTGTGGGGATTTGTTGCCTTATCCATCCTCGTGGATTTGGCAAGTGATCTCTAATTCTCATCTTGGTCAAAATGCACAATCATTTTATTTATTTCCTCAAATTAAATATGCAAGTACATTCACACCATACTTATCCTTTGGGGTCCACCCCCTTAGGATCAAAGTTCAAATGTCTAACTTTAAAATTTCAACACACAAATTGGGGGTGTTACATATTCCCCCTCTGAAAATAAACACCGTCCTCGGTGTTGTTATTCAACTACTAGAGTTCACTTAAACAAAAATGGATATTTTTCCATCATTTCAGCTTCCCTTTCCCAGGTAGCTTCTTCAGCAGTAAAGTGCTTCCACTGCACTTTTACTTTGGCCATTGTTCTGTTTCTCAATTCAATTTCTTCCCGTTCCAATATTTGAAGCGGTTCTGGCAGAAACTCCCCTTATGGTTCCACCTGTACAACATTCCAATCAACTATGTGAGAAGCATCATGCACATATCTTTTTAATAATGAAATATGAAACACATCATGCACTCTAACATGGGGTGGTAAGGCTAGCTTGTAAGCCACTGGTCCCACCCTTTCTAAAATTTCAAAAGGCCCACAATATCTAGGAGCAAGTTTTGCACAACTTCCAGCATAAAGTGTGCTCTTTTTGGGTTTGATGTGTAAATACACATGATCCCCTTCTTTAAATTCTCGGTGCACTCTTTTCTTATCAGCATAACTTTTCTGGCGATCTTGTGCTGTCCTGATATTTCTTTGTATCTGTTTGACAATTCTTTCCATCTCTTGTAGTGCATCTGGTCCCAACACCAATTTATCCTCTGGTTGACTCCAGCTCAAGGGAGTACGACACTTTCTCCCATAGAGTGCCTCAAACAGACTCATCTTAATAGAAGATTGGTAGCTGTTATTATAGGCAAATTCAGCTAAATGCAGATATTCCTCCCACTTTGATGGTCTATCCATCACAACATTCTCAACATATCCTCTAAAATTTGATTTGTTCTTTCTGTTTGCCCGTCAGTTTGAGGGTGATAGGCAGTACTAAAATTCAGTTTAGTGCCCATCCCTCCAAACAATCCCTTCCAAAATGCTGTTGTAAAATTAGCATCTCGATCTGAAACAATTACTTTGGGAACTCCATGAAGCCTTACTATCTCCTTCAGGAACACATTTGCTACTTGAGCTGTCCCAAAGGTAGACTTTACTGGTATAAAGTGGGCAGATTTTGTGAGAGTGTCTACTACTACCATTACAGAATCATGTTGATATTTAGTCTTGGGTAATCCTGTTATAAAATCCATGGAAACTGTGTCCCATTTCCATTCTGCAATTGGCAAAGGGTTTGAAAGCCCTGCTGGGTGTTGATGCTCAACTTTGAATAACTGACATTCCATACATCTACTTAAATACTCTGCCACATATCTTTTCATTCCTGGCTAGAACAACTTCTTCTTCAAGGCTGTTAACATCTTTTGGTATCCTGGATGTCCTGCATAGGGCTGTTTGTGATATTCATCTAGGATTTCTCTTTTCAATGACTCTATATTTGGAATATACAACCTGTTTTTGTAATAGATTAGCCCTCCTTGGTTTTTAGTGAAATCAGTTTTATCCCTTTTCTGTAGTTTCACCAAGAGTGCTTCATAGTTGGGATCTTGATTTGCTGTTTTTCCCACCAATTCCTCTACCTCCATCTGGGCACTACTCCCCATGCTGTTTAAATTTTAACAAGCATTCCTGCTTAATGCATCAACAACTTTATTTTCTTTCCCCTTGATATGTTTTATGTCCATATCAAATTCGCTTAAAAAAGACAGCCATCTGGCTTGCCTTGCATTTAGGTCAGTTTGGGTAAAGAAATATTTAAGACTAATATGATCAGTCATCAATGTAAACTTCTTCCCCAGAAGATAATGCCTCCACATTTTTAAAGCATGGATAACAGCTGCAAATTCCAAATCATATGCACTATAATTCTGTTCATGCATTTTCAGTTTCCTAGATTCATATGCAATAACTGAATTTTCCTACAACAGGACTCCTCCGAGCCCTTCTCTGCAAGCATCTGCACATACAACAAACTCTTTATCAGGATCAGCAATTTTTAATATAGGGGCTGAAATAAGTTTTTGTTTTAACTGCTCGAAACTGTTTTGACATTTTTCAGTCCACACAAACTTGACACCCTTTCTTTGCAATGAAGTGATGGGATGTGCTATGGCAGAAAATCTTTCCACAAATCTATGATAGTAGCCTGCCATCCCCATGAATGACCTTACTGCTGAAACATCAGTTGGGACTGGCCATTCCTTAATTGCTTTTATCTTTTCAGGGTCAACTGCAAGCCCTTTTTCAGAAATAATATGACCCAAATATTGAATCTTATCCTTGTAAAATTCACATTTACTGAACTTGGCATATAGTTGATTTTCTTTCAGAGTTTGCAACACTATCCGCAGATGTTCCTTGTGTTCCTCTTTGTTTTTGGAGTAAACTAAAATATCATCTATGAACACCAAAACAAATTTATCCAAATATTTATTCAACACACTATTCATCAGACACATAAAGGTGGCAGGGGCATTTGTCAGTCCAAAAGGTAGGACTACAAATTCGTAGTGTCCATACCGGGTTCGAAAAGGTGTTTTGCTAATGTCTTCTTCTTTGATTCTGAGCTGGTGATACCCAGTCCTTAAGTCAATCTTCGAAAAGACTGAGGCCCCTCTCACTTGATCAAAAAGATCATCAATTCTAGGAAGTGGATATCTATTCTTAATGGTCAACTTATTCAGTTGACGATAATCAATTCACATCCTAAAATTTCCATCCTTCTTTTTAACAAATAAAACAGGTGCTCCCCACGGAGACACACTTGGTCTAATGTAACCTTTATCCAATAATTCTTGCAGCTGCATCTTCAGCTCCATAAGTTCTGGCGGACTCATCCGATAGGGGGCTCGGGAAACTGGTGTAGCTCCTGGCACCAGATCTATGGAAAAATCAATTTCTCTTTTGGCAGGGAGATGAGGAATCTCATCTGGGAAAACTTCTTTGAATTCCCTTACCACCGGTAATTCATTCAACAGATTTTCTTCAGTCCTCTGTTCTACTTCTTCCACATGTACTGCATAAACTTGGTATCCTTTTCTAGCTATTCTTTTTAATTGTAAGGCTGATATTTGTCTTATTGAAATGGATTTTGGTTTCCCTTTTAGTGTAAAAGGTTTCCCTTCTTCATCCACACAATGCAGGGTTTTATCCCAGCAGTTCATCAGAGCTTTCTTCTTTTCCAGCCAATCCATTCCTATAAGCAGATCATAGGATCCTAATGGCAATATGTTCAAATTTACTTCTGTTGTAAAGCCATTTAATTGTATTGCTGTTTTGGGCAATTTATGTGTGACTTTT
Source organism: Pinus albicaulis (assembly GCA_034641835.2). Lineage (NCBI taxonomy): Eukaryota > Viridiplantae > Streptophyta > Pinopsida > Pinales > Pinaceae > Pinus > Pinus albicaulis. The sequence continues at coordinate 83,853 of JAXQQM020063830.1, forward strand.
CTCTTAGTTCCAGTGGCCGACTGTACCAACCATGACTGCTGAAATTTTTCAGGTTTAATTTTACATTTTTCTACAATTCCAGGACTAATGTAACTCAAAGAAGCACCTGGATCAATCAAAACAGTAATAGGTAGGTCATAAATCTTACCCTCCATTTCCACCATGGTTGCTTGATGTTCGGCTTGCCGATTTTCCAAGGCTGCACTGATAGTTGGTATATTTCTGGCTATGTCATTTACTGTTGTTGCCTCTCGCTCTCTGCTGATCATGTGTATATTTCGATGGGGGCAGTCCCTCATCATATGGGGTTCTCCACAACCCCAACATTTCATAGGTTCCCTCATTCTGACTGTCCCATCCTTTTTATTGTTCCATTCTACTGGTTTTGAAGCCACTTGGGACTGAGCAGTTTGGCTTTCTTTTGGTTTATTGAACTTTTTCCTCTGATGATCTCTACCAAAATTCCTTAAATATGCTGGTTTTGGTCTCTTTCCTTTGAACTCACCCTTGTTCAGCCTTACCTTTAAACTGCTGATAGCATAATCTTGCTTTTCTAACAGCTTCATCCATTGTCTTTGGGTTGTCAAACTCAATTTTCTCCTTGTACACAGTAGGCAAACAATTTAAAAACCTCTGCACTTTTGCCTTTTCTTCCCTAATGTAAGGGACATACCTCATTAAATTAGTAAACTTTGTGACAAACTCATCGATGGTGAGTTGTCCCAGTCTAAGTTCATGGAATTCCTTAGCTTTGTCGTCATAGTAACGCTCATTCAAGTAGCGATTTTTGAACTTAACCTGGAAATCTTCCCAAGTAACTGTCTTTTCATCAATGGCATGCACCATCTTTGTCTCTTCCCACCACAGTGTAGCCTTTCCATGTAGCTGATACACAGCTAATCTGGCCTTCAGATTGCTTTCATATTTATAAACTTGGAAATACTTGATCATGTTCAGCAACCAAGCTTCAGCATCTTCTTCCTTCTCCCCATCATAGGAGGGAGGTTTGATCTTTTTAAATTCTCCCTGCAATTCTCTTTTCTACTTATGTTGATGTCTAACTGCATCCTCATCCTCAGACTCATCCATCTTTCTTTTTCCAGAACCTTCGCCTTCCTGGCTGTTCCGAGAAGTTAGCTCTCTGATGATCTTTTCCTGCACCTTACTGGCTGATGACAACATGTCATTCTGGCTTCTTAGTTCAGCCAATTCTCGTTGCATCCTATGCAACATGGCCATTACCGGGGCATTGGGATCTGGAGTAGCAAACTCATCTCGCAGATCCACGTAAATTCCTCCCTCTTCAGCCATTTTAGTACCACTGTACACACTCATACATTTGATTAGTAATACAAAAAAACAATCTCTACAATGTTCAATAATATTCAGAATTTAGTGAGCACAATAACAACAGCCCAATTTTTGCACTTGAGCTCCGATACCATTTGCAACACCTCCAGTTTAAGTAAATTTTTTTTTTTTTTTTTTTCTTTTCTTTTATAAGGTGGTTCTTGGTATTATTTAATAATATCTAATATACCTCATTTGTATTCCCCCTAAATACCTTAAACCCATATCCTATAATATTCATTTTGTTTTAACTAAGATCTCTTAACCTCATATCCTATGAGTCTTCACTTTGTTTTAAATAAGATTCAATATTCCTTTCTTTTGATAGTAGTATACAAGCCTTTCGTACATGATACGGATCCCACTTATATCTATCTATATCACATATACTACTTATATCTATATATAACACATATATTACTTGCATATATAGCCTTTGGCAATATGAATTGTATGGGCATATACATATATATAGCACCTATATATACATATAACATAAATAGGTCCAACCTTTTATAGAATTAATGGGAAGCGCCAACATATACCTATTTCATGTAATCAAAATAACCCCTTTAATGTTTTCATTGGATCCTTACGCATATACAAACATGCAATATAAAAATACGCGTGGACAATAAACGGAAATCTCAATGATATACATTTCAGACCCTACCTTTAACTTAATTCGTATACTTATCCATGGAGCTATAATTATATTCGTGTAAGCCTACCCTAGTCACGACTTGCGCGCTCGAATTCTGGGTATAATTACATCTTCTTCTGCGAACTATGATTTTCGGTTTCTGTATTGTTTATGTGCAAGTATTGGCCGGATTCTTCGCGGCGTAACTCATTATTACTCGTTCATACTTATGCAGATAGCATCAAATGTAATGATATTCTGGTATGCAGATCGCGACGTTCAAATCATATACAATACGGTGCCCCTTTCGGCGGTTTATCATGATTACGATTATGAACCAGTGCCGACACGTTGCAGACTTATGCATACTGGTTCTGGAGCGTGGTATACACGTTACATAGTGGTTAATGTATGAACTTTGTTCTATAGACAGAGCTGGCGTCTCGCTCCAGAGATGGGAGTACCGACTGCCGGCGCATATCGCCTCATACCTAGCAGGTCGGCTGACCCAAGTACTGTGAGAGCCGAGTCCTGCCTCGGAGAATTACAAATTTTAGGGTTAGCCCTCTATTCCTATGCATGCAGGGCATAGCTTCTCCATACCCCCACTGCGATCCTTAATGTCACCATGTATGAGCCTGTCGACGTGGTCGAGTTTCCACAATCAACCTGGGGATTCTCTGATCTTTCTGGGGCAATGAAATTAGGGTTACAAGAATTTCTTTTAAGTCGAAGCTCCTGTGTGGTTTTGTTCATCCGATCTTTCCCTATTATTTCTGGGTGTAGAATCGTTGTATTTCCCCACTCTCTTCGCCGGTGGTCGAGGGTATGATCAGATTCGGTTGCGGCTAGGGTTCATCGTTTTCTGGTTTGTTATTGTTCTTCATGCAGGGTTTCATCACTTTAATTCGCGATTTTTTTCATATCTCTGCATCCCATTGCTGTTATATCCCTCACGTCCTAAGACTTGTTTATTTTCTTCGTGTTTTATTAGAGAATACAATATCTAATTATTTGCAGATGGGTTTTCGCAGAGAGGACAAAGCGTCGGCACCTCAGGGTAGAGACCTAGCCGGGTATCTGGCTTTTGTTGAGCTTCGTGTTAATCTCCTGCAATGATATTGTTGATTTATGCATTCAATGTGGTTCGCCTTATTCAAAATTTTCTAAACTGTTATGAGGTAAACCCTATATGGTTAGATGGGTTTCCTTGCGTCCAGATTTAATAAGTAGGCGATCTCATTTCTTTACATAGCGTATGCATTTCTCTATTTCTCTGTTATAAGTGTCGATACGACTCCCTAATCGGAAGCGCCACCTACGCACAGGTATACCCTACTTTTTTCACTACGACAGAAGTAGTGATGCAACAGATTCGTGGTTTTGGGCGTTCCTTCAATCTGCTATCTTTTGCGACCACCGCTAGCTACGGTATCAGGGAAATGTTCTTTTTTTCTATGTTTTATTAACCTGTCGCACTTGTGGCTGTGGTCAAAGGCGTCAAAGACCAGTCCGACTCGCTATATTTCAATTTGTTTCGTTTCGTTTTACTGGCCGAATGGCTAATGAATCGAACTATTCCATTGGTAGTCTCTGTGCACTAACGCGATTTAAGTTTGTGATCAGATAGGTTCAGAAATGGCAGTGTTCTTCCCGAACGGAGGTAAGGATTTCGTATTCTGTGGTATTTTAACGCTATATCTTACTGCATAGCGAAGAAATCCAATTACTTTGCCTCGAAGTTAATATACAGTGTGAATCATATAGTTAGCCATTTATATATTACACGCGATCTCGTAATAATTTTTGTTAGAGCTGTGGAAATCTCCACGCTGACTTGTAATGATTATGTTTAGAAACTGGTATTTATACATCGTATTATCGTTGCACACTTCACCACTGTTCGTTTCATTTCACATTAACAGATCCCCAATAGGCCGTGGCTTACAACGTCGTTACAGTCCGAGAGATTCGTTTGACAGAGGCCAAAGACGTAGAGTTTTAATTAATTACCCAACATTAATTCAGTTTGACTGTACATTCGTTTTAATTGGCTACAAGGATCATATATATACATTACAGTTAACACAGTGGATTCGTATTTATATTTCCCTTGTGACATATATTATTCATATATGTATGATTCGTGTTTATGGTTCCTTTTTAACATATATGGTTTTTATATATATGGTTTTTATATATATGCGCATTCCTATCTCCCTTTTGATATATAGGTTTCATTTATGTGTATAGCTCATTTGTACCCAATTGCGCTAGATCTTGATACTTGTTAGCATATATATATTTTTGTTAAATGCTTACACATGTAATCGATAGTTCATTTGAAGATGTTCATTAAGCATGGATTTAATCCATAGCCATACAATTTATTTCAAGGGTTTGAGGTAAATTTAAAATGCAATACACCTTATAATTGCTATGATCGTTATTTCAAAGGTTAAAAGTAGATTTAGAAATAATGTGTGCATGCAAGATGCTATAAGAGCTATTACGCTCTTATATCTTTTTTTTTCTCTCATATATAGATATTCGATAGTGCTTGAATAGAGGTCCTTAACTATAAATTAAATCTTTGGCGATGGTACTTGATTCAAGGACTAAAGGTAGATTTAGAAATGAAATCTATACACTTATAACTATTATAAAAATCCTATAAAGTAGAGTTACTCTTTCTCTAGCACAATTTCGAATGTCATACTCTAATGTTCTTACTTTCTTCCTTTTAGATTTGTACCATGTAACTTTAGTTCTGCTATAATGTTTCTCTAGCATACACATGAGCAGATAATATCACCCTTGTATCTACAGGGAACAAAACAATATTTAATTATCTGTAGAGGCTAAGTAACTTCAAATTTAAACCGACCTTGGTTTAGAGTTTCTGGGGTTTCTATTCTATGGATTTCTGGTCTACAACTAAACAGAATCTGGAAGGTGAATGCCTTAGGATGGACTCTGTTAAATGTAGTACTAAAATCAATCATACAAATTCCCTTAAGTTTTATATGTAGCCAATTCATACCATAATACATCAAAATGAACAAAAATTTCAGGAACATACCACTGTTGAAAATGACCAACCTCCCAACCTTAGAGTCCTCTTTGTCTCCCAGAACTCACCCCTGAGCTGAGATCACCTCCATCACAGATCAACCTCTGATATGTTTAGGAGCATCTTATTTAAGCTCATATTTCCCCAAAGCATGTTTCTAATTCTGCGTCCAGAATAGCAGGATGCTTTCTTTCCTGTTTAGCCTAGGCTTCCCATTTTGGGACTCTTTAAAGCTGTTTTATGCTTTTCCTCGGCTTTTCCAGCTTTTCTTACCTCTTCCCAACTACTTTCCTCATCATTGGGGAAATTTAGATTCCTCCTCAAAATCTAAATTAATTTCTTTCAAGGATTTTTGAAAGATTGTGGGGATTTGTTGCCTTATCCATCCTCATGGATTTGGCAAGTGATCTCTAATTATCATCTTGGTCAAAATGCACAATCATTTTATTTATTTCCTCAAATAAAATATGCAAATACATTCACACCATACTTATCCCTTGGGGTCCACCCCCTTAGGATTAAAGTTAAAATTTCTAACTTTAAAAATTCAACACACAAATTGGGGGTGTTACATATTCCCCCTCTGAAAATAAACATCGTCCTCGGTGTTGTTATTCAACTACTAGAGTTCATTTAAACAAAAATGGATATTTCTCCATCATTTCAGCTTCCCTTTCCCAGGTGGCTTCTTCAGCAGTAAAGTGCTTCCACGCTTTTACCTCTGCTTCCTTCCCATTACATTCCTCAATTTAATTCTTCCCTAAATGTTGAAGCGGTTAATGAGAAACTCCCCCTTAAGTTCACACACAACATTCAATGCTATGTGAGAAGCATCTTGCATATCTTTTTAATAATGAAATATGACACATATTTGCTCTAACATGGGGTGGTAAAGACTGACTGTAAGCCAGCAGTCCCACCCTTTCTAAAATTTCAAAGGCCCACAATATCTAGGAGCAAGTTTTTCACAACTTCCAGCATAAAGTGTGCTCTTTTTGGGTTTGATGCGTAAATACACATGATCCCCTTCTTTAAATTCTCGGTGCACTCTTTTCTTATCAGCATAACTTTTCTGGCGATCTTGTGCTGTCCTGATAATTCTTTGTATCTGTTTGAAAATTCTTTCCATCTCTTGTAGTGCATCTGGTCCCAACACCAGTTTATCCTCTGGTTGACTCCAGCTCAAGGGAGTATGGCACTTTCTCCCATAGAGTGCCTCAAACGGACTCATCTTAATAGAAGATTGGTAGCTGTTATTATAGGCAAATTCAGCTAGATGCAGATATTCTTCCCACTTTGATGGTCTATCCATCACATACATTCGCAACATATCCTCCAAAATTTGATTCGTCCTTTCTGTCTGCCCATCTGTTTGCGGGTGATAGGCAGTACTAAAATTCAGCTTAGTACCCATCCCTCCAAACAATCCTTTCCAAAATGCTGCTGTAAACTTAGCATCTCGATCTGAAACAATTACTTTAGGAACTCCATGAAGCCTTACTATCTCCTTCAGGAAAACATTTGCTACTTGAGCTGTTCCGAAAGTAGATTTCACTGGTATAAAGTGGGCAGCTTTGGTTAAAGTGTCTACTACTACCATTACAGAATCATGTTGATATTTGGTTTTAGGTAGTCCTGTTATAAAATCCATGGAAACTATGTCCCATTTCCATTCTGCAATTGGCAAAGGGTTTAGAAGACCTGCTGGATGTTGATGCTCAACTTTGACCAGTTGACATTCCATACACCTACTTAGATACTCTGCCACATCTCTTTTCATTCCTGGCCAGAACAACTTCTTCTTCAAGGCTGTTAACATCTTTTGGTATCCTGGATGTCCTGCATAGGGCTGTTTGTGATATTCATCTAGGATTTCTCTTTTCAATGACTCTATATTTGGAATATACAACCTGTTTTTGTAATAGAGTAGCCCTCTTTGGTTTTTAGTGAAATCAGTTTTATCCCTTTTCTGTAGTTTCACCAAGAGTGCTTCATAGTTGGGATCTTGATTTGGTGCTTTTCCCACCAATTCCTCTACCTCCATCTGGGCACTACTCCCCATGTTGTTTAAATTTTGACAAGCATTCCTGCTTAAATTTTGACAAGATATTCCTGTTTAAATTTTGACAAGCATTCACACCATACTTATCCCTTGGGGTCCACCCCCTTAGGATTAAAGTTCAAATGTCTAACTTTAAAAATTCAACACACAAATTGGGGGTGTTACAAATTGTCTCAATGTTTAAATCAATTCCCTTGGGTTCACCAATTCCTTTGGTTTATAATTTGTTGGGTGATGTTTTTATGCACTTTGTATTTTTTTTTTTATCTATCTTGAAATATAATTAAACTTTTTTAATGTTATGGATTTAACTTCCATAGAATAGTTTAGAATATTTTTAGTAGCCACAAATTAAAGGTTGATATTTATTCAAAGAGTGGTTATGGGTTTTCTATCATTTTAATTAAATTGGATAGTTAAAAAAGTATATATGTGAACATCTATCATATGAACATGAATTATGTCCCGAATGGGGTGATGCATGTCGGCTAAAAATGGTAGTGCAGTGTTACGCGGAGCTCGATAGGAATCCACGCGCACCACACAAGAATTGATGATGATATATAGTACATCGTACCAACCATCCCACTATGCGCGAGTTAATATGCAGGTAGAGCGACCCCGGAAGGCCATTCGACAATTTTTGGAGATGAGAATGGAGTGTCTGTTGTACAGTTTGTTTGGTTGTAATGATACCTGGTTGTAGCTCTAGATAGGCGCATACGGGTATGGTATTCACGTTTCCTCCATCTCGGAGGAAGGAGACCATTCGCTATAGGATTTTCCATGGGGTCCGTGGGAAGGACCTTCATGAAATGCCAATTTGAAGTAACAGAAAGTTCATTTGAGTACCTGTGATGAGTCATACTTTCTTCCATGCTCTTTTCTAGTGGTTAAGTGTTCCTTACCCTAGAAACTCTACCCGCTACCTGCTATAGAACTATACATGGTAGCCCTCCCTTCATGAAGCGCTTAAGAGGGATAGTTATAAACCCTTACCTTATAAGCACCATAGCAGGTGAGATCTTTCCCAACTAACAACTAATTAGATTGATATTGATTTGACTGCTAGAAGAAGATTGACTTTCACTCGACCTGTCAATAGTGTGAACCTTCAAGCTATCTGACATTCATCTGGGTGACTTTCGATAGAGTGTGGCACTTATACCCCATTTTGATTCAGCCATGGGGATATAGCGGTAAGATAGACTCTTTCAAACATACCACATGGGGTGGTTGGAAATCTTGCGTGCTCATTTCAATACTTGCTCCACCGGATTCCTGCACTCCCGGTACGACGCTCTACGCTCATATTTTTGGTGTTTCCCTCACGGTATTTTTCCTCGTATTCAGCACGATGCCTCAGTCACCTTACGAAAAGGCTGGTAGCAGTCCTGGTAAAGTTCTTTGTGTAAACCTTCTGCAATTTTATTATAGGTTATTCTGCTTCTTCTCTCTCGCAAGGTGGAAAGCCATCCCCTCGGGGGTGGATTGTAGTCACAATGGTTAAATAATACCCCGGTAGAGAGGACACACACGCAGTAGATGATTTTCTCATCGAATCGTAGGGCGACCACACGACGGGGAGCTAAGTTCCCACAGGGAATATATTGACAATCATCTCTTGGGCGAGGTTGCGACTTTGTTACCAGCCTGCTCCCCGGGTCACGTGGAGGCCCCTACCTCCTTGGAATCTATTGTTGCTCAATTGACCAATATTCAGCTCAATATCGAAACTCTAAGGGAGTAGAGGTATGTTGATCAAAATGAATTGGTAGCTTACATTAATGATCTTCAGCAAATGCAAAGTGAGATCCTAGACTCAGTCGGAGGTCTACGCTAGCAGCACACACAAACAAATGACCACCTTCATTTCCCTGGAAGCGAGGGTGGAACAAATTGATTTTCACATGCATGATAGCGCTTCTCTCTTCGCTACTCCTCCAGTATTTGACCCAAATCCACCCACATAATGAGGATTTTATGAATTGTAGTTTTTACTATTTTGTGTTATGCAAGTCATGGCATATAGGCCACCCAATAATAACCAATGACATCTGTTGTCATGATCTTCCTCCACATTACATGCTTCTTAAATTTAGGCTTCAGTCCTTTTCTAAGCCTGTTGACATGTATTTTGTATCTAAAGATTTCTTCATAATATAACTATTGATAATTGACTCACAAAAAAAAAACATGAATTATGGTTTTTTGGACATATGGTACATTTTATTGGCCTACGGTATTGTAACAAAGACTATTTATAGGTTAAGAATATGCACGATAAAGTTAGAGTGAACCTCCATAATCAATAATCTTCTTCTACATTTTATTAATTGAAAAATTAAAAAATAACACTGAATGTGTCACCTCAATTAATTTTTTTAACAAAAAAAGATAGGTATATACAATAATATTATACATGTAAAAGGAAATTAAATGTGAACAAAACTCAATAAAACAAAAGAGTATAACAAAATTTTTTAAAGAACATATATATAAGTCTTTGGAGGCTTGGTTAAACGATGATAAGTGAATATATATGTCCTTGGGGGCTTGGTTAAATGGTGATCAGGGCAGCTCTTATAGCACTCATCACAGGTTCAATTCCCCTCCCCAATAGGAGTGATGCATCTCGACATGTTGATGAAAGATGGAGTTGAAAAAAATAACAAAGAAAAATGAAAGGTACTACCAAGATTAGGGCATATATTCATTTAGTGTCCAAAATTCAGGTATGTTTAGGGCATATATTAATTTTTCTATAAACAATAATTTAAAATAAAGTATTGATTTACTTGATTTTTATGAATTTTTAAAAATATATTATGAAATTGATGCTTTGATGTGTGTCAAGATTCATAGGCCATTTGATTTATATGACTATGCTAGTTAATAATGAATTGTGGTTAAATGCAACTTTTGATTCATTGTGGACTTTGAAATTAAAAGAGAAAATGATAATATGGAGTTTAAACCTAAGATTAAGTGTTTGGTGATTGTTGTAACAATGGCACTAGTTATGGGATGTGTGGAAGTAATGGAAATTGTTCTTTCAAGGTGATCCAACACAATGATATCTTCAAGGATTTGTTTTTCTAACTTTTTTCATTTCTTTATAATTTGTTAAATTTTTATTGCAAGGGATTCTTGCCAAAGAAAGATTCTAGCAATGGATTTTCTTATTGAACACTATTAATTGAATATTGACCAATGCAACCTATAATGTAACTTTGAAATATAAATATATTTTTCAATATTATTAAAAAAATAATTTGCAAACATTTTATTGGACCATAACTTCAAGGTCATGTGGACAACTAAGTCACATACTTTATGCCATAATTTATGGATATTGTTGCAATATTCAGGCAGTATATTTAGATATTTGTGATGTCGAGGCTTACTAGTGTTTAGTAACCACATCTCAATTTATTAGTTCCTCCCAAAGAAATATTATAAGATTTCATTTTCCTATTAACCACTATTGATTTAGCTAACATTAGCCAATGTAGATTACAATTTTTTATGCAAATTTTCACATAACACAATTTTTAACTTGAGTGGTAGGAATTGAGTTGAGAGGTCCCTTAGAAGACATGACTTTAGCAACAAATTTTCCTATTGGCTACTATTAGTTAGCATTGACCAATGCAACTTATAATGGTTTCAAGTGAAATGAATAGTTTGTGTTTTAAGACCAATATTAAAAAGATAAATTGTGTTTTTTTATAAATGTATAAATATGTATAAATGTATATAATTTCCTTTTGTTTTTTCTTTTAATTAATCCTAAATTATTTTATATAACAATTCAATTCAAATAAAATACTTAGTGACTATTTAGGATTTAAAACTAGAGTAGTTTAGTTATTAATATTTTTGTCCTTTTCATTTGAACTTTGCAATACATTTTTTTTTATATATTAGAGTTTTCAAATTATATAATTAAAACTTAAAGTTGCAAAAAATTTTTTGGTGAATTTTAAGCAAATTAGCAAAATTTACTGGAAAAGAATACCAAGAAAAAATAGGAAACAGTAACACTACAGCGTCAAAACTTAGATAGACCTCTTTTAAAATTTAAAAATAACTCATTTTAAGATGCAATACGTATTTATTTACAAAATTTATATGTTAAAGAAGTACTTGACGTCACAACAACCAACCCTGTCTGGATTTATTTTTTAAAATGTATAATAAAATATAACCGTTGGACGATTAAAGATAAAACATCTTTTGAACTGCATGGTGCGGAGATTATGTTTAAGAAAGAAAATCTTGGTAAAAGGGTCAAATTTAGTTTAAAAAATCCATAATAAAATATAACCGTTGGACGATTTAAGATAAAACATCTTTTAAACTGGATGGTTTAGAGATTATGTTTAAGAAATAAAGTCTTGGTAAAAGCTAAGAAAGAAAATCTTGGTAAAAGCTATTCATCCACAATCCGCGCTCATTGCTTGAACACTGATACCGCGATTTATAGCCGATTTGGAGCGGGCGTCACGCAGTTTTGAAAATCCGAGGAGGCTGTGCAAGCAGTAGCGCTTCAGTTTAAGGTACATTTTAAACAGAGGACTAAGCAGGAGTCGACAGAATGCCTTCACGATGGAACATTAACATGCATTCCAGTGAAAGAGACCGTCTGTTTGTGATCGGTTCAATTATGACCCTGATACTCGGTTTAATGGGCGTTGTTTTATTGGCAATAGCCGTTCTTGATTTGTGGACATATGTTGATGTTGCATAATGGCGAGGACAGTACTCAGCAATTTCTATTTCTCCCGACTTCCTCAACGTTCTTGAAGAACAATCTATGTTATTCAGCCCAAGCTATCTTTTACAATCTCAATCTTAATAATCGGATTACGTATTTTATTAGAGACGTTGCTGGCCATCAACATCCTCATAAAAAAAACTTGTATATTATACTTTGCAATCGTGTTCCAAAGCTGATGGATAATATTCATTCTAACCCTCTTAGTACCATAATGAGGTAAAAATGTGGTTTAAAATCGTATGAAATATCGTGACTGTAAACACTCTATGAAATATCACTAATTGTTGTTGTGTTCCTATAATGTCAGGGTTTTTGAAACAAGTCTTCCGGATTAATCCCAAAGATTAAAGATACTTTGTGATTAATTCAAAAGACTTGTATCAAAAAATGATGAATATCTGAAACTTGAATTCTGAGAATGTCAGGGTTATTTAAATTCAAAGAATGTAAGGGTTATTTGGCATTTTTAAAGGACTATCCTCTCCCACAAAGCAAAGCATACCAGCCTTCTGGTTGGAGTTCGTGGCAGCTATAAGCTGCTCGCAGAGATATGAATGTCACGTATATTAGTTTTATTTCTCATCATCTCCAGCAAATATCAAGCACACATGTGTGAGATATCAATGATGCTTTGATGATCTGATTTCATTGTGGATATAGTTTTGCAGGGAAATGGTCAAACCATAATTATCAAATTCAAATTTCTTAAATAAATTTATAAATATCTACAAATAAAATTTATAAATTTATTATTTTTAAGAATTATAAATTTATTTATTTCTATTATATTTTAATACCAAATTTATTGTTTTTCATACAGATATATTTTTTAAATATATAATTAATTATTTACTATAATTTTTTTATATAACTTTTTATATATTTATTTTTTATTTTTAAATATTAAATTTTGTATTAAAAATAAATCTTTTCAAATCCATTGCAATTTTGATTTCTAATTTTTCTATTTTATTTTTTAAATATTAAATTTTATATTAAAAAATAAAACCTTTTCAAATGCATTGCAATTTTGATTTCTATTTCATACAGCATTTTAAATATAGAATTCGTTTTTATTAAATTTTATTTTAACATAAAATTCAGTACCGAATTCGAATTACGTCATTTTAACGTATTTTCGATATATTTTTGGACCAATACAGCCGAACTTGCTAAGTATGGGTCAAGCATAACAATTTCTTTGCAAGTTACAGCCGAACTTGCTAACTATGGGTCAAACATATCGATTGATTTGCAAGGTAACTGTCAAACAAAGTGAGAATAAATGTATTAATATATATATATATTTTAAAATTTATATATATTTAACATATATATTAATTTTTTAATAATTGATAATAATGATTTTAAAAGCATTATAATTTAATTAATTTTTATAATTCTTTATAATAAGTTAAATATTTTAACATTTATCATATATTGATTATCAATATTTCTTATCCTTATTTTAATTTATAAGATAGATAATGTATTCTTAAACAAAGGTTATAATTGTTTTGGTTGACAATCGATATGGTACTAGAGAGTTTCCTATGTTTAGAACATATATACATCTTTATAAAATTGTATTTGTTCATTTTATCATTCCATTATATTTATAGTGTCATCTTATTATTTTATTATTTATGGGATTCATCAATTTTCCTAGGCACTAATTTTGTGAGAATAAGTATTCTTTGTGTATCTATACAAATTTATAAGTGGTTAATTGTAACAAACACTGATAACTATCTAAATCACTATTAAATATTTCTCACTAATAATTATATAAAATGTTCACCAATTCATAGTGTAACCTTAGTAGAAGAATAGTAAGTTGCTTAACCATTAACAACCACTATTGTAGTACATTAGCATAAAACTGTATGATGTAACCTTGCAATCATTTCATTATAACTGTAGCCATCACATACTTGACATTATGAACACAACAACAAGAAAATAATTCAACATCATCAATCTGAAACAATAATCAATCACACCATTGAACACCAATATACCCTGGAAACCCTATAGGGTGAAAACCAGCAAATGTTTAATTTTATTATTAAACGCTCGTGAGGGTGTTCACCCCTCACTCAATGGCTTATAATGGAGACCATCCCTTAACCATTGTTATAAATCTTACAAATAAATAAACAAATATCTAGCTTAAAGCAATTACAATAATTATGATAACATTTACTCACTAATCTTCATATCTTCATATGTTGGTGGCATGGATGTACCTACAATGTATCATCGTACAATGGACCTTCTTGCACCTCACACTCATTTACAAAAACCATTAATCATTTATCAGCCACCATGTAAAGCATAATATTTCTTTGCATTCGGGTCGGGTCGGGCCATCTCATTCGAGGTCGCCCGTATCAGTTTTGCTAAGTTGTGACCACCCGGGTGCCTTGTGCACATTCGGGCGGCCTATTTTCCATTTGCTCCTTTGTGGCATTGCTTGGTCGGGCGCGCCATGTTGCGCCGTGCGATGTCGCCCGACCAGGCGCGTTCGGGTCAGGTCGTTTCGTTAGAGGGTGCCCGTATAAGTTTTTCTAGGTTGTGATCGCCTGGGTGCCTTATGCACATTCGAGTGACCCGTTTGACATTTTCTCCTTTCTGGCATCGTTCGGTCGGGTGTTTCATGTCGCGCCGTGTGAGGTCACCCAACCGGGCGTGTTCGGGCCGGGTCATTTCGTTCGAGGGTTCCCGTATCAGTTTTTTTAATTTGTGATCGCTCGAGTGCCTTGCGCACATTCGGGAGGCTCGTTTGCCATTTTCTCCCTTGTGGCATCGTTTGGTCGGGCGCACCATGTTGTGCCATCTGAGGTCGCTTGACCAGGCCCGTTCAGGTCGAGCCAATTCGTTTGAGGGAGCCCGTATCAGTTTTTCTAAGTTGTGACCGCCCAGGTGATTTGTGCACGTTCAGGTGGCCCATTTTCCATTTTCTCTCTTGTGGCATCATTCAATTAGGCGCGTCGTGATGCGCCATGTGAGATTGATCGACCGGGCATGTTCAAGTCGGGCTCTTTCATTCGAGGGCGCCCATATCATTTTTGCCAAGTTTTGACTGCCCGTGTGCCTTGGGCATGTTCGGGCGGCCCGTTTTCTGTTTTCTCCCTTGTGTCATCGTTTGGTCAGGCGCGCCATTTCGCACCGTGTGAAGTCGCCCGACTAGGTGCGTTCGAGTTGAGGCATTTCATTTGAGGGCGCCCGTATAAATTTTGCTAAGTTATGACCACTCAGGTTCCTTGTGCACGTTCGGGCGGCCCGTTTGCCATTTTTTTCCTTGTGGCATCGTCTAGTCAGGCGCGCCATGTCGCGTTGTGTGAGGTCAATCGACCGGGCATGTCCGGGTCAAGCCGTTTCGTTCGAGGGTGACCATTTCAGTTTTGCAAAGTTGTGACCACCTGCGTCCCTTGTACTGCACGTTTGGGTGGCCCGTTTTCGGTTTTCTCCCCTGCGGCATCGTTCGTCATGTCACGCTGTGTGAGGTCGCCTAACCAAGCGCGTTCGAGCTGGGTCGTTTCGTTCGAGGGCGCCCGTATCAATTTTGATAAGTTGTGACTGCCCAGGTGCCTTGTGCACGTTAGGGCGACCTATTTTCCATTTTCTCCCTTGTGGCATCGTTCGGTCGGGCGCACCGTGTCACGCCGTGTAAGGTCGCCCGACTACCCACGTTCGGGTTGGGCCATTTCGTTCGAGGGCACCTGTATCAGTGTTGCTAAGTTGTGACCACCTAGGTGCCTTGTGCACGTTCGGGTGGCCCGTTTGCCGTTTGCTCCCTTGTGGCAGCATTCGGTCGGGCACGTCACGTCGCGTCGTGTGATGTGGCCGGACCAGGCACGTTCTGGTCGGGTCGTTTCGTTTAAGGGTGCCCGTATCAGTTTTTCTAAGTTGTGACCACCTGGGTCCCTTCTGCATGTTCGGGCGGCTCGTTTTCTATTTGCTCTATTGTGGCATTATTCAATCGGGTGCATTATATCACGCCGTGTGAGGTTTCCTGACCGGGCGCGTTCGTGCGGGTCAGGCCATTTATTTCAATGGCACCCGTATTATTTTTGATAAGTTGTGACTGCCCGGGTGCCTTCTGCAAACTCGAGCAGCCCATTTTTCATTTTCTCCCTTGTGGAATTGTTTGCTCAAGCGCACTGTGTGAGGTCGCTCGACCGTGCACGTTCAGGTCGGGTCGTTTCATTCGTGGGTGCCCGTATCAGTTTTGCTAAGTTGTGACTGTCTTAGTGCCTTGTGCGTGTTCAGGTGGCTCATTTTTTGTTTTCTCCCTTGTGGAATCGTTTGGCTGGGTGCGCCGTGTCACATCGTACTGTGAGGATGCCCGACCAGGTGCGTTCATGTCAGGCCATTTCATTTGAGGGCGCCCGTATCAGTTTTGCTAATGTGCTGATCGTCCGGGTGCCCTATGCATGTTTGGGTGGCCCGTTTGTCGTTTTCTCCCATACGGCATCGTTCGGTCGGGCAAGTCGTGTCGCGCCATGTGAGGTCGCCTGAACATGCACATTCGGGTCGGGTCGGGCCATTTCGTTCGACGGCGCCTGTATCAGTTTTGCTAAGTTGTGATCGTCCGGGTGCCTTGTGCATGTTCGGGTGGCTCATTTGTTGTTTTGTCCCTTATGGCATCGACGTTCGTTCGGGCACGTCGTGTCGTGCCATTTGAGATCGGCACCCAATCAGGCATGTTCCGGTCAGGCCGTTTCGTTCGAGGGTGCCTGTATCAGTTTTGCTAAGTTGTGACCGCCCGAGTCCCTCGTGCACGTTCAGGCGGCCCGTTTGCCGTTTGCTAAAAATCATCTTTATATCTCATGATGCTCTTAGGCTTATCCAAACTTAACATATTTTTCTATCTAAGCAACTTAATGAATCTTTCTCTCTCATACATTAAGTTTATCTAGAATTTCATCTAAAAACTCTATCATGGAAGAATTATTTTAAGCAAGACTCTCATGTTCGAGTGTCCCATTTCTCAATACTTTGAATTCATATTTTTATTAATACAATATTTATTACATAAATTTTTTCATACATACTTCAATATTAAATAAAAACAATGTTATGATTAGTAAGGATTATTAGAATTAGGTAGGGTGTTTGAGTGCCTCTCAAATCTCCTAATCCATTATACATTCATAAATGTGTTTTTGACAACAAGAAATCATAATCTCCCTAAACAAATATAATAATTAGAGAAAAAAACTATTTCATTTACTAATTAATCTACCTTATATATAATGCTTATATTATAAATTATTAATTTTAATTAATTATATATATTATTTTTTTATATTTCATAAGAACAACTTGCTTACCAACATATATGATCGTACGCTCTCATCTGGACACTTACTATCATGCTTTAGCGGAATTAGCAATAATTACTACCTTGCTGACACGTTCTAACTGAACTACCAATACTCACTAATTTACGAGTTCTTCGCTATGCACTATACTGCACTTGTATCCGTTAATATAGTATCATCCATTTGTTTAAAAATTATAATTTTTTAAAATTGATATAATGTTATTTTTTAAAATATTTAATTATATAATTAATTTTTAAAGTGTATGTTCAATATATTAAATTTAATTAAAAAAATTATTATAATAATATAAATTATTATGATTTTAAAATATATTAATTTTACAAATTATTATTTTATATTTAAACTTTAAAATGTACTAAATTTTAAATTATACCATATAAATACATTTTCAAAATTATAGCCCAAAAAGATATTACAAACATAAAAGAATTATAAATCCAAAAGACATTATATACTATATATGGTTTAAAGTGAAATGGGTAGTTTGCGTTTTTACTATATAAATAAATTTTCAAAATTACAGCGCAAAAAGATATTACAAACATAAAAGAACTATACATCCAAAAGACATTATATACTATATATGGTTTAAAGTGAAATGGGTAGTTTGTGTTTTAAGATCAATAAATTGTGTTTTCATAAATGTATATGGGTTGTTTTTTGTTGTATTTTTTTAATTGAGACTAATTTTTTTTTATGGTAATTCAATTTAAATATAATATTTAGTGGCTATTTCGGATTTATTTAGGATTTCAAACTGTAGTTTAATTATTACTGTTTTTTTTCTTTCCATTTGAATTTTGCAATACATTTTTTTATATATTAGATTTTTGCAAACTATATAATTATAATTTAAATTTAACCTTGCAAAACTGTTTTGGTGAATTTGAAGAAAATTAGCAAAAATAAATAAATAAATAAATAAATTTACCAAAAAAATATTAAAAAAATAAAATAAAATAGAAAACAGTGACAGTATCGCGTCAAAACTTAAATAGACATCAATGTAAAAAATAACTTTTAAAATTTGAAAATAACAACTCGAAATACATATTTATTTCCTAATGCAATTTACAAAATTTATGTCAAAGGAATACCTGGACGTCCGAACAACGAAGCCAATCCGGTTCAAATTTAGTTTAAAAATCTATAATAGAATATAACCATTGGTTGATTAAAGATAAAACATCTTTTAAAGTGGATGGTGGGGAGCGTTGGTTGATTAAAGATAAAATATCTTTTAAACTCGATGATGGAGAGATGCATTAAACCTTTTCCATTATATCTTAAACTTTTCAATCTAAAATAGAATTTCATCGTTGCGCGGGTCACGCAGTTTTGAAATTCCGACGAGGTTGTGCAAGCAGTAGCGCTTGAGTTCAAGGTACATTTTAAAATAGAGGACTAAGCAGCAGTGGAGAGAAGCAGAGTGCCTTCACGATGGAACATTCCCCTACATCCCACTGAAAGAGACCGTGTGTTGGTGATCGATTCAATTATGACCCTGATGATCGGTTTAAGGGACGTTGTTTTATTGACAATAGATGTTCTTGATTTGTGGACATCTGGACGTGTCAATAAGCTGATGTTCGCTTTAACTACCTCTCTCATATTCTTTTTTTGTTGCATAATGGCGAGGACAGTACTCAGCTATTTCTATTTCTCCTGGCTTCATCAACGTTCTTAAAGAAAAATCTATGATATGGAGCCGAAGCATTCTTTTACAATCTTAATAATCAGACTACATGTTTTATTAGAAACGACTGCCTTTGAATATCATCCACGACGGGAGCCAGAAATTCTTTAATTATATTTAGGTTTTCGTGCAAAAAGTTTAGTTTCATATTATTAATCCTCTGTCTTTATGCCAATGTGAAAAAGATTTCATCCAATTCATGTACTGTGGAGATTTTAAGTAATTAAGGACCTTTTTATCTACACTGAAATTTTCATGTAACTAAGAATCTTTATCATTGTGTTCATGTGCAATACACTGAAATTTCCATATAATTCACAAGATATAGAGACTTAGATCGGGTCCTTATAAAATATGTCCTGTTATTCGTTGGCGATGGTGAAGAACATTTCAGCCGAAGCTTCAAGCCTGGCCAAGCTGTGGCGAACTTTTCCGACTCAGAATCGCCGTCTGTTATAGGCAAAATCTGGCCCCAATTTCATGCCCATGGATTCCCACAATTTTCCGACGTGGATGTGGGCCGGAGATCGAAGGCTTCTGCAACCCTCCACAAGCACGGTGAAGCCGAACGCCGTGGTTGCGAAGGATGGCAGTGGGAATTACATGAACATTACAGAGGCAATGAATAAGGCTCCCGAGAAGAGCGAGACGAGATACGTAATTCATATAAAAGCAGGAGTTTATGCAGAGAATGTGGAGTTGCACAAGAAGAAAACTAATATCATGTTTGTTGGAGATGGAATGGATGTCATAGTGGTGGCAGGGAACCGAAATGTGAAGGACAATTTCACAACCTTTCGTTCTGCAACTGTTGGTAAATCCTCTAATTTGTGGTCTCTGTGCTCACATATTTACTCAATTAAGTATATGATAGCAAACAGTGGTGCCCAAAGAGAATTAATAGATCCATGAAAGCGTGATTGAAATTATGAACGCTATACCGATGAGGGATTTTCTCTCACTCTAACTCCAAAGGCCCAGCAGCTGGAAAAATTTCTTTTGAAAAGGAGAGCAGCGAAAAGAAACCAAAATATTGCACCACTTGTTGATTGACAGACACTTTATTAAGATGACAATCAACCAAATGCAATATTTGAGGTTAAAGCTGTCTCTTTAAGTTGTTTCTTTCTGGTAATTACAGTTGGGTGCTTGCTTTTTCGCTGGCAAGAAATTGGCCTCTCTGCGTCAGTATTGCCTTTTTGTAGGAAATACAATTGCCAAGCACGAAAATTTCTAGTATGATTTAAATAGGTTCAATGTTTAAATTTTGAATAGGTTCAATGTTTAAATTTTGAATAGGTTTAATGTTTATTGGTTTGAAACCAGAAAAGTAGGATATGTTTGTTTTTAGTAGATTTAGCAGTCAAATCACTCAGCAAAAGTGGATCTCTTGTCTTATAAAAAAAAAGTTTAATACACCAATTTAGTGTCTAATCTAACCATAACCTTTATTATTATTATTATTATATCTTCAACAATTTAAAGATGATTGTTTCCAATAGCTTGGTATAATATATATTTCTTTTTAAAATAGAATAATTTTAAATGTGAAAAGATAGAATGTATACCTTTTAACATATTTTAATAATCATATATTAGTAAATAGGAAGTCAACATATTTTAGGAATACATTAATAAAGGGGAAATTCTCCTGTAGCAAATAGGGGATCTCAGACAGTGTTGAAGTTAATAATCATATCTTAGTAAAGAGGAAGTCAACATATTTTAGGAATACATTAATAAAGGGGAAATTCTCCTGTAGCAAATAGGAATACCTTTTTGATTTAAAATAATGATTACAAAATAATTTCCGTTTATGTCATGAAATTTCTCGGGATCCGAGACATTGTTGAAGAAAGATTCAATAGTGCGTTTACAATTTTTTATTTACAATAATGATTACAAAAGAGTTTTGGCTTATGTAATGAAATCAGAAATATTTTCTTTTGTTAATTTAAAAAATATGTGTAAACATCCCAATCAACTTAGATTGAATTATTAATTTAATTTAAAAATTCCCAATTCACTATTAATTTAAAAAATTATTTTTTATTTAAAAAAAATGAGATTTAATTCTATAAAATAAATTTTATATTTTAAAAGATATCTTAGTTTTAAAATTATTTAACTTAAAAAAATATAATAAGATAGTTTTTTTTTGTACATTTCTACTCTGTCTTCTTTAGATTATCCCATCTATCTTTACCGAATATTGTACTTTAGTTTTAGTGTATTTTAATCTATATATACATTTATAATGTGTTAAGATTTGTTTCTCTATCAAGGTACAGTGGTATAATTTATAATGTCTCAATATTTGCTCCTCCATTAACATGTTGTGCTATAGTTTCTTGTAATTTATGTACTGTACTAATTTAGTTTAATTTTATCTATTATACCATGTGTTAAATTATTAAAATTAGATCATTTATTGAACACAATAACCTATCTGTCTTTGTATATTTATGTTTATCATTTTTTAATTTACGTGAGTTAATTGTTTCGCTTTTTCCTTTGTCCAGCGAGCCTACTTCAATTTATAAATATAAAATTCTACATATAAACTAAAATATGTAAGTTCAAATTTTACACTCAAACTAATTATCACTTAAAACTAAGCTCAATGTTATGTCTTATGTTTTGATGGTCTAATTCATTTATTTTAATATCTATTTACTTTTTTCAATTATGAAATTGTGTACCAAATTAAAAAGATGTTTATAGAATATATTATTAAAATAGTTTTAATATGTTTATGTTTTATATTTATTTTGAAACTTTAATTAATTAAATATTAAAATAAATAATAAAAATATATTACTAAAATAATTTTGATTTACTATTATGGTGTTTCAATTTATTAATTTTAATATTCACATAATTTTAATTTATTCAAATTTATTTTCAAATTTTATATTTATTTTTGATATTGTAGTTTAATTAAATATGAAAAAATGAAATAATCAAATTAATTATAGGATAATTTTAATTTGTTAATATAATGTGTTTTTTTATTTTCTATTTTTACTCTCAATGATTATAGTAAATTTGAGATTCTAATAAATTTAATATCCACACTTAAAAAAAAATGAAAATATTAATAAAGATTTTTATATAAATAAAAATATAATATAAAAAATAAGAAGGTATATTTGGTTTTTTTTTTTTAAATACACATAGGTTTATTTAAATATTTTTTCTATTTTTATTTTAAATACATAAAATTTTAAATTTTTTAATTTTTTTGAGAAAAAAATAAATTAATGACTTTTTATTTTTCATATATAATTTTTTATTTTTATTATAAAATTATATTTTATTTATAAACAATATGTATAATATGTAGAAAATTCAATGAGTAATATCAAATAAATTTAATCATTTCCAAACACCATTAAATATTGATTTCAAAAATAAAAAATATAGATAAGGAATCAATATAATATCTAGATATTAGATATTGACTTGTACAAATTTCATGGATATTTGATTAGTAGCAACTATCTTTGGATTAAATAGAATAATGGAAATTTGATTTATAGAGGTTTTGTAAGTTTATCTATACTTTTCACAAACTTAGGAGTGCATTTTTTATTTTATTTTATTTTTTTAAGCTATAATCAACCTTATTTAATAATTAAAATTATTAATCATAATATTATTAAAAATTTACAAAGGCATATAATATATTTTGATATTAGGATTAAAATTAATGCTACCACTATTAACAAATATTAATATTAATGTCACTCTTAATATTAATTAAATGTTATTGATATTAGTATTAATTAATATTATCAATATTAATATTAAAGTTAATAATAATAATACATTAACTATTATTATACTTTGTTATATATTTATTACTGTAATAATAATTTGCATTAGTATTTGATATTAAATAATTAATATGTAGGAATATACTAATATTAATAAATAAATAAGTTTTATTATTAATATTAATTAATTTGAATAAGAATAAGAATATTATTTTTAATATTATTAATATTAAATCCTTGTGTTTATTAGTTATTTTGGTTTATAATATAAATAATCGATCAATGTCATCCATGTTTAAATGAATTCCCTTGGGTTCACCAATTCCTTTGGTTTATAATTTGTTGGGTAATGGTTTTCCCTTGGGTTCACCAATTCCTTTGGTTTATAATATTAAACCCTTGGGTTTATTAGTTCTTTTGGTTTATAATATAAATAATTGATCAATGTCATCCATGATCAAATGTCACATTCTGACAAACATTGTCTCAATATGAAAATCACCCATGGCCAACCATGGTCATAGTTGGTCGAACGTCACATTCTGACAACAATTGTCTCAATGTTTAAATCAATTCCCTTGGGTTCACCAATTCCTTTGGTTTATAATTTGTTGGGTGATGTTTTTATGCACTTTGTATTTTATTTTTTTTTATCTATCTTGAAATATAATTAAACTTTTTTAATGTTATAGATTTAACTTCCATAGAATAGTTTAGAATATTTTTAGTAGGCACAAATTAAAGGTTGATATTTATTCAAAGAGTGGTTATGGGTTTTCTATCATTTTAATTAAATTGGATAGTTAAAAAAATATATATGTGAACATCTATCATATGAACATGAATTATCTCCCGAATGGGGTGATGCATGTCAGCTAAAAATGGTAGTGCAGTGGTACGCGGAGCTCGATAGGAATCCACGCGCACCACACAAGAATTGATGATGATATATAGTACATCGTACCAACCATCCCACTATGCGCGAGTTAATATGCAGGTAGGGCGACCCCGGAAGGCCATTCGACAATTTTTGGAGATGAGAATGGAGTGTCTGTTGTACAGTTTGTTTGGTTGAAATGATACCTGGTTGCAGCTCTAGATAGGCGCATACGGGTATGGTATTCACGTTTCCTCCATCTCGGAGGAAGGAGACCATCCGCTATAGGATTTTCCATGGGGTCCGTGGGAAGGACCTTCATGAAATGCCAATTTGAAGTAACAGAAAGTTCATTTGAGTACCTGTGATGAGTCATACTTTCTTCCATGCTCTTTTCTAGTGGTTAAGTGTTCCTTACCCTAGAAACTCTACCCGTTACCTGCTATAGAACTAGACATGGTAGCCCTCCCTTCATGAAGCGCTTAAGAGGGATAGCTATAAACCCTTACCTTATAAGCACCATAGCAGGTGAGATCTTTCCCAACCAACAGCTAATTAGATTGATATTGATTTGACTGCTAGAAGAAGATTGACTTTCACTCGACCCGTCAATAGTGTGAACCTTAAAGCTATCTGACATTCATCTGGGTGAATTTCGATAGAGTGTGGCACTTATACCCCATTTTGATTCGGCCATGGGGATATAGCTGTAAGAAAGACTCTGTCAAACATACTGCATGGGGTGGTTGGAAATCTTGCGTGCTCATTTCAATACTTGCTCCACCGGATTCCTGCACTCTCGGTACGACGCTCTACGCTTATATTTTTGGTGTTTCCCTCACGGTATTTTTCCTCGTATTTAGCACGATGCCTGAGTCACCTTACGAAAAGGCTGGTAGCGGTCCTGGTAAAGTTCTTTGTGTAAACCTTCTACAATTTTATTATAGGTTATTCTGCTTCTTCTCTCTCGCAAGGTGGAAAGCCATCCCCTCGGGGGTGGATTGTAGTCACAATGGTTAAATAATACCCCGGTAGACAGGACACACACGCAGTAGATGATTTTATCGTCGAATCGTAGGGCGACCACACGACGGGGAGCTAAGCTCCCACAGGGAATATACTGAAAATTGTCTCTTGCGCGAGGTTGCGACTTTGTTACCAGCCTGCTCCCCGGGTCACGTGGAGGCCCCTACCTCCTTGGAATCTATTGTTGCTCAATTGACCAATATTCAGCTCAATATCGAAACTCTAAGGGAGTAGAGGTATGTTGATAAAAATGAATTGGTAGCTTACATTAATGATCTTCAGCAAATGCAAAGTGAGATCCTAGACTCAGTCGAAGGTCTACGCTAGGAGCACACACAAACAAATGACCACCTTCATTTCCCTGGAAGCGAGGGTGGAAAAAATTGATTTTCACATGCATGAATGCACTTCTCTCTTCGCTACTCCTCCAGTATTTCACCCAAATCCACCCACATAATGAGGATTTTTATGAATTGTAGTTTTTACTATTTTGTGTTATGCAAGTCATGGCATATAGGCTAACGACACAACTAATGACATCTTTGTCATAATCTTCTTCTACATTTATTAATTGAAAAATAAAAAAATAACACCGAATGTAAAACATCAATTAATTTTTTAAGAAAAACAGGTATATACAATAATATTATACATGTAAAAGGAAATTAAATGTGAACAAAACCAATAAAACAAAATAGTATAACAAAATTTAAAGAACATATATATAAGTCTTTGGAGGCTTGGTTAAACGATGATAAGTGAATATATATGTTCTGGGGTTTACAAATGGTGATCAGTGAAATTTTCTTATAGCGCTCATCACAAGGTTCAATTCCCCTCCCCAATAGGGGTGATGCATTTCGACATGTTGATGAAAGATGGAGTTGAAAAAAATAACAAAGAAAAATAAAGTATGTTTAGGGCATATATTAATTTTTCTATAAACAATAATTTAAAATAATGTATTGATTTACTTGATTTTTATGAATTTTTAAAAATATATTATGAAATTGATGCTTTGATGTGTGTCAAGATTCATAGGCCATTTGATTTATATGACTATGCTAGTTAATAATGAATTGTGGTTAAATGCAACTTTTGATTCATTGTGGACTTTGAAATTAAAAGAGAAAATGATAATATGGAGTTTAAACCTAGGATTAAGTGTTTGGTGATTGTTGTAACAATGGCACTAGTTATGGGATGTGTGGAAGTAATGGAAATTGTTCTTTCAAGCTGATCCAACACAATGATATCTTCAAGGATTTGTTTTTCTAACTTTTTTCATTTCTTTATAATTTGATAAATTTTTATTGCAAGGGATTCTTGCCAAAGAAAGATTCTAGCAATGGATTTTCTTATCGAACACTATTAATTGAATATTGACCAATGCAACCTATAATGTAACTTTGAAATATAAATATATTTTTCAATATTATTAAAAAAATAATTTGCAAACATTTTATTGGACCATAACTTCAAGGTCATGTCGACAACTAAGTCACATAATTTATGCCATAATTTATGGATATTGTTGCAATATTCAGGCATTATATTTAGATATTTGTGATGTCGAGGCTTACTAGTGTTTAGTAACCACATCTCAATTTATTAGTTCCTCCCAAAGAAATATTATAAGATTTCATTTTCCGATTAACCACTATTGATTTAGCTAACATTAGCCAATGTAGATTACAAATTTTTATGCAAATTTTCACATAACACAATTTTTAACTTGAGTGGTAGGAATTGAGTTGAGAGGTCCCTTAGAAGACATGACTTTAGCAACAAATTTTCCTATTGGCTACTATTAATTAGCATTGACCAATGCAACTTATAATGGTTTCAAGTGAAATGAATAGTTTGTGTTTTAAGACCAATATTAAAAAGATAAATTGTGTTTTTTTATAAATTTATAAATATGTATAAATGTATATAATTTCTTTTTGTTTTTTCTTTTAATTAATCCTAAATTATTTTATATAACAATTCAATTCAAATAAAATACTTAGTGACTATTTAAGATTTAAAACAAGAGTAGTTTGGTTATTAATATTTTTGTCCTTTTCATTTGAACTTTGCAATACATTTTTTTTATATATTAGAGTTTTCAAATTATATAATTAAAACTTAAAGTTGCAAAAAAATTTTTGGTGAATTTTATGCAAATTAGCAAAATTTACTGGAAAAGAATACCAAGAAAAAAAAAAAATAAAAAATAATAGGAAACAGTAACACTACAGCGTCAAAACTTAGATAGACATCAACGTAAAAAGATGACTTTTAAAATTTAAAAATAACTCATTTTAAGATGCAATACGTATTTATTTACAAAATTTATATGTTAAAGAAGTACTTGACGTCACAACAACCAACCCTGTCCGGATTTAGTTTTTAAAATGTATAATAAAATATAACCGTTGGACGATTAAAAATAAAACATCTTTTAAACTGCATGGTGTGGAGATTATGTTTAAGAAAGAAAATCTTGGTAAAAGGGTCAAATTTAGTTTAAAAAATCCATAATAAAATATAACCGTTGGACGATTTAAGATAAAACATATTTTAAACTGGATGGTTTAGAGATTATGTTTAAGAAATAAAGTCTTGGTAAAAGCTATTCATCCACAATCCGCGCTCATTGCTTGAACACTGATACCGCGATTTATAGCCGATTTGGAGCGGGCGTCACGCAGTTTTGAAAATCCGAGGAGGCTGTGCAAGCAGTAGCGCTTCAGTTTAAGGTACATTTTAAACAGAGGACTAAGCAGGAGTCGACAGAATGCCTTCACGATGGAACATTAACATGCATTCCAGTGAAAGAGACCGTCTGTTTGTGATCCGTTCAATTATGACCCTGATACTCGGTTTAATGGGCGTTGTTTTATTGGCAATAGCCGTTCTTGATTTGTGGACATAAGTTGATGTTGCATAATGGCGAGGACAGTACTCAGCAATTTCTATTTCTCCCGACTTCCTCAACGTTCTTGAAGAACAATCTATGTTATTCAGGCCAAGCTATCTTTTACAATCTCAATCTTAATAATCGGATTACGTATTTTATTAGAGACGTTGCTTGCCATCAACATCCTCATAAAAAAAGCTTGTATATTATACTTTGCAATCGTGTTCCAAAGCTGATGGATAATATTCATTCTAACCCTCTTAGTACCATAATGAGGTAAAAATGTGGTTTAAAATCGTATGAAATATCGTGCCTGTAAACACTCTATGAAATATCACTAATTGTTGTTGTGTTCCTATAATGTCAGGGTTTTTGAAACAAGTCTTCCGGATTAATCCCAAAGATTAAAGATACTTTGTGATTAATTCAAAAGACTTATATCAAAAAATGATGAATATCTGAAACTTGAATTCTGAGAATGTCAGGGTTATTTAAATTCAAAGAATGTAAGGGTTATTTGGCATTTTTAAAGGACTATCCTCTCCCACCAAGCAAAGCATACCAGCCTTCTGGTTGGAGTTCGTGGCAGCTATAAGCTGCTCGCAGAGATATGAATGTCACGTATATTTGTTTTATTTCTCATCATCTCGAGCAAATATCAAGCACACATGTGTGACATATCAATGATGCTTTGATGATCTGATTTCATTGTGGATATAGTTTTGCAGGGAAATGGTCAAACCATAATTATCAAATTCATATTTCTTAAATAAATTTATAAATATCTACAAATAAAATTTATAAATTTATTATTTTTAAGAATTATAAATTTATTTATTTCTATTATATTTTAATACCAAATTTATTGTTTTTCATACAGATATATTTTTTAAATATATAATTAATTATTTACTATAATTTTTTTATATAACTTTTTATATATTTATTTTTTATTTTTAAATATTAAATTTTGTATTAAAAATAAATATTTTCAAATCCATTGCAATTTTGATTTCTAATTTTTCTATTTTATTTTTTAAATATTAAATTTTATATTAAAAAATAAATCCTTTTCAAATGCATTGCAATTTTGATTTCTATTTCATACAGCATTTTAAATATAGAATTTGTTTTTATTAAATTTTGTTTTAACATAAAATTCAGTACCGAATTCGAATTACGTCATTTTAACGTATTTTCGATATATTTTTGGACCAATACAGCCGAACTTGCTAACTATGGGTCAAACATATCAATTGATTTGCAAGGTAACGGTCAAACAAAGTGAGAATAAATGTATTAATATATATATTTTTTAAAATTTATATATATTTAACATATATATTAATTTTTTAATAATTGATAATAATGATTTTAAAAGCATTATAATTTAATTAATTTTTATAATTCTTTATAATAAGTTAAATATTTTAACATTTATCATATATTGATTATCAATATTTCTTATCCTTATTTTAATTTATAAGATAGATAATGTATTCTTAAACAAAGGTTATAAATGTTTTGGTTGACAATCGATATGGTACTAGAGAGTTTCCTATGTTTAGAACATATATAAATCTTTATAAAATTGTATTTGTTCATTTTATCATTCCATTATATTTATAGTGTCATCTTATTATTTTATTATTTATGGGATTCATCAATTTTCCTAGGCACTAATTTTGTGAGAATAAGTATTCTTTGTGTATCTATACAAATTTATAAGTGGTTAGTTGTAACAAACACTGATAACTATCTAAATCACTATTAAATATTTCTCACTAATAATTATATAAAATGTTCACCAATTCATAGTGTAACCTTAGTAGAAGAATAGTAAGTTGCTTAACCATTAACAACCACTATTGTAGTACATTAGCATAAAACTGTATGATGTAACCTTGCAATCATTTCATTATAACTGTAGCCATCACATACTTGACATTATGAAAACAACAACAAGAAAATAATTCAACATCATCAATCTGAAACAACAATCAATCACACCATTGAACACCAATATACCCTGGAAACCCTGTAGGGTGAAAACCAGCAAATGTTTAATTTTATTATTAAACGCTCGTGAGGGTGTTCACCACTCACTCAATGGCTTATAATGGATACCATCCCTTAACCATTGTTATAAATCTTACAAAGAAATAAACAAATATCTAGCTTAAAGCAATTACAATAATTATGATAACATTTACTCACTAATCTTCATATCTTCATATGTTGGTGGCATGGATGTACCTATAATGTATCATCGTACAATGGACCTTCCTGCACCTCACACTCATTTACACAAACCATTAATCATTTATCAGCCACCATGTTAAGCATAATATTTCTTTGCATTCGGGTCGGGTCGGGCCAATTCATTTGAGGGAGCCCGTATCAGTTTTTCTAAGTTGTGACCGCCCGGGTGATTTGTGCACATTCAGGTGGCCCATTTTCCATTTTCTCTCTTGTGGCATCATTCAATCGGGCGCGCCGTGATGCGCCATGTGAGGTCGCTCGACCGAGCGTGTTCAAGTCGGGCTCTTTCATTCGAGGGCGCCCATATCATTTTTCAAAAGTTTTGACCGCCCGTGTGCCTTGGGCATGTTCGGGCAGCCCGTTTTCCGTTTTCTCCCTTGTGTCATCGTTTGGTTAGGCGCGCCATTTTGCGCCGTGTGAAGTCGCCCGACTAGGTGCGTTCGAGTTGAGGCATTTCGTTTGAGGGCGCCCGTATCAATTTTGCTAAGTTATGACCACTCAGGTTCCTTGTGCACGTTTGGGCAGCCCGTTTGCCATTTTTTCCTTATGGCATCGTCCAGTCAGGCGCGCCATGTCGCGTTGTGTGAGGTCAATCGATCGGGCATGTCTGGGTCAAGGCATTTCGTTCTAGGGTGACCATTTCAGGTTTGCAAAGTTGTGACCGCCTGGGTCCCTTGTACTGCACATTTGGGTGGCCCGTTTTCAGTTTTCTCCCCTGCGGCATCGTTCGTCATGTCACGCTGTGTGAGGTCGCTTGACCAAGCGCGTTCGAGCTGGGTCGTTTCGTTCGAGGGCGCCCGTATCAGTTTTGCTAAGTTGTGACTACCCAAGTGCCTTGTGCACGTTAGGGCGACCCATTTTCGGGTCGGGCCATTTCATTCGAGGGCACCTGTATCAGTGTTGCTATGTTGTGACCACCTAGGTGCCTTGTGCACGTTCGGGTGGCCCGTTTGCCGTTTTCTCCCTTGTGGCATCATTCGGTCGGGCACGTCATGTCGCACCGTGTGAGGTGGCCGGACCGGGCACGTTCTGGTCGGGTCGTTTCGTTTAAGGGTGCCCGTATCAGTTTTTCTAAGTTGTGACCACCCGGGTCCCTTATGCATGTTCGGGCGGCCCATTTGTTATTTTCTCTGTTGTGGCATTATTCGATCGGGTGCATTATATCACGCCGTGTGAGGTTTCTCGACCGAGAGCGTTCGGGTCGGGTCAGGCCATTTATTTCAATGGCACCCGTATTAGTTTTGATAAGTTATGACTGCCCGGGTGCCTTCTGCAAACTCGAGCAGCCCATTTTTCATTTTCTCCCTTGTGGAATTGTTTGGTCAAGTGCACCGTGTGAGGTCGCTCGACCGTGCACGTTCAGGTTGGGTCGTTTCATTCGTGGGTGCCCGTATCAGTTTTGCTAAGTTGTGACTATCTGAGTGCCTTGTGCGTGTTCAGGTGGCTCATTTTTTGTTTGCTCCCTTGTGGAATCGTTTGACTGGGTGCGTTGTGTCACATCGTACTGTGAGGATGCCCGAACAGGTGCATTCGTGTCGGGCCATTTCATTTGAGGGCGCCCGTATCAGTTTTGCTAATGTTGTGACCGTCCAGGTGCCTTGTGCATGTTTGGGTGGCCCGTTTGTCGTTTTCTCCCATATGGTATCGTTCGGTCGGGCAAGCCGTGTCGCGCCGTGTGAGGTCGCCCGAACATGCGCATTCGGGTCGGGTCGGGCCATTTCGTTCGACAGCGCCCGTATCAGTTTCGCTAAGTTGTGATCATCCGGGTGCCTTGTGCATGTTCGGGTGGCTCATTTGTTGTTTTGTCCCTTATGGCATCGACGTTCATTCGGGCACGTCGTGTCGTGCGATGTGATATTGGCGCCCAACCGGGCATGTTCCGGTCGGGCCGTTTCGTTCGAGGGCGCCTGTATCAGTTTTGCTTAGTTGTGACCGCCCGAGTCCCTCGTGCACGTTCAGGCGGCCCATTTTCCGTTTGCTAAAAATAATATTTATATCTCATGATGCTCTTAGGCTTATCCAAACTTAACATATTTTTCTATCTAAGCAACTTAATGGATCTTTCTCTCTCATACATTAAGTTTATCTAGAATTTCATCTAAAAACTCTATCATGGAAGAATTATTTTAAGCAAGACTGTCATCTTCAAGTTTCCCATTTCTCAATACTTTGAATTCATATTTTTATTAATACAATATTTATTACATAAATGTTTTCATACATACTTCAATATTAAATAAAAACAATGTTATCATTAGTATGGATTATTAGAATTAGGTAGGGTGTTTGAGTGCCTCTCAAATCTCCTAATCCATTATACATTCATAAATTTTTTTTTAACAACAAGAAATCATAATCTCCCTAAACAAATATAATAATTAGAGAAAAAAACTATTTCATTTATTAATTAATCTACCTTATGTATAATGCTTATATTATAAATTATTAATTTTAATTAATTATATATATTATTTTTTTATATTTCATAAGAACAACTTGCTTACCAACATATATGATCATTCTATCTCATCTGGACACTTACTATCACGCTTTAGCAGAATTGGCAATAATTACTACCTTGCTGACACGTTCTAACTGAACTACCAATACTCACTAATTTACGAGTTCTTCGCTATGCACTATACTGCACTTGTATCCGTTAATATAGTATCATCCATTTGTTTAAAAATTATAATTTTTTAAAATTGATATAATGTTATTTTTTAAATATTTAATTATATAATTAATTTTTAAAATGTATGTTCAATATATTAAATTTAATTAAAAAAATAATTATAATAATATAAATTATTATGATTTTAAAATATATTAATTTTACAAATTATTATTGTAAAATTATTATTTTATATTTAAACTTTAAAATGTACTAAATTTTAAATTATACCATATAAATACATTTTCAAAATTACAGCGCAAAAAGATATTACAAACATAAAAGAATTATACATCCAAAAGACATTATATACTATATATGGTTTAAAGTGAAATGGGTAGTTTGTGTTTTAAGATCAATAAATTGTGTTTTCATAAATGTATATGGGTTGTTTTTGGTTTTATTTTTTTAATTGAGCCTAATTTTTTTTATATGGTAATTCAATTTAAATATAATATTTAGTGGCTATTTCGGATTTATTTAGGATTTCAAACCGTAGTTTAATTATTAGTGTTTTTTTTATTTCCATTTGAATTTTTTTTTTCTGCATTGGACTAATTCTATTAAGTGAAAATATGGTACATGAGAAAGAACATTCAAGAGAGACAAAAACACGACCAACCGGAAATGATAAAATATCAACTTCGGTTCCCGGATAGAGATGAGACAAACGAGAACCCAGCGATAAGCAAGTTTGAAGAACAGAAGGGAATGAAGCTTCTACCCAAGGAATTGGTAGAGTTTTCTACACGGAATTTCTTCCCTTTCTTTTGTGACTTTGACCCGGCCATCTGGCTGAGTTTGTACGGGACAATTTGATGACTAGAGAGTTCTCCCGAGAAGAGGGCCTCCTTATCTGAATCGGAGAGCGGACTCGCGACTACGCTTGGTGTTGTGTGCTCGGAGGGGATGCTTGGAGCATCGGTGGACGATTTACGTTTGAGGAACAAGGTGCGAATACGCACTCACTCCCATCATCATCGAGCTCGAGAAACATAATTTACCGGCGGCGGGGTACGAGGAGTCCATTTTTTTGGATTTGGACTTTGTATGATCTCCTTTAGTATTTGTTTAACGAAATTGGCGGGGCATGAGTTAAGATGCTGTTTGGTTGCGGTGGCGGCAACGGACCCGGTGTTCTCATAGTCTAAGTACGAGTCCGAAACATGATCACCGACCTTGAGGATAATTTGTTAAGACAGACGCGCAGTGTAACTCACGCACATTCGCGCATGTGTGTATGTGTGTAAATACGAACGAAGTGGCCTATCATAATCTACATCGAGAAAGCGTCCCAAGTATGGCCGCCGCACCGAACACTACCGAGTGCCATAGATCGACGGGTAGGTTGGGCGGTCCAAATAGGGGTCTGGTGATGGTAACGCGTGCAGTCGAAACTGGGAACCATGGGGTTAAGAAGAGCCCAGCATTTCCGTGAAAACTGCAGACCTTTCCGTAAGGCCTCGTTCATACGTTTGCATGAACGAATGACGTGAAGAACCCTCGTGGCGTAGTTGGACACCAGGCACCACGGTCCAAGCTATCGTAGATCCAATCAAAGAGTTCCTTGGTTCGCGGTCAAAGCCCATTGAATCTCGCAAATGAGGCTCTCTCCATATTTTTGAAGATCTTCTCATGGCGTATGGAAGAGAGACCTCAACAGTATGTGCTTCCTCCACCTTGTCAACCGTAAAAGGTCAGTTTGGAGGCGTTACGAGGGTTTGGGGGTTCGAGAGTGAACAACTTTTACAGAGAAGATAGGGCTGAAGAAGACCGTCCGACACCACCACCTCTCAAGCGAAGTGGCATACGGAATCTATTTCGTTAGTCAGCAGGCGTAAGGGAAGAAGATCCTCAAGATGTTTACCTTGGAATAGAAGTCTATGTCGTAATCGATGGAATTCCGTCCGTTTTTCCGTGTGTTAGGCTTAAGCTTCGAATTAGGATCCGAAGAGGAAACCCAAAGCAAAATAGTTTTTCCGTAGAGTAACCCAGGGAGAAGGATCCTAAAAGAGTAAGCGTGGTTCTTTTAGAGGCAGGATCTCGCACGCACCGAAGGGCGTCTCCTCGCTTTTCCTCGCAACTCCAAGCCTCTCGCCGAGAAAGGCCGTGAGGGCAGAAACCCCCCGTAGACCAACTCCCGAGCTCAAAAATGGAGCCTGGGGTTTGTGGCTAGAGTCCTTTTCAATACCGCGGCTGAAAGTTTTTGGCTGCAGGCGCGTGATAGCCAAATCCGCCGAGTTGAAGGCGTGCCTAAAGAGGCAAGGCTCGGTGACCCGAGCCGGGACCTCCCATGTGCGTTGCCCTCAAGTTTATCCTCTCTTTATCGCTGAAGGTCGTGCGCTGACAAGGGTTGCAGAGGCGTCGAAACCCCCCTTCCCAACCGCTCCGTTTCTCCATTCGTTGCGTAGGAAAGTAGCCGGCGCATGCATTTATCCCTACTCCGTAATCCGCGTCCACAATTGCTTTAAGATATGCGTTTAATGTAGGCCGCATTCTATGCGTAATCGTACAGAGAGGCCGCATGGATTCGCGGGCGATGAATCCCTCAGAACCTACAATCCCTGCTGAGGTGTTGGTGGCAGCATGGCTCAACAGGGCCGAGGGGGCGAAGGCTGAGAACATTTCGTCTAGGGTTTCTTTTCGCTCCGTTCCTCCAGGAAATCTCGAAAAAGTTTTACAATTTGAGATATTATTATTATTTCCATTTGAATTTTGCAATACATTTTTTTATATATTAGATTTTTGCAAACTATATAATTATAATTTAAATTTAACCTTGCAAAACTGTTTTGGTGAATTTGAAGAAAATTAGCAAAAAAAAAAAAAAAAAAAAAATTACCAAAAAAATATTATAAAAACAAAATAAAATAGAAAACAGTGATAGTATCGCGTCAAAACTTAAATAGACATCAATGTAAAAAATAACTTTTAAAATTTGAAAATAACAACTCGAAATACATATTTATTTCCTAATGCAATTTACAAAATTTATGTCAAAGGAATACTATATCCCAACAACGAAGCCAATCCGGTTCAAATTTAGTTTAAAAAGCTATAATAGAATATAACCGTTGGTTGATTAAAGATAAAAACATCTTTTAAAGTGATGGTGGGGAGTTGTTATTGATTAAAGATAAAATATCTTTTAAACTCAAACATGGAGAGATGCATTAAACCTTTTCCATTATATCTTAAACTTTTCAATCTAAAATAGAATTTCATCGTCATACGGTCACGCAGCTTTGAAACTCGACGAGGTTGTGTGCGTAGCGCTTGAGTTCAAGGTACATTTTTAAAATAGAGGACTACAGCAGTTAGAGA
The DNA here is from genome assembly GCA_034641835.2 of Pinus albicaulis. Classification (NCBI taxonomy): domain Eukaryota; kingdom Viridiplantae; phylum Streptophyta; class Pinopsida; order Pinales; family Pinaceae; genus Pinus; species Pinus albicaulis. The sequence goes on from JAXQQM020063830.1 coordinate 119,661, forward strand.
GAAGCAGAGCACCTTCACGATGGAACATTCCCCTACATCCCAAAGTTGAAAGAGACCGTGTGTTGGTGATCGGTTCAATTATGACGCCGATGATCGGTTTAAGGGACGTTGTTTTATCGATACGTACGTTCTTGATTTGTGGACATCTGGACGTGTCAATAAGTTGATTTTCGCTTTAACTGCCTCTCTCATATTCCTTTTTTGTCGCATAATGGCAAGGACAATACTTAGCTATTTCTATTTCTCCTGGCTTCATCAACGTTCTTAAAGAAAAATATATGATATGCAGCCGAAGCATTCTTTTACAATCTTAATAATCGTACTTACATCTTTTATTAGAAACGATCGCCTTTGAATATCATCCACGACGAGAGTCGGAAATTCTTTAATTATATTTAGGTTTTCGTGCAAAAAGTTTAGTTTCATATTATTAATCCTCTCGTCTTTATGCTAATGTGAAAAAGATTTCATCCAATTCATGTACTCTGTGGATATTTCCAAGTAATTAAGGACCTTTTTATCTACACTGAAATTTTCATGTAACTAAGAATCTTTATCATTGTGTTCATGTGCAATACACTGAAATTTCCATATAATTCACAAGATATAGAAACTTAGATCGGGTCCTTATAAAATATGATGCATGTTATATATATTTAACATATATATTAATTTTTTAATAATTGATAATAAAGATTTTAAAAGCATTATAATTTAATTAATTTTTATAATTCTTTATAATAAGTTAAATATTTTAACATTTATCATATATTGATTATCAATATTTTTTATCCTTATTTTAATTTATAAGATAGATAATGTATTCTTAAACAAAGGTTATCATTGTTTTGGTTGACAATCGATATGGTACTAGAGAGTTTCCTATGTTTAGAACATATATACATCTTTATAAAATTGTAATTGTTCATTTTATCATTCCATTATATTTATAGTGTCATCTTATTATTTTATTATTTATGGGATTCATCAATTTTCCTAGGCACTAATTTTGTGAGAATAAGTATTCTTTGTGTATCTATACAAATTTATAAGTGGTTAGTTGTAACAAACACTGATAACTATATAAATCACTATTAAATATTTCTCACTAATAATTAGATAAGATGTTCACCAATTCATAGTGTAACCTTAGTAGAAGAATAGTAAGTTGCTTAACCATTAACAACCACTATTGTAGTACATTGGCATAAAACTGTATGATGTAACCTTGCAATCATTTCATTATAACTGTAGCCATCACATACTTGACATTATGAACACAACAACAAGAAAATAATTCAACATCATCAATCTGAAACAACAATCAATGACACCATTGAACACCAATATACCCTGGAAACCCTGTAGGGTGAAAACCAGCAAATGTTTAACTTTATTATTAAATGCTCGTGAGGGTGTTCACCCCTCACTCAATGGCTTATAATGGAGACCATCCCTTAACCATTGTTATAAATATTACAAAGAAATAAACAAATATCTAGCTTAAAGCAATTACAATAATTATGATAACATTTACTCACTAATCTTCATATCTTCATATGTTGGTGGCATGGATGTACCTACAATGTATCATCGTACAATGGACCTTCCTGCACCTCACACTCATTTGCACAAACCATTAATCATTTATCAGCCACCATGTTAAGCATAATATTTCTTTGCATTCGGGTCGGGTCGGGCCATTTCATTCGAGGTCGCCCGTATCAGTTTTGCTAAATTGTGACCACTCGGGTGCCTTGTGCACATTCAGGCGGCCTATTTTCCTTTTGCTCCTTTGTGGCATTGCTTGGTTAGGCGCGCCATGTCGCGCCGCGCTATGTTGCCCGACCAGGCGCGTTCGGGTCGGGTCATTTCGTTATAGGGTGCCCATATAAGTTTTTCTAGGTTGTGATCACCTGGGTGCCTTATGCACGTTCGAGTGACCCGTTTGACATTTTCTCCTTTCTGGCATCGTTCGGTCGGGCGTTTCATGTCGTGCCGTGTGAGGTCACCCAACCGGGCGTGTTCGGGCCGGGTCATTTCGTTCGAGGGTGCCCGTATCAGTTTTGCTAATTTGTGATCGCTCGAGTGCCTTGCGCACATTCGGGAGGCTCGTTTGCCATTTTCTCCCTTGTGGCATCGTTTGGTCGGGCGCACCATGTTGTGCCATCTGAGGTCGCTCGACCGGGCCCGTTTAGGTCGAGCCAATTCGTTTGAGGGAGCCCGTATCATTTTTTCTAAGTTGTGACTGCCCGGGTGATTTGTGCACATTCAGTTGGCCCATTTTCCATTTTCTCTCTTGTGGCATCATTCAATCGGGCGCATCGTGATGCGCCATGTGAGATCGCTCGACCGGGCATGTTCAAGTCGGGCTCTTTCATTCGAGGGCGCCCATATCATTTTTGCCAAGCCGTTTCGTTCGAGGGTGACCCTTTCAGTTTTGCAAAGTTGCGACCGCCTGGCTCCCTTGTACTGCACGTTTGGGTTGCCCGTTTTCATTTCTCCCCTGCGGCATCGTTCGTCATGTCACGCTGTGTGAGGTCGCCTGACCGAGCGCGTTCGAGCTGGGTCGTTTCGTTCGAGGGCGCCCGTATCAGTTTTGCGAAGTTGTGACTGCCCAGGTGCCTTGTGCACGTTAGGGCGACCCATTTTCCATTTTCTCCCTTGTGGCATCGTTCGGTCGGGTGCACCGTGTCGCGCCGTGTAAGGTCGCTCGACTACCCACGTTCGGGTCGGGCCATTTCATTCGGGGGCACCTGTATCAGTGTTGCTAAGATGTGACCACCTAGGTGCCTTGTGCACGTTCGGGTGGACCGTTTGCCATTTGCTCCCTTGTGGCATCATTCTGTCGGGCATGTCACGTCGCGCCGTGTGATGTGGCCGGAACGGGCACGTTCTGGTCGGGTCATTTCGTTTAAGGGTGCCCGTATCAGTTTTGCTAAGTTGTGACCACCCAGGTCCCTTGTGCATGTTCGGGCGGCCCGTTTTCTATTTTCTCTGTTGTGGAATTATTCGATCGGGTGCATTATATCACACCGTGTGAGGTTGCCCGACCGGGCGCGTTCAGGTCGGGTCAGGCCATTTATTTCAATGGCACCCGTATTAGTTTTGATAAGTTGTGACTGCCCGGGTGCCTTCTGCAAACTCAAGCAGCCCATTTTTCATTTTCTCCCTTGTGGAATTGTTTGGTCAAGCGCACCGTGTGAGGTCGCTCGACCGTGCACGTTCAGGTCGGGTCGTTTCATTCGTGGGTGCCCGTATCAGTTTTGCTAAGTTGTGACTGTCTGAGTGCCTTGTGCGTGTTCAGGTGGCTCATTTTTTGTTTTCTCCCATGTGGAATCGTTTGGCTGGGTGCACCGTGTCGCATCGTACTGTGAGGATGCCCGACCAGGTGCGTTCATGTTGGGCCATTTCATTTGAGGGCGCCTGTATCAGTTTTGCTAATGTTGTGACCGTCTAGGTGCCTTGTGCATGTTTGGGTGGCCCGTTTGTCGTTTTCTCCCATATGGCATCATTCGGTCGGGCAATCCGTGTCGCGCCGTGTGAGGTCGCCCGAACATGCGCATTCGGGTCGGGTCCGGCCATTTCGTTCGACGGCGCCTGTATCAGTTTTGCTAAGTTGTGATCGTCCGGGTGCCTTGTGCATGTTCGGGTGGCTCATTTGTTGTTTTGTCCCTTATGGCATTGACATTCGTTCGGGCACGTCGTGTCGTGCCATTTGAGATCGGCGCCCAACCGGGCATGTTCCGGTCAGGCTGTTTCGTTCGAGGGCGCGTGTATCAGTTTTGCTAAGTTGTGACCGCCCGAGTCCCTCGTGCACGTTCAGGCGGCCCGTTTGCCGTTTGCTAAAAATCATCTTTATATCTCATGATGCTCTTAGGCTTATCCAAACTTAACATATTTTTCTATCTAAGAAACTTAATGGATCTTTCTCTCTCATACATTAAGTTTATCTAGAATTTCATCTAAAAACTCTATCATGGAAGAATTATTTTAAGCAAGACTCTCATCTTCGAGTGTCCCATTTCTCAGTACTTTGAATTCATATTTTTATTAATACAATATTTATTACATAAATGTTTTTATACATACTTCAATATTAAATAAAAACAATGTTATCATTAGTAAGGATTATTAGAATTAGGTAGGGTGTTTGAGTGCCTCTCAAATCTCCTAATCCATTATACATTCATAAATGTGTTTTTAACAACAAGAAATCATAATCTCCCTAAACAAATATAATAATTAGAGAAAAAAACTATTTCATTTATTAATTAATCTACCTTATATATAATGCTTATATTATAAATTATTGATTTTAATTAATTATATATATTATTTTTTTATATTTCATAAGAACAACTTGCTTACCAACATATATGATCGTCCGCTCTCATCTGGACACTTACTATCACACTTTAGCCGAATTGGCAATAATTACTACCTTGCTGACACATTCTAACTGAACTACCAATACTCACTAATTTACGAGTTCTTCGCTATGCACTATACTGCACTTGTATCCGTTAATATAGTATCATCCATTTGTTTAAAAATTATAATTTTTTAAAATTGATATAATGTTATTTTTTTAAATATTTAATTATATAATTAATTTTTAAAATGTTTGTTCAATATATTAAATTTAATTTAAAAAAATATTATAATAATACAAATTATTATGATTTTAAAATATATTAATTTTACAAATTATTATTGTAAAATTATTATTTTATATTTAAACTTTAAAATGTACTAAATTTTAAATTATACCATATAAATACATTTTCAAAATTACAGCCCAAAAAGATATTACAAACATAAAAGAATTATAAATCCAAAAGTCATTATATACTATATATGGTTTAAAGTGAAATGGGTAGTTTGCATTTTTACTATATAAATAAATTTTCAAAATTACAGCGCAAAAAGATATTACAAACATAAAAGAAGTATACATCCAAAAGACATTATATACTATATATGGTTTAAAGTGAAATGGGTAGTTTGTGTTTTAAGATCAATAAATTGTGTTTTCATAAATGTATATGGGTTGTTTTTGGTTTTATTTTTTTAATTGAGCCTAATTTTTTTTATATGGTAATTCAATTTAAATATAATATTTAGTGGCTATTTCAGATTTATTTAGGATTTCAAACTGTAGTTTAATTATTAGTGTTTTTTTTCTTTCCATTTGAATTTTGCAAGACATTTTTTTATATATTAGATTTTTGTAAACTATATAATTATAATTTAAATTTAACCTTGGAAAACTGTTTTGGTGAATTTGAAGAAAATTAGCAAAAAAAAAAAAAAAAAATTTACCAAAAAAATATTAAAAAAATAAAATAAAATAGAAAACAGTGACAGTATCGCGTCAAAACTTAAATAGACATCAATGTAAAAAATAACTTTTAAAATTTGAAAATAACAACTCGAAATACATATTTATTTCCTAATGCAATTTACAAAATTTATGTCGAAGGAATACCTGGACGTCCGAACAACGAAGCCAATCCGGTTCAAATTTAGTTTAAAAAGCTATAATAGAATATAACCATTGGTTGATTAAAGATAAAACATCTTTTAAAGTGGATGGTGGGGAGCGTTGGTTGATTAAAGATAAAATATCTTTTAAACTCGGTGATGGAGAGATGCATTAAACCTTTTCCATTATATCTTAAAATTTTCAATCTAAAATATAATTTCATCGTTGCGCGGGTCACGCAGTTTTGAAACTCCGATGAGGTTGTGCAAGTAGTAGCGCTTGAGTTCAAGGTACATTTTAAAACAGAGGACTAAGCAGCAGTGGAGAGAAGCAGAGTGCCTTCACGATGGAACATTCCCCTACATCCCAGTGAAAGAGACCGTGTGTTGGTGATCGGTTCAATTATGACCCTGATGATCGGTTTAAGGGACGTTGTTTTATTGACAATAGACGTTCTTGATTTGTGGACATCTGGACGTGTCAATAAGCTGATGTTCGCTTTAACTGCCTCTCTCATATTCCTTTTTTGTCGCATAATGGCGAGGACAGTACTCAGCTATTTCTATTTCTCCTGGCTTCATCAACGTTCTTAAAGAAAAATCTATGATATGCAGCCGAAGCATTCTTTTACAATCTTAATAATCAGACTACATGTTTTATTAGAAATGGCTGCCTTTGAATATCATCCACGACGGGAGCCATAAATTCTTTAATTATATTTAGGTTTTCGTGCAAAAAGTTTAGTTTCATATTATTAATCCTCTGTCTTTATGCTAATGTGAAAAAGATTTCATCCAATTCATGTACTGTGGAGATTTTAAGTAATTAAGGACCTTTTTATCTACACTGAAATTTTCATGTAACTAAGAATCTTTATCATTGTGTTCATGTGCAATACACTGAAATTTCCATATAATTCACAAGATATAGAAACTTAGATCGGGTCCTTATAAAATATGTCCTGTTATTCGCTGGCGATGGTGAAGAACATTTCAGCCGAAGCTTCAAGCCTGGCCAAGCTGTGGCGAACTTTTCCGACTCAGAATCGCCGTCTGTTATAGGCAAAATCTGGCCCCAATTTCATGCCCGTGGATTCCCATTGTTTTCCGACGTGGATGTCGGCCGGAGATCGAAGGCTCCACAAACACGGTGAAGCCGAACACCGTGGTTGCGAAGGATGGCAGTGGGAATTACACGAACATTACAGAGGTAATGAATAAGGCTCCCGAGAAGAGCGAGAGGAGATACGTAATTAATATAAAAGCAGGAGTTTATGCAGAGAATGTGGAGTTGCACAAGAAGAAAACTAATATCATGTTTGTTGGAGATGGAATGGATGTCACAGTGGTGGCAAGGAACCGAAATGTGAAGGACAATTTCACAATCTTTCGTTCTGCAACTGTTGGTAAATCCTCTAATTTGTGGTCTCTGTGCTCACATATTTACTCAATTAAGTATATAATAGCAAACAGTGGTGCCCAAAGAGAATTAATAGATCCATGAAAATGTGATTGAAATTATGAACGCTATACCGATGAGGGATTTGCTCTCACTCTAACGCCAAAGGCCCAGCAGCTGGACAAATTTCTTTTGAAAAGGAGACCAGCGAAAAGAAACCAAAATATTGCACCACTTGTTGATTGACAGACACTTTATTAAGATGACAATCAACCAAATGCAATATTTGAGGTTAAAGCTGTCTCTTTAAGTTGTTTCTTTCTCGTAATTACAGTTGGGTGCTTGCTTTTTCGCTGGCAAGAAATTGGCCTCTCTGCGTCAGTATTGCCTTTTTGCAGGAAATACAATTGCCAAGCACGAAAATTTCCAGTATGATTTAAATAGGTTCAATGTTTAAATTTTGAATAGGTTTAATGTTTATTGGTTAAGAATATATAGTTTGAGTTCATTTAATAGTTAAAAGTATGTGTTTTTTTTTAAAAGGATGTAGGTTTGAAACCAGAAAAGTAGGATATGTTTGTTTTTAGTAGATTTAGCAGTCAAATCACTCAGCAAAAGTGGATCTCTTGTCTTATAAACAAAAAGTTTAATACACCAACTTAGTGTCTAATCTAACCATAACCTTTATTATTATTATTATTATATCTTCAACAATTTAAAGATGATTGTTTCCAATAGCTTGGTATAATATATATTTCTTTTTAAAATAGAATAATTTTAAATGTGAAAAGATAGAATGTATACCTTTTAACATATTTTCATAATCATATCTTAGTAAATAGGAAGTCAACATATTTTTGGAATACATTAATAAAGGGGAAATTCTCCTGTAGCAAATAGGGGATCTTAGACAGTGTTGAAGTTAATAATCATATCTTAGTAAAGAGGAAGTCAACATATTTTAGGAATACATTAATAAAGGGGAAATTCTCCTGTAGGAAATAGGAATACCTTTTTGATTTAAAATAATGATTACAAAATAATTTCCGTTTATGTCATGAAATTTCTCGGGATCCGAGACATTGTTGAAGAAAGATTCAATAGTGCGTTTACATTTTTTTATTTACAATAATGATTACAAAATAGTTTTGGCTTATGTAATGAAATCAGAAATATTTTTTTTTTCTTAATTTAAAAAATATGTGTAAACATCCCAATCAACTTAGATTGAATTATTAATTTAATTTAAAAATTCCCAATTAACTATTAATTTAAAAAATTATTTTTTATTTAAAAAAATGAGACTTAATTCTATAAAATAAATTTTATATTTTAAAAGATATCTTAGTTTTAAAATTATTTAACTTAAAAAAATATAATAAGATAGTATTTTTTTGTACATTTCTACTCTGTCTTCTTTAGATTATCCCATCCATCCTTACCGAATATTGTACTTTAGTTTTAGTGTAGTTTAATCTATATATACATCTATAATGTGTTAAGTTTTGTTTCTCTATCAAGGTACAGTGGTATAATTTATAATGTCTCAATATTTGCTCCTCCATTAACATGTTGTCCTATAGTTTCTTGTAATTTATGTACTGTACTAATTTAGTTTAATTTGATCTATTATACCATGTGTTAAATTATTAAAATTAGATCATTTATTGAACACAATAACCTATCTGTCTTTTTATATTTATGTTTATCATTTTTTAATTTACGTGAGTTAATTGTTTAGCTTTTGCCTTTGTCCAGCGAGCCTACTTCAATTTATAAATATAAAATTCTACATATAAACTAAAATATGTAAGTTCAAATTTTACACTCAAACTAATTATCACTTAAAACTAAGCTCAATGTTAAGTCTTATGTTTTGATGGTCTAATTCATTTATTTTAATATCTATTTACTTTTTTCAATTATGAAATTGTGTATCAAATTAAAAAGATGTTTATAAAATATATTATTAAAATAGTTTTAATATGTTTATCTTTTATATTTATTTTGAAACTTTAATTAACTAAATATTCAAATAAATAATAAAAATATATTACTAAAATAATTTTGATTTACTATTATGGTGTTTCAATTTATTAATTTTAATATTCACATAATTGTAATTTATTCAAATTTATTTTCAAATTTTATATTTATTTTTGATATTGTAGTTTAATTAAATATAAAAAAATGAAATAATCAAATTAATTATAGGATAATTTTAATTTTTTAATATAATGTGTTTTTTTATTTTCTATTTTTACTCTCAATGATTCTAGTAAATTTGAGATTCTAATAAATTTAATATCTACACTTAAAAAGAAATGAAAATATTAATAAAGATTTTTATATAAATAAAAATATAATATAAAAAATAAGAAGGTATATTTTTTTTTTTTTTTTTAAATACACATAGGTTTATTTAAATATTTTTTCTATTTTTATTTTAAATACATAAAATTTTAAATTATTTAATTTTTTATGAGAAAAAAATAAATTAATGACTTTTTATTTTTCATATATAATTTTTTATTTTTATTATAAAATTATATTTTATTTATAAACGATATGTATAATATGTAGAAAGTTCAATGAGTAATATCAAATAAATTTAATCATTTCCAAACACCTTTAAATATTGATTTAAAAAATAAAACATATAGATAAGGAATCAATATAATATCTAGATATTAGATATTGACTTGTACAAATTTCATGGATATTTGATTAGTAGCAACTATCTTTGGAATAAATAGAATAATGTAAATTTGATTTATAGAGGTTTTGTAAGTTTATCTATACTTTTCACAAACTTAGGAGTGGATTTTTTATTTTATTTTATTTTTTTAAGCTATAATCAACCTTATTTAATAATTAAAATTATTAATCATAATATTATTAAAAATTTACAAAGGCATATAATATATTTAGAAATTAGGATTAAAATTAATGCTACCCACTATTAACAAATATTAATATTAATGTCACTCTTAATATTAATTAAATGTTATTGATATTAGTATTAATTAATATTATCAATATTAATATTAAAGTTAATAATAATAATACATTAACTATTATTATACTTTGTTATATATTTATTACTGTAATAATAATTTGCATTAGTATTTGATATTAAATAATTAATATGTAGGAATATACTAATATTAATAAATAAATAAGTTTATTATTAATATTAATTAATTTGAATAAGAATAAGAATATTATTTTTAATATTATTAATATTAAATCCTTGTGTTTATTAGTTCTTTTGGTTTATAATATAAATAATCGATCAATGTCATCCATGTTTAAATGAATTCCCTTGGGTTAACCAATTCCTTTGGTTTATAATTTGTTGGGTAATGGTGTTCCCTTGGGTTCACCAATTGCTTTGGTTTATAATATTAAACCCTTGGGTTTATTAGTTCTTTTGGTTTATAATATAAATAATCGATCAATGTCATCCATGATCAAATGTCACATTCTGACAAACATTGTCTCAATATGAAAATCACCCATGGCCAACCATGGTCATAGTTGGTCGAACGTCGCATTCTGACAACAATTGTCTCAATCTTTAAATCAATTCCCTTGGGTTCACCAATTCCTTTGGTTTATAATTTGTTGGGTGATGTTTTTATGCACTTTGTATTTATTTATTTTTTTATCTATCTTGAAATATAATTAAACTTTTTTAATATTATGGATTTAACTTCCATAGAATAGTTTAGAATATTTTTAGTAGCCACAAATTAAAAGTTGATATTTATTCAAAGAGTGGTTATGGGTTTTCTATCATTTTAATTAAATTGGATAGTTAAAAAAATATATATGTGAACATCTATCATATGAACATGAATTATGTCCCGAATGGGGTGATGCATGTCGGCTAAAAATGGTAGTGCAGTGGTACGCGGAGCTCGATAGGAATCCACGCGCACCACACAAGAATTGATGATGATATATAGTACATCATACCAACCATCCCACTATGCGCGACTTAATATGCAGGTAGAGCGACCCCGGAAGGCCATCCGACAATTTTTGGAGATGAGAATGGAGTGTCTGTTGTACAGTTTGTTTGGATGTAATGATACCTGGTTGCAGCTCTAGATAGGTGCATACGGGTATGGTATTCACGTTTCCTCCATCTTGGAGGAAGGAGACCATCCGCTATAGGATTTTCTATGGGGTCCGTGTTAAGGACCTTCATGAAATGCCAATTTGAAGTAACAGAAAGTTGATTTGAGTACCTGTGATGAGTCATACTTTCTTCCATGCTCTTTTCTATTGGTTAAGTGTTCCTTACCCTAGAAACTCTACCCGCTACCTGCTATAGAACTAGACATGGTAGCCCTCCCTTCATGAAGCGCTTAAGAGGGATAGCTATAAACCCTTACCTTATAAGCACCATAGCAGGTGAGATCTTTCCCAACCAACAACTAATTAGATTGATATTGATTTGACTGCTAGAAGAAGATTGACTTTCACTCGACCCGTCAATAGTGTGAACCTTCAAGCTATCTGACATTCATCTGGGTGAATTTCGATAGAGTGTGGCACTTATACCCCATTTTGATTCGGCCATGGGGATATAGCGGTAAGAAAGACTCTGTCAAACATACCGCATGGGGTAGTTGGAAATCTTGCGTGCTCATTTCAATACTTGCTTCCACGGATTCACCTGCACTCCCGGTACGACGCTCTACGCTCATATTTTGGTGTTTTACAACAACACCCCCATTTATGTGGTGAAATTTTAAGTTTGACATTTGAACTTTAATCCTAAGGGGGTGGGCTCTGGTGATGGGTATGGTGTATGGATGTATTTCCATATTTTAGTTTGACGGAAATAAATAAAATTTCTGATCGTGCATTTTGACCAGAGATGAGATTTAGAGACCACTTGCATCCATGAGGATGGATAAGGCAAAGTAAATCCCTAAAAACCCCTTTCATAAAATCCTTGAAAGTATTTCTAATTTGGATTTGAGGAGGAATCTATATTTCCAATGATGTGAGGAAAGTAGTTGGGAAGAGGTGAGAAAAGCTCGAAAAAGCTGAGGAAAAGCATAAAAATACGGCTTTAAAGAGTTCCCAAAATGGGAAGCCTAGGCAAATAGGAAGAAAAGCATCCTGCTATTCTGGACGCAGAATTAGAAACATGCTTGGGGAAAATAGCTTAAATAAGCTACTCCTAAGCAGATCAAGAGGTTGATCTGTGGTGGAATTGGTCTCAGCTCGGGGGTGAGTTCTGGGAGAAAAATAGAACTCTACGGTTGGGAGGTTGGTCTACTGCATGAATGGTATGTCTCTAAATTTGATGCTCTTCTATTTAAATCAGTATGAATTGGCTACATATAAAATTTAATGAAATGGTATGATTGATTTTAGTACTACATTTAACAGAATCTATCTTTAGGCATTCACCTTCCAGACTCTGTTTAGTTGTAGACCATAAATCCGTAGAGTAGAAACCCACAGAAACTTTAAACCAAAGATGGTTTAAATCTGAAGGTACTTAGTCTCCTCAAAAAAATTAAATATTAACTTGTATTGCATGTAGTTATACAAAGGTGAAAGTACATGCTCATATGTATGCTAGAAAAATATTGTATTAGCATTTCAATTTACATGGTATAATAAAAGAGAAGAAAAACATTTGAGTATGCGTTTTTGAAATTTTGTAGCCTAAGAAGAAAGTTCTACTCTATAGAGGTGCTATATTATTTATAGCCTTTTAAAGTGTATATGGCATTCTTGATCTACTTCTAATCCTTGAAATAACTATATAATAACAAAAATTAACTTATAATTAATGTCCACTACTCAATTTACTATCGAATATATATATGCAAAACGACCACAAAGGTAAGCGCCGAGAGCTAGTGCAATAGCATATGTCAATAAAAAACTACAAATGAGTAGTGGGTGTAAATAATATAGATATGAACAATACAACTATGCGAAATAAATGAGTGGTCAACTATATGAATCCATGGTGATTAATTACATTATTATGCATGGGACCTGCGTTCACGGCGTTTGAGTCCTTTTTAAACTTGATATGTAAATGAACAGATGTAAAATAAAACGACGATGTATGTACATAAATGTAAAATAAAAACGACGATGTATATATATATTTTAAACCTGCAGTATTAAACATACACGTAAATACGAACTATGATTACTTTTGCTTCGTTATTTCTATCACCGTTGTAGCACAACCATGAATTAGATGGGAGCGCCGAGTCAAACCATTACGACTCTTGTGCATACAGCTCAGTCGCAACTTCCAAATTCCGGTGGTGACGAATCGATTTCCGATTTAAACCCACTTCGGATGATCGATTAAAAAAGAATGACAGCGAATATGATTAGGTGAATGTAAACGAAATACACTGCTACCTGCATGGTTAAAATGATTAAATTTCAAACCGGAATGGGAAGTTAAGGTATAAATATCTATACCGATAAAACATAGATATAAACAGGAAATCTACATGCGGAATTAATCTTCGAGCCATAAACCATGCAGACACAGTTGTGGTTAGCAGATGAAGGGAAAAATTAAATACAGACGTATGGAAATAATTATCCCCTGCAGCATATAAACGCTGAAGTTGGGAAGATGATTGGTTAAATTTTGTGATTAAATAAGACGTCGAACTCATAACAGCGTTGTAGATTAATCCTTAGGGTTTATATGTATATGAAAGACGAAATAATATTTCACTATGTGAATGGAAATCGAAACAACATAACCAGAGAACGAAGGGAGTCTGTGAGGAAATAAAGTTAGGAAAATTGCCGAGTATTCTGTTGCAAGGTTACTTAACCTGAACTCGGTAAGTCGACATGCGACCAACAGAGAAATGATCTCGAATGAAAAACCCTCCTACAGTAGACTCTCAGTAAACAGAGTCCCCTCCAGTTATTAAATAGGTATTCGACGATCGTAGCTGCTCCTCCAATCACCTTTTGACGAATCGGTGAACAGGAAACCTGTTCACCAGGATAATCGAAAAAAATTTAAAGTCAGCTATATAAGCCTAAAAAGAGAGCCATAACGCCGTGCCATACAAAGGTAAAAGAAATGGTCGACAAACCTAGTTAACACGCAGAGAGTAGGGTAATGCAAAATGAAAAAAAGACCTTCTACCGCGAAGGAGATCTACAGACATGAAACGATCTTCCAGTCAACCCTTAAGTAGTTCTAAGACGGGAATCGCAATATATAAATCAAAAACCTGGAACATAAATCACAGGTTACATAACAAACATGCAACGCCTCATAAGAATCACTTACGTGAGAGATTCCAGCCTGTCGACGGTGGAACTCACACCAGCTATGCACATCCGGAAAACAAAACAACCTAAAACCCCGAAAAGCTTGAGAGAAATAAAACCAGAAGCAAGGGGCGAGAAGAAACGTAATGAATCTTGTGGCAAAGAAGGGTTAATAATGGGAAATAGAAACCCTAGAAGCAAATCGACAAACGTACGTGCAAGGAGGGATACATTAACACTTCAGCGACCCCGCGCTTTACGAAATCCCAAGAAGGATTTTGAGAATCAAGTCGAGCGGTAGCCATGATACCAGACTGTAAGTTTAATATTTATTTAAAATTGTTTCAATGTACTGACCAGCAGATTTTCGTCGAACTTATGAGTGTATCTCTATGGAAATGACCCTTCCCATTCCTTCCTCTAGCTGGCGATGAGCCGGGGTTCTTGCTCAGGAGCAGTAATACAGTTTTGGAAATGAGCCGTTCCGATCCTGAACCAAAATCATGTCAATCAGAAGTCCGTAAGCCTGTGGCGAAAGAGGGAGGGATGTGTGCAACCGTCCCAGCCCAGAAGATGGATTTCTTTTGTACCAACTCCTTCATCTGTCTGCACGCAACACTGTATAACACGAAAATCGTCATTTACAAATAAACTTTGAACAGAACAAATTCGATAACTCGAAACACATGAAATCGAGTAGGAGAAGCTCAAGCGGGTTAGGGTTTCTTTAAAATAGTGGTTATATGAAGACCCGATGCCCGGTAGATGTGACCACAAATTCTACGCGGGGCCGAACATATTCCCGGTTTAGTGACAGGTAGATGGCAAAAGAAATCGTGATCATATATGAATGTACAAACACGTAGCACCGATATACGTGTTGAGAAACGTATATAATCCATTTTCTAATATATTAAAACATTCCTTTGACCGTGGACTATTGATCCCGATTTTGATATACATATATCTATCTAAAGGTCTAAAGTGGGTTAGTATGTCACCATTAAGTTTTAAGGTTAGTAAGATTAATAATACGTATAAGTATTAAACCAAGTTCTATTCATAAGTTAGTAAGGTTAATAAATTAGTAAACCAAGTTAGTAAGGTTTAATTAGTAAGTTAATAAATTCATAAGTTAGTAAGGTTAATAAAGCCACTAATGTGTCCCTATTCATGTATGTAAGTTATTAAAGTTATTAAAGAGAGTAAAGTGCGACTATTTATATATATAAGAGTGCCAAAAAGGGGATAATTGTTATCCCAATTTTGTAAATAGACTTTGGACATAAGAATGTTTAACATGGAAATTGTATAAAGTTATGTTTATAACTAAATAAAAATAAAATAAAATAAAATCTGACTATCTCTTTTGACCCTACTTAAAGTTCAAAGGGTTTGAAAAAAAAAATTTGGAGGTGTGAGGCTGTCATTATTGTGCTCACTGTTATTACATATTTTTTTTATTGTAGTTTTATAAAATTTTGCTAATCTGTGTTGTGAGTGTGTACAGTTGAAATGGCTGAAGGTGAAGGGATTTATGTGGATCTGCGGGATGAATTTACTACACCAGATCCCAACGCTACGATGATGGCCATGTTGCATCGGTTGCAACGAGAATTGGCTGAACTAAGAAGCCAGAATGACAGGTTGTCATCGGCCAGCAAGGAGCAGGAAAAACTCATCAGAGAATTAAATTCCCGGAACAGCCAAGAAGGCGAAGGTTCCGGAAAGAGAAAGATGGATGAGTCTGATGATGAGGAAGCTACTAGACAGCAGCAAAAGCAGAAAAAGGAATTGCAGGGAGAGTTCCGGAAAATCAAACCTCCCTCCTATGATGGGGAGAAGGAGGAGGATGCAGAAGCTTGGTTATTGAACATGATCAAGTATTTCCATGTCTATGAATATGAAAGTAATCTGAAGGCCAGATTAGCTGTTTACCAGTTACAAGGAAAAGCTACATTGTGGTGGGAGGAGACAAAAATGGTACATGCCATTGATGAAAAGACAGTTACTTGGGAATATTTCTAGGTTAATTTTAAGAATCGCTACTTGAATGAGCGTTACTATGATGACAAAGCAAAAGAATTTCATGAACTTAGGCTGGGACAACTCACTATTGATGAATTTGTTACTAAGTTTACAAATCTACTAAGATATGTACCCTACATAAGGGAAGAAAAGGCAAAAGTTCAAAGATTTTTGAATTGTTTGCCTATGGCATATAAGGAGAAAATTGAGTTTGAAAACCCAAAAACTATGGACGAAGCTGTTAGAAAAGCCAGATTATGTTACCAACAGTTCAAAGGAAAAACTGAACAAGGGAAAAGCTGGGTACAGAAAAATGAATTCAAAGGAAGGAAACAGAAACCAGCCTATTTGAAGAATTTTGGCAGAGATAATCAGCGGAAAATTTTTAATAAACCCAGAGAAAGTCAAACTGCTCAATCCCAAGTGGCCTCAAAACCAACAGAGGGAGACAGTAAAAAGGAAGGGACAGCCAGAATGAAGGAACCCTTGAAATGTTGGGGCTGTGGAGGACCTCATATTTTGAGAGACTGCCCTCATAGAAACATTCATATGCTCATGAGAGATCGAGAGGCGACTACAGTAAATGATGTAGCCAGAAGTATACCAACTATAAGTGCAGCCCTGGAAAATCGACAAGCAGAACATCAAGCAACTATGGTGGAAATAGAGGGTAAGATTTCTGACTTATCTGTTACTGTTCTGATTGATCCAGGTGCTTCTTTGAGTTACATTAGTCCAAAAATTGTAGAAAAATGTAATCTTAAATCTGAGAAATTCCAGCAGTCATGGTTGGTACGGCTAGCCACTGGAACTAAGAGAAAGGTAACCCATAAACTTCCTTGCACAGAAATTAAGTTAAATGATTTTCAAACAGAGGTAAATTTGAATATTCTGCCCTTAGGGTCATATGATTTGTTGATAGGAATGGACTGGCTGGAAAAGAAGAAAGCCTTGATGAATTGTTGGGATAAGACTCTGCATTGTGTAGATGAGGAAGGGAAACCTTTTATTCTCAAAGGAAAACAAAAACCTATTTCTGTAAGACAAATTTCAGCTTTACAATTGAAAAGAGCAGCTAGAAAGGGATACCAAGTTTATGCAGTGCATGTAGAAGAAATAGAACATAAAACTGAGGAAGAGTTACTGGATGCTGTACCAGTAATCAGAGAATTTAAGGAAGTCTTTCCCAGAGAAATCCCTCATCTCCCCCCCAAGAGAGAGATTGATTTTTCAATCGATCTGGTACCAGGAGAAACACCTGTTTCCCGAGCGCCTTATCGAATGAGTCCTCCGGAACTCATGGAACTAAAAATTCAATTGCAGGAATTATTAGATAAAGGGTATATCAGACCCAATGTGTCTCCTTGGGGAGCCCCGGTTCTATTTGTGAAAAAGAAAGATGGAACTTTTAGGATGTGCATTGACTATCGTCAATTGAACAAGTTAACCATTAAGAACAGATACCCTTTGCCTAGAATTGATGATCTTTTTGATCAGGTGAGAGGAGCTTCAGTCTTTTCCAAGATTGACCTAAGGACTGGTTATCACCAGCTTAGAATTAAAGAAGAAGACATTAGCAAAACAACATTTCGAACCAGGTATGGGCATTACGAATTTGTAGTCCTACCTTTTGGTTTGACGAATGCCCCTGCCACATTTATGTGCTTGATGAACAGTGTGTTAAACAAGTTTTTGGACAAATTTGTTCTTGTGTTCATAGATGATATCTTAGTCTATTCCAAAAATGAAGATGAACATAAGGAACACTTAAGAATAGTGTTGCAGACTCTAGAAGAAAACCAGCTATATGCCAAGTTTAGCAAATGGGAATTTTATGAAGATAAAATTCAATATCTGGGTCATATTATTTCTGAAAAAGGGTTGGCGGTTGACCCTGAAAAGATAAAAGCCATTAAAGAATGGCCAGTCCCAACTGATGTTTCAGCAGTAAGATCATTTATGGGAATTGCAGGCTATTATCGCAGATTTGTGGAGAGGTTTTCTGCCATAGCCAATCCCATAACCTCATTACAAAGGAAGGGTGTTAAGTTTGTGTGGACTGAAAAATGCCAAAACAATTTTGAGCAATTAAAACAAAAACTCATTTCAGCCCCTATCCTAAAAATTGCAGATCCTGATAAGGAATTTGTGGTATGTACAGATGCTTGTAGGGAGGGGTTGGGAGGAGTCCTATTGCAGGAAAATTCAGTTATTGCCTATGAATCTAGAAAACTAAAAATCCATGAACAGAATTATAGTGTCTATGATTTAGAACTAGCAGCTGTTATTCATGCTCTGAAAATGTGGCGGCACTATCTTCTTGGGAAAAGGTTTACATTGATGACTGATCACATTAGTCTCAAATATTTCTTTTCCCAAACTGATCTGAATGCAAGACAAGCCAGATGGATGTCTTTTTTAAGTGAATTTGATATGGATATAAAACATATCAAGGGAAAAGAGAATAAAGTTGCTGATGCATTAAGCAGGAATGCTTGTCAGAATATAAACCACATTGGAAGTAGTGCTCAAATCGAAATAGAAGAATTGGTGAGAAAAGCAGCAAGTCAGGATCAAAACTATGAAACTCTCTTAGTGAAATTACAGAAAAAGGAGAAAATTGATTTCACTCAAAACCAACAAGGGCTGATCTGTTATAAAAATAGGTTGTATGTTCCCCAGGTAGAATCCTTGAAAAGAGAAATTCTGGATGAGTATCACAAACAGCCATATGCAGGACATCCAGGATATCAGAAAATGCTAACAGCACTGAAAAAGAAATTGTTCTGGCCAGGAATGAAAAGAGATGTAGCAGAATATTTAAGTAGGTGCATGGAATGTTAGTTAGTCAAAGTGGAGCATCAACATCCAGCAGGACTTTTGAACCCTTTGCCAATTGCAGAATGGAAATGGGATACAGTTTCCATGGACTTTATAACAGGATTACCCAAAAACAAATATCAGCATGATTCTATAATGGTAGTAGTAGACACTCTAACAAAAGCTGCCCACTTTATACCAGTGAAATCTACTTTTGGAACAGCTCAAGTAGCAAATGTTTTCCTGAAGGAGATAGTAAGGCTTCATGGAGTTCCCAAGGTAATTGTCTCAGATCGGGATGCTAAGTTTACAGCAGCATTTTGGAAAGGATTGTTTGGAGGGATGGGTACTAAGCTAAATTTTAGTACTGCCTATCACCCTCAAACTGACGGGCAAACAGAAAGGACTAATCAAATTTTGGAGGATATGTTGAGAATGTATGTGATGGATAGGCCATCAAAGTGGGAAGAGTATCTGCATTTAGCTGAGTTTGCCTATAATAATAGCTACCAATCCTCTATTAAGATGAGTCCGTTTGAGGCACTCTATGGGAGAAAGTGCCGTACTCCTTTGAGCTGGAGCCAACCAGAGGATAAACTGGTGTTGGGACCAGATGCACTACAAGAGATGGAAAGAATTGTCAAACAGATACAAAGTAACATCAAGACAGCACAAGATCGCCAGAAAAATTATGCTGATAAGAAACGAGTGCATCGCGAATTCAAAGTGGGAGACCATGTGTATTTGTGTATTAAACCCAAAAAGAGCACACTTTATGCTGGAAGTTGTGCGAAACTGGCTTCTAGATATTGTGGTCCTTTTGAAGTGTTAGGAAGTGTGGGACCAGTGGCTTACAAGCTTCCCTTACCCCCCCATGTTAGAGTGCATAATGTGTTTCATGTTTCATTATTAAAAAGATATGTGCATGATGCTTCTCACATAGTTGATTGGAATGTTGTACAGGTGGAACCAGAAGGGGAGTTTCTGCCAGAACCGCTTCAAATATTGGAGCGGGAAGAAATTGAATTGAGAAACAAAACAGTGGCCAGAGTAAAAGTGCAGTGGAAGCACTTTACTGCTGAAGAAGCTACCTGGGAAAGGGAAGCTGAAATGATGGAAAAATATCCATTTTTGTTTAAGTAAACTCCAGTAGTTGAATAACAACACCGAGGACGGTGTTTATTTTCAGAGGGGGAATATGTAACACCCCCATTTTATGTGTTGAAATTTTAAAGTTTGACATTTGAACTTAAATCCTAAGGGGAGTGGACCCCAAGGGATAGATAAATTGTGGATGTAATTCAATATTTAGTTGAAGAAATAAATAAATTTTCTGATGTGCATATAGACCAAGAATGAGATTTAGAGACCACTTTCTAAATCCATGAGGATGGATAAGGCAAGTATTCCCCTAAACCCCTTCAGAAATCCTTGAAGGGAATTATTTCTAATTTAGATTTGAGGAAGAATCTAAATTTCCCCAATGATGAGGAAAGTAGTTGGGAAGAGGTGGAAAGCTGGAAAAGCTGAGGAAAAGCATAAAACAGCTTTAAAGAATCCCAAAATGGGAAGCCTAGGCAAATAGGAAGAAAAGCATCCTGCTATTCTGGACGCAGAATTAGAAACATGCTTGGGGAAAATAGCTTAAATAAGCTACTCCTAAGCAGATCAAGAGGTTGATCTGTGGTGGAATTGGTCTCAGCTCGGGGGTGAGTTCTGGGAGAAAAATAGAACTCTACGGTTGGGAGGTTGGTCTACTGCATGAATGGTATGTCTCTAAATTTGATGCTCTTCTATTTAAATCAGTATGAATTGGCTACATATAAAATTTAATGAAATGGTATGATTGATTTTAGTACTACATTTAACAGAATATATCTTTAGGCATTCACCTTCCAGACTCTGTTTAGTTGTAGACCATAAATCCGTTGAGTAGAAACCCACAAAAACATTAAACCAAAGACAGTTTAAATCTGAAGGTACTTAGTCTCCTCAGAAAATTAAATATTAACTTGTATTGCATGTAGTTATACAAAGGTGAAAGTACATGCTCATATGTATGCTAGAAAAATATTGTATTAGCATTTCAATTTACATGGTATAATAAAAGAGAAGAAAAACATTTGAGTATGCATTTTTGAAATTTTGTAGCCTAAGAAGAAACTTCTACTCTATAGAAGTGCTATATTATTTATAGCCTTTTAAAGTGTATATGGCATTCTTGATCTACTTCTAATCCTTGAAATAACTATATAATAACAAAACATAACTTATAATGAATGTCCACTACTCAATTTACTATCGAATATATATATGCAAAACGACCACAAAGGTAAGCGCCGAGAGCTAGCACAATAGCATATGTCAATAACAAAGTACAAATGAGTAGTGGGTGTAAATAATATAGATATGAACAATACAAATATGCGAAATAAATGAGTGGTCAACTATACGAATCCATGGTGATTAATTACATTATTATGCATGGGACCTGTGTTCACGGCGTTTGAGTCCTTTTTAAAGTTGATATGTAAATGAACAGCTGTAAAATAAAACGACGATGTATGTACATAAATGTAAAATAAAAACGACGATGTATACATATATTTTAAACCTGCAGTATTAAACATACACATAAATACGAACTATGATTACTTTTTCTTCGTTATTTCTATCACTGTTGTAGCCCAACCATGAATTAGATGGGAGCGCCGAGTCAAACCATTACAACTCTTGTGCATACAGCTCAATCGCAACTTCCAAATTCCGGTGGTGACGAATCGATTTCCGATTTAAACCCACTTCGGATGATCGATTAAACAAGAACGACAGCGAATATGATTAGGTGAATGCAAACGAAATACACTGCTACCTGCATGGTTAAAATGATTAAATTTCAAACCGGAATGGGAAGTTGAGGTATAAATATCTATACTGATAAAACATAGATATAAACAGGAAATCTACATGCGGCATTAATCTTCGAGCCATAAACCATGCGGACACAGTTATGGTTAGCAGATGAAGGGAAAAATTAAATACAGACGTATGGAAATAATTATCCCCTGCAGCATATAAACGCTGAAGTTGGGAAGATGATTGGTTAAATTTTGTGATTAAATAAGACGTCGAACTCATAACAGCGTTGTAGATTAATCCTAAGGGTTTATATGTATATGAAAGACGAAATAAGATTTCACTATGTGAATGGAAATCGAAACAACATAACCAGAGAACGAAGGGAGTCTGTGAGGAAATAAAGTTAGGAAAATTGCCGAGTATTCTGTTGCAAGGTTACTTAACCTGAACTCGGTAAGTCGACATGCGACCAACAGAGAAATGATCTCGAATGAAAAACCCTCCTACAGTAGACTCTTAGTAAACAAAGTCCCCTCCAGTTATTAAAGAGGTATTCGACGATCGTAGCTGCTCCTCCAATCAGCTTTTGACGAATCGGTGAACAGGAAACCTGTACACCAGGATAATCGAAAAAAATTTAAAGTCAGCTATATAAGCCTGAAAAGAGAGCCATACCGTCGTGCCATACAAAGGTAAAAGAAATGGTCGAAAAACCTGGTTAACACGCAGAGAGTAGGGTAATGCAAAATGAAAAAAAGACCTTCTACCGCGAAGGAGATCTGTAGACATGAAACGATCTTCCAGTCAACCCTTAAGTAGTTCTAAGACGGGAATCGCAATATATAAATCAAACACCTGGAACATAAATCGCAGGTTACATAACAAACATGCAACGCCTCATAAGAATCACTTACGTGAGAGATTCCAGCCTGTCGACGGTGGAACTCACACCGGCTATGCACATCCGGAAAACAAAACAACCTGAAACCCCGAAAATCTTGAGAGAAATAAAACCAGACGCAAGGGACGAGAAGAAACGTAATGAATCCCGTGGCAAAGAAAGGTTAATAATGGGAAATAGAAACCCTAGAAGCAAATCGACAAATGTACGTGCAAGGAGGGATACATTAACACTTCAGCGACCCCGCGCTTTACGAAATCCCTAGAAGGATTTTGAGAATCAAGTCGAGCGGTAGCCATGATACCAGACTGTAAGTTTAATATTTATTTAAAATTATTTCAATGTACTGACCAGCATATTTCCGGCAAACTTATGAGTGTATCGCTATGGAAATGACCCTTCCCATTCCTTCCTCCAGCTGGCGATGAGCCGGGGGTTCTTGCTCAGGAGCAGTAGTACAGTTTTGGAAATGAGCCGTTCCGATCCTGAACCAAAAGCATGTCAATCAGAAGTCCGTAAGCTTGTGGCGAAAGAGGGAGGGACGCGTGCAACCGTTCCAGCCCAAAAGACGGATTTCTTTTGTACCAACTCCTTCATCTGCCTGCACGCAACACTGTATAACACGAAAATCGTCATTTACAAATAAACTTTGAACAGAACAAATTCGATAACTGGAAACACACGAAATCGAGTAGGAGAAGCTCGAGCGGGTTAGGGTTTGTTTAAAATAGTGGTTATATGAAGACCTGACGCCCGGTAGATGTGACCACAAATTCTACGCAGGGCCGAACATATACCCGGTTTAGTGACATGTAGATGGCAAAAGAAATCGTGATCATATATGAATGTACAAACACGTAGCACCGATATACGTGTTAAGAAACGTATATAATTCATTTTGTAATATATTAAAACATTCCTTTGACCGTGGACTATTGATCCCGATTTTGATATACATATATCTATATAAAGGTCTAAAGTGGGTTAGTATGTCACCATTAAGTTGGTAAGGTTAGTAAGATTAATAATACGTATAAGTATTAAACCAAGTTCTATTCATAAGTTAGTAAGGTTAATAAATTAGTAAACCAAGTTAGTAAGGTTTAATTAGTAAGTTAATAAATTCATAAGTTAGTAAGGTTAATAAAGCCACTAATGTGTCCCTATTCATGTATGTAAGTTATTAAAGTTCGTAAAGAGAGTAAAGTGCCACTATTTATATATATAAGAGTGCCAAAAAGGGGATAATTGTTATCCCAATTTTGTAAATAGACTTTGGACATAAGAATGTTTAACATGGAAATTGTATAAAGTTATGTTTATAACTATAAAAAAAAAAAAATCTGACTATCTCTTTTGACCCTACTTAAAGTTCAAAGGGTTTGAAAAAAAAAGGAACCTTGGAGAGTTGGATGCAACATTTTTTAATGTGTAGTTGTATTGGTAAAGAAGTCATCATTGGGATTTTTTTAATTCCTCACATGAAAGTGTTTCTTTTCATATCCTTTTGTCAAGTAGGTTGAATTTGGGTAAGAGGGAAGTTTTAGTTTTAGCAATGATTTCATTGTCACGTCTCCCATACCCAGCCTCTTATCCACATAACATTAACTCAGATATACTTTACTTTATGCATCATGATACCACTCAAAATTTTTCTGTTAAATCAATTACCAATTCATACTTTTATATGGTATTTAATTTTTCTTTGGTAATTGTAGGCAGTCATGCGATTAGAAGAATTCCATTGAGAATTTTTGGCTTGACCTCCACTCTTATCAATCAATCTAGTCGACTTATATATATATATATATATATATATATATATATATATACTGGTTTGTATTTCTCAGGTCAGTTCTTTAGAGTTGTGTCCAACTCTAACCGATCAATATGCCCTTCCTCTAACTTTCCAGTTCGGAAGCTGTATAGACTTTCCAGCACCTATGTATAAATGTATACATCTACATGTACATTTATCTATATTTAGTTAACCTTCTTTGCTTCAACTACTTTTACAGCAGTTTATATTGAAGGGTGAGAGATGCTCTTTTTGTCACACCTCCCATTTTACTTTTACAAACAATTTTTTTTTTTTTTTTTGTTGATAGCTTTTCAAGTTTAAGGCTAATAAGCCACTCTATTATTACGTTGTAGGTTCACACAACTTTTCTTTTCAATTTCTATTCATATACCAACTCTATCTCACCACATTAAAATTTATTTGATTTGTAATAATTATAATTATATTAATTATAATTACATTAGACATAACCTAATGTTTTTATTCTATCACCGCCACTTCCATATTCCATCTTCGTTGTATATCATAAACCTTTGAACCTTCAATCGATTCATATTGAGGGGGGTTTCGAATGGGTTCTACATGAATCCCATGTTAGTATAGTTCCACGGACCTGTGGAATTCCATTCGGTCGTTCACATTTACCCTTCGTTGATAACATATAACCTTAGTGGGATTTGATTTACCCCGTCGATAATTATGCGCGTCTGGCATTTGGTCCTTCATTCTCATTTCCGTCTTGTCAACATTTATATGAGTTTGGGTGTATTTAATTGGACCTCCACGTAATTATCAATTTATAATTCTGTTCAATGAAATTGGGAATGGCGACGTCCATCTGTCTTCCACACTGAGCTTTCATAAGGTCTTTAATCTCGTCGTAAGGGTTATAGTTGGTTTCGTTCCAATTTTGATCACGTGGTTTTGGTTCCACGTAATACTAGATTCATTCCACCAGCTTACTTCGTTACCAAAGCAATTTTCCATGGCATGGCCAGATCGATATTCATTTATTTCACTGCTTGTCATATTTAATTTTGAACAGAGGGTGTACATGACCTATTAAATCCTCGATCCATGGCTTCACCATGAGGATCTCACTAGGTGGACGACTCGGATGTATCTGGCTATTAGGGTTTCATTGTTTGATTCAGGGAACATTGTTATAAATCGAGCTTGGTATTTGCTCGGTGGTTCTTTTACCTCCATATTCGTTTGGTTTATCTCTTGATAGTGAGTTACAATGCCATGGACGCTATGCATGATTCGTTTCCGGCTTCGCCTTATTCCTATCCTTTAATTTTCTCTTTCGGTAAGATCATTTTAGGGTTTGTAATATTTCTCTCTATTATTATTATTTCACAGGCTTCCCATCTCTCGCTGAGAATTTCGCGCATTTCTTCGTGCCATTGCTAAGATTTTGGATCATCGTTTCCTGTCGCCCAGTCTAGATTGTGATATCTATAATGAGTTGCTATATTCATTTTTCAGAGAATGTGTTTTCTTCTCTCCAGGGATTCTAATGGCTGGGTTTTCTTCCCTAGCCTTTGCGATTCCTTGTGCGTATTCTCAGAAGTGAGACTGAACGCATGCTATCATGGCTTCATAGCCCAACCCTATTCTTAACTGAAGGTGGTTACGAGGGTATAAATTCGGCGCTATAAGGAGTCTATGGTTCTCGGCCCCCCCGGTTAGTTAAATGTTTATTTTGACCAAGCGTAGGACACAATTGCTATTGTTCGTTCTCTGGAGGTTTATCTTTATTATTCGACTCTTAACTACCAACCTCTCTTCATGAAAATTCTATATTTCTGTGTAGCAGGTTAAGGATGGAATAGGGTTTTCTCCCTTACCAGGTACGACGCCCTTCTTAGTCATTATTTTTACTTGGTTCGTGTTATTCCTACTCTCCATGTTCGGCGTCTTATTTATATTGGGTTTTATCTCTCGCAGGTAAATTCGACTTGCGTCGTGCTCTCCTTCTCAACTACAGAGATACGTGACTCCCTTGGACATTAACATTTGTTTTCTCGTGCTACTTGCAGGTCGGTATTAACCGAACTCTATCAGAAGAAATTTGTTCTTCTCTCCTGGTTATATGGTTTATCTTTCGACATTTAAAAATTGTAATGATACAATTGTAATTATTTTGACAACTATAATTAAATCCCAACTCTTAATATTTATTGATCTCTGTTCATGGGACATTATAAGGCTTCTCTCGGACTTGTACTATATATCCATATATACCTCTATCATTACTAGGTTTTCATAATACCCATTTTTTATTCCGGTTATTCTTATTATTATTATGTTCCAGCAGTACTCTCTCCTTGTTCATTTTGACTTGGCTGAAACTTAATACTTAACTTTTGGTATTTTAATTTATATATATATATATATATATACACACACACACACACACACATATTCATCATTCTGTGTAAATTATTAGTTGCTTCCTTCTGCTATAGTATTTTCTGCTCACATGCAACTTCCTTGACCCTTTGAATTTCTGGTTACCTATGAATGGTGTGCTGACCCTGAGGTCAGTTTATAAAATCTCTCCTTCCATTATTTCATGCACAGTGTAAGTTGCAATTCATTTCCTACTATTTTCCAATATAATATAGGACATTCAAATTTTCTCTCTCTTGTATGTACATATTAGAATCATTCTAGGAAACAGAAGTCGATTAAAACTAATTCACAAATTTTTCCTGTGAAGAGATAAGTATCCTTAGATTTAAACCAATCACTGGTTTAGAGACTCTGTTGGATTCTACTTCACAGATTTAAATTCTACAACTGTACAGAGTTTCAAGGGTAAATTCCTTATGATCGATTCTGTTAAATGTAGAATTTATATTCTAATATACAGTCAAATTTTATATGTAGCAAATTCATACTATATGAAGTAGAACATCAATAAATTTAGAGACATACCACTCATGTAATTGACCAACCTCCCAACCTTAGATTCCTTCTGTTTCCCAAAACTCACCCCCGAGCTGAGATCATCTCCTCGAGATAAATCAACCTTCTAATCTGTACAAGAGTAGCTTATTTAAGCTATTGTTCCCCAAAGCATGTTTTTAATTCTGCGTCCAGAATCTCAGGATGCTTTTCTTCCTGTTTGCCTAGGCTTCCCATTTTAGGGATTCTTTAAAGCTATTTTATGCTTTTCCTCAGCTTTTCCAGCTTTTTACCTCTTCCCAACTACTTTCCTCATCATTGGGGGAATTCAGATTTTTCCTCAAAAATCTAAATTTGAAATTAATTTCTTTCAAGGATTTTTTAAAGATTGTGGGGAAATATTTGCCTCATCCATCCTCATGGATATAGAAAGTGATCTCATAAACCTCATTTTGGTCAATCTGCACCACATCATTTTATTCATTTCCTCAATTAAATATTTAATTACATTCACAAAATATTTATCCTTTGGGGTCCACTCCCCTTAGGATTAAAGTTCAAATGTCTAGCTTTGAAATTCAAACACATAAATTGGGGGTGTTACATATTCCCCCTCTAAAAATAAACACCGTCCTCGGTGTTGTTATTCAACTACTAGAGTTCATTTTTCAAATAAAAATGGATATTTTTCCATCATTTCAGCTTCTCTTTCCCAGGTAGCTTCTTCAGCAGTAAAGTGCTTCCACTGCACCTTTACTCTTGCTATTGTTCTGCTTCTCAATTCAATTTCTTCCCGCTCCAATATTTGAAGCGGTTCTGGCAGAAACTCCCCTTCTGGTTCCACTTGTACAACATTCCAATCAACTATGTGAGAAGCATCATGCACATATCTTTTTAATAATGAAACATGAAATACATCATGAACTCTAACATGGGGTGGTAAGGCCAGCTTGTAAGCCACTGGTCCCACCCTTTCTAATACTTCAAAAGGACCACAGTATCTAGGGGCCAGTTTTGCACAACTTCCAGCATAAAGGGTGCTCTTTTTGGGTTTAATACACAAATACACATGCTCCCCCACTTTAAATTCTCGGTGCACTCTTTTCTTATCAGCATAGTTCTTCTGGCGATCTTGTGCTGTCTTGATGTTTCTTTGTATCTGTTTAACAATTCTTTCCATCTCTTGTAAAGCATCTGGTCCCAACATTAGTTTATCTTCTGGCTGACTCCAGCTCAAAGGAGTACGACACTTCCTTCCATACAGTGCCTCAGACGGACTCATTTTGATGGAGGATTGGTAGCTTTTATTATAGGAAAATTCAGCTAAATGCAAGTAATCTTCCCACTTTGATGGTCTATCCATCACATACATTCTCAGCATGTCCTCCAAAATTTGATTAGTTCTTTCCATTTGACCATCAGTCTGAGGGTGGTAAGCAGTACTAAAATTCAATTTAGTGCCCATACCTCCAAATAGCCCTTTCCAAAAGGCGGCTGTAAACTTAGCATCTCGGTCAGAAAAAATCACCTTTGGCACCCCATGGAGCCTTACTACCTCCTTCAGGAACACATTCGCTACTTGAGCTGTCCCAAAGGTAGATTTCACTGGTATAAAATGTGCAGCTTTTGTTAAAGTGTCTACTACTACCATTACTGAATCATGTTGATGTTTGGTTTTGGGTAATCCTGTTATGAAATCCATGGAAACTGTGTCCCATTTCCATTCTGCAATCGGTAAAGGGTTTAAAAGACCAGCAGGATGCTGATGTTCAACTTTGACTAGTTGACATTCCATGCATCTACTTAAATATTCTGCTACATCTCTCTTCATTCCTGGCCAGAATAACTTCTTTTTCAGGGCTGTTAACATTTTCTGATATCCTGGATGTCCTGCATATGGTTGTTTGTGGTACTCATCCAAAATTTCCCTTTTTAAGGACTCTACATTGGGAATATACAATCTGTTTTTATAACAGATCAGCCCTTTTTGGTTTTGAGTGAGATCGGTTTTCTCCTTTTTCTGTAATTTCACCAGAAGTGTTTCATAATTTGGGTCTTGGTTTGCTGCCTTATTCACCAAATCTTCTACATCGATCTGAGCACTACTTCCAATGCTATTGATATTCTGACAAGCATTTCTGCTCAATGCATCAGCAATTTTATTTTCTTTCCCTCTAATATGTTTTATATCCATATCAAATTCACTTAGAAAAGACATCCATCTGGCTTGTCTAGCATTCAAATCAGTTTGGGAAAAGAAATATTTGAGACTAATATGATCAGTCATCAATGTAAATTTTTTTCCAAGAAGATAGTGTCGCCACATTTTCAAAGCATGGATAACAGCTGCTAATTCTAAATCATAGGCACTGTAATTCTGTTCATGTATCTTCAGTTTCCTAGATTCATAGGCAATAACTGAATTTTCCTGCAAAATAACTCCTCCCAATCCCTCTCTACAGGCATACGTACATACCACAAATTCTTTGTCAGGATCTGCAATCTTCAGTATAGGGGCTGTAGTAAGTTTCAGTTTTAATTGGTCAAAACTGTTTTGGCATTTTTCAGTCCATTCAAATTTGACACCTTTCCTTTGTAATGACGTGATGGGATGTGCTATGGCAGAAAACCTCTCTACAAATCTGCGATAATAGCCTGCAATCCCCATGAATGATCTCACTGCTGAAACATCAGTTGGTACAGGCCATTATTTTATAGCCTTTATCTTTTCAGGGTCAACAGCAAGGCCTTGTTCAGAAATAATATGACCCAAATATTGGATCTTATCTTTATAAAACTCACATTTGCTAAACTTGGCATATAGCTGATTTTCCTTTAGAGTTTGCAATACTATCCTCAAGTGTTCTTTATGTTCCTCCTCACTTTTTGAATAAACTAAGATATCATCTATGAACACAAGGACAAATTTATCCAAGTACTTGTTTAACACACTGTTCATTAGGCACATAAATGTGGCAGGGGAATTTGTCAAACCAAAAGGTAGGACTACAAATTCGTAGTGACCATACCTGGTTCGAAAGGCTATTTTGCTGATGTCTTCTTCTTTAATTCTAAGCTGGTGATAACCAGTCCTTAAATCAATTTTCGAAAATACTGAAGCTCCTCTCACTTGATAAAAAAGATCATCAATTCTAGGCAAAGGGTATCTATTTTTAATGGTCAACTTATTCAGTTGACGATAATCAATGCACATCCTAAAAGTTCCATCTTTCCTTTTCACAAACAGCACCAGTGCTCACGACCCGAGGTAAATCCCCTCTGCGGACAGAGGCGATCCCTACTAGCCTAGCAGGGGTCTAGCAACAATCAAACAATGTTATGACGCAAGCTCCTAGTTACGAATGAAAAGACTAGAAATAGAAGCCTACCCAGATTCCAACGCTATGATCCGAAGAAGAAGCGTCCCCGTTCCTCAGCCTTGGCAGATCACAATCCCTCCACGATATCCGCGGATGAACACCTGCACATGGAAGAAACGAACAGATACAAGCATAAAATCCGGCACACGTAACTAAACATCAGTCAGAAAGGATGTTACTCGCATTAACATGATGGAAAACAGAGTGGAACCATAATCATAATCATCTATTAAATAATAAACGAAGAGATATTACAACCAAGTTCTGACGTCGCGGTCTCCTTCGGATGGGTCTCCAGTCGTCCACGTCTCGCAAAGCTCGCCAAGGAAAGGGAAAACCTCTCCGGAGTCTCTCGACGATGGTCTCCTTACTTGAGTCGGCCTTAAGGGAAAAAGAGGGTTCTTTACAGCACAAAGGCTCTTGGGAATATGGAGATTCAAAGCTTAGGCACTTCAAGACTAGCTTGCCATGGGATTGAGCAGGCTTTTATAGATGGGGAAGGAAGGAGTTGGGATCCCTATTATCGTGGGATTGGCCCTATCAACAAGGAAGGTTCCATGGGAGGTGGCAAAACCACTTCCCCTCCATAGAACTCCCGCAGCCAAACCTCCCAACTCAAGATAGACAATGGTTTGTGAGTTTGTTGGAACTCAACTTCCGCCATCCTTATTTAAAAAACAGTCCCTAAATTGGGTGGCGCGACTACTGCTCTATGACAGAGCGCCAGTTGGCGCGACCTCTTTGCAAGATTTTCCCCATTGGCGCGAGTACTGAACTGCCTGCCCGCGCCAATGCAAAAAGGGATGTTTTTCATGATTTTTGCAAGGAGATGTCTCAAGGGAAAATAAAGCTCATGCTTAGAGGGATGCATTGATGATATTTTCAAGGCATGACAATGTTCACAGGTCACGAAATGGGTCCTCCATTGTGCGGGATGGGGAATGGTAAGGACGGTGACAAATTACTATGTAACAGATGCCCCCTAAAGTATGAGGCCCGAGAGAGAGAGGGGTGAAATGCTTTACGAGAACATGTTCAACTGAAGGCCCGTCGTCGGAAAACCTGCGCAGAAAGATACAACTGATATCTCAAGTACATGATGTATAAGTGGTATGGACGCAGCCATCCGAAACAGAGTATGCTATAATCCGGATCCAGGGTATGGGCGCAGCCATCCAACTAAGATCAAACAAATAGACTCGGGTATGGTCGCAGCCATCCAATCAGTGAGTCATGTACATAATGATAATAATCCACAATCGCAGCCTGGATTACAACAGACACAATCCAGGGTCTTGCGCTCCATCTCGACCCAAACAAAGTACAAGTTTGAGCATGTGAATATGTGAGCTGAAGTCGAACATGCAAGAACATCGTCTGATTACCAGCCAATGATGAAAGCTGTTAACAGACGCGAGAGAAACCACCAATAATGACAATGGTCGTCAAGGTACTACAGGTACAATCTACGGCGTGCGAATAAATGAGTTGACGTCGAACACCCGCAGAATCACTCGATCGGAGGTCAATAATGTAAACCTCACGTCGAATGCGACGAACCTGCCATTGAGGCATGCAGGCTCCAAGGTACCATAAGGAGTCTCTAGACCAACTTCTTGGATAATGAGTTGAAGTCGACAGGAAGTGACCTTGATCGAAGGTGGGCCATAATGTTTCCCACATCATCGACACGAGACAGAGGAACATGATGTTTTTGTTGTGAATCAAGATCGTATGAGAAACAGAGGAAGGTTGATATTTGCAGAGGCCAACTTCTCTTGAACATATAAATGGCACGACAGTGGACTTGGCAGTATTTGACATCAACGGATCAGAGGTCATGGTGACGAGGCAATGAACAGATGAGAGGTCAAAAGGGATTACCCAAACCCATGGAGGCAAAGTGAAGCAACGAGATGAGATGTCCCCAACCCGACACGAATGCGGACAAGTGCCATGTTCAAGAGCGACATACTGCCGACGACAACGACGATGGTTCCATTTTTCCCCCACCATTTCTGGCGAGTACCCCAATTATTTTTGATAACAAGCTTGAAGGGGATAACATATGCTTGCAATATAAGTCCGCCCTTCGGGCGAATCCATCCTAGTGCATTTAACGAGTCCTAGGAAGGAGGAACTCGGAGAACGTCATTTCGACTAGATCCGATCTCATCAGGGTTTAACGAGTCTGACAAAGGAAGAACTCGGCGTCTTTTCATGTTTAGAGAGTTTGAAAAGACAGCGGAAAAGAAAACTCCACAGGTCCCTTTTCGTAAATAGTTCCCCAGATTCGAAAAGGTAGAAAACAATATCCGGGAAAACCTCCTAGTCGCGATAGGCTAGGGTATTCCTTTTTCGTAATCGATCCAGCCCAGCCCGAAAAAGGGTTAAACTTATCCTGGGTGAATGTCGATTCGTGTCCATTTTAACGAGATCGAAACGACAAGGGCCTCGGCAATCTTTTCATATTTAGAGAGTCAGAAAAGAGCTGAAAGATGACTCCAGAGTGACTTTTTCGTGTATTTACCGAGTCCGAAAAAGTATAAAATACAACTCGTTTCCATCATTTAAGTCGCAAAAACCTGCTGCTGCACATACCAAGCAAGCGTAAAATCCATTTTCGACATAACATATGCAAATATTTGATAAAAAATAACTTTTAAAACTCATTTAACGTCGAAAAAGTTATAAATATGTCAAATTGGTAAAAATAAAATTACTTTTACTATTTACCTTGGTGGAAAGCAACAGTGGTCCATTTGGAGCAGAAAATTCTGACGGTGATTGCGACAAATCCAGTTAACCATTCAGCTTCTCGTCTGTCACAGGTAAGAGGCGCTCTTTTGCTCTTCATTTTCATTCATTTTTTAATAATTTTCCCTTAAAAATCAGTTCTATGTGGCCACTTTTAAAATTTTAGGGCTGCGCCCATTGGCGTGGGTATCGGGCACGGACCCGCGCCAATGAGCTCTTTTTTACTAAGGGCCCGCGCCATGTGGCGTGACTGTTCACAAAACAGCCGCGCCAGCGGCCGAACCTCAAAATTCGCCCAAAATTTCAACATTTAGACCAAATTGCATGGAATTTGAAGCTCATCAAAGATCTAACTAAGGGTTTTTGACCATATGAATGCAGGTAATCACTCAAAATGGCAATCGAATGGAAAGAACGAGAGCATGGAGAAGAGGATGAACAAGCCATGCAAAGCCAAGCTTGCATGAATGCACTTAGAAACTGTGGATTGAAAAAGTTCTTCCTCACACCATGTTTACGAGCTCAGCCCGAGCTCCTCCAGTATTTAATCAGTATCTGGGACGAACATGAACAGGTGTTCAGGTTACGAGACCAGGTGTTAGAACTAGAGGTCACCGATGTTTATTTCATCACTGGATTGTCCCGCAGAGGCCCAATCCCTGTATTAACTGGAAGCAGACCATCTGGGGAGAAGATGGAAGAAGTAATGGCACGGGTGTGCCGAGGGGCACAAACAGGATCAGGAAGCAAGAAGGTGGATATCCACACTATCCCTGATCTAGCACTGAGAGTAGTTCTCCATACCATTACGCGGGCTGCTGGGTCGCAGGCTCCGCATGAGGCCACGAAGACCCAACTCCTGCTGGCCTCAGAATGCATGGGTCCCTTACTATTCAACTGGGCAGAAGCAGTAACTATCAACATGAAAAGGCAGCTCACAAAGTGCAAACAGGGGAAACTGAAACAGTTCGGTTATGGTTCCATCTTGGTATCGTTCATTCTGGAACGCTTACCAATATTCCAGGGCCAGGGGGCCACAGTGGCGAGTCCGATACCACGAGAGCCGAGAATGGCTCGCTGGGCAGCATTGATGCCCAGATCTGAAGGTGGCCAACAGATGTCCTGGAGGCCAGAGTTTTTTAGGTGGTTACGGCGCTAGCTGATTGTCGTGGAAGACTGGCCCTATTCAGGAACTGACTTTACCGAGGACCCAGATCTCCCACTGCCAGAAGGAGACGACTGGGACGAGGAGTTGGGTAAGACCTCATATTTTGATTTTATGTTTATATGTTTTTTTTTTGTTAATACACATTCGTCCTAACACAATCATATATGCATGCAGATGTGGGACCTGAGAGACCAGCTGGGATGTCTCCAATCTCCCGGAGGACACAACTCGCCCCTGAGATTCAGGGAGAAGGCACCGGAGGAGATGAACTGATCCAGAACCTCGAGGGGATCGCCCACGGGATTCCAACTATGCCCGGCTAGCAGACGTACCGATGGCATACCAGCGCCACATGGTGGGAGTTCCGAGTCGGATCCACCGAATCCTGAGGCGCTTAGTGCGTGCAGTCACGTGCTATCATGAGCACCATGCGGATTAGTCCTTAGGATTTATACCACACCTATTTTTGAGAGACATAGCGTCTCCGGATGTACTAAGACGATTATGTATATTTTTTGAGTTTTGTGATGCACACCGTGCAAACATTTCGACACACATATATATATATATATATATATATATACATATGACTATTTTGGATGGATCTTTTACATGTGATGATGTTTTTATATGTCATGCAAATGTCTAATACAAATGTAATCTAATGTATCAGTTACATAACAAACGACCCAATGCGAAATGTATTCACACAATGTATCTACTCACACATTTCATTTTTATGCAAGCTTAAAAGCACACATGAACACACACACATGCAAACTATGCTTGAAATAAGGAAGACGGGCATGCCCCCCAGCATGGTGTCTCAATTCGAGGTGCATGCCCCCCAAGCTTCAGTCCATTGAAAATGGAGTGAAGGTTCAAAACAAAAAGTCGAATTGAACATGCTTGTGTTTCATTATTTTAACGAGGTTGACACACCTAAAAGAACTATCCTCAAACAACTTGTTTCATTGTTTTAGGAGCTTGACACAAGTGGAGGAACTATGCTCCGGCGATCTTGTTTCATTTTTTAAGGAGCTTGACACCAGACAACGAACTATGCTCCGACAACCTGATTTCATTTTTTAAAGAGCTTGACACAGGGAGGAAACTGTGCTCTAACCGACTTACATCAAAATGAACAAGAAGGCGACGCTTCCAAGAGTTCCACTCCTGATGGAAGGAAAACATCCTGGAAGTCAGGACCCAATGCCCCCAGCACCTGATGCACGACGGCATCATCACTGAGCACAGGCACGGGGTAGGTAGACACATAGTTGACCTGCGGTGGAGTAGATACAACGGGTGGATAGAAACCAGGAGGGGGTGATGGCGGACCAGATGCCATATTAGGACCAAAGAACGAAAGCTGATCAATGGTCACGATCCGTCCTTCATGTGGAAAGCACATCACGCGAAAGAGGGAGGAGACAAGCGCTCCCATGGCATAGGTGTAATCGCGCCCCAAAAGTAGATTGAAATCCAAGGGGCCTGGAACAACCATCACGTCCATATGGACGGTTTTACCTCCCAAAGTAACAGGTAACCTTGGAAGGATCCCCAATGGTTGACTCGTTCTTCTATTGAATGTCAACAGATTCTGTGTAACGGGCGCAAGCGGCGGCGAACCGAAAGCTTGCCAGGTAGTTGATGACAGAATACTAACAGAGGCACCTTCGTCTATAATGGTGCTGGGTACAACCAGACCAAGAGCCTGTACTGTGATCTCGAAAGGCACGTAAGACGGAAGGCGGAATCCTGCAAATCGACTCCAATCAAAGGAGGCGACCAGACTACTCGGAGGGGCTACCATCGAAATGCGAAGGTCTTCCCCTGATGTTACGGAAGAAGAAGCAACCTCCATAACCTCCATCTCGAAGGCGGGAGGGATATCCTCCGGGGCCTCCATCATGGGAGGCGGAGGAGCAGCTTCTTGAAGTACAGGGACGGGAGAATCTTTCTCCAAGTCTGAAGAATCTGAAGAAATTAGAAGGACATGGGTGGTGTGAGATCCACTCTCGACAGAAAAGACCTGGTGCACCGTGGACGGGGCCAGTTCGACCGATCCGACGACCAATGGTTGGTCAGGGACGGATTTGTGAATTTGAATTTCTGGGGGAGTGGGATCGACCAAGGATGACTCTTGACCAATCGTAGGATCAGCTGGCGGAGGACTCAAAGAAAGCCGATTATAACCAGGTGGAAGGTGTGGTGTAGAACCGGCTGGGTTGTCCAAGACTTGCTTGGCTTCATCCATATAAGGACAAAGGTGAATGGCATGGTGCCCTTCACACAACTTACAGGGATTGGTGATCTTACCCTGCTTCTTAGGAGCCTTATCAGTACCAGTTGAAGACATGCCCCCAACTTGGCTCCTGGAAGTCAAAGGCAACGGCGGATGGCCATCGGACCATGCTTCGAGCACCTTGGGGATGCCAGGGCAGTCTCGAAGAAGATGGTCTCCCGTGCACAACAGGCAAGGGAACTTGACTTTCCGTGGAGGGTTGGAAGGTTTATTGGGAGGGGATATTTCAGAAACAGTGGATGCACTTTTAGCCTCTCGCTTATCAGACTTCTTCTTCTTTGTCTTCTTCTTCTTCTTCTTAGCCACCTGGTTACTTGAATCCAGACTTTCACCAGGCGAAGTAGAAGAGGAGGACGCAGAAACAGGCGAAGAAGGGGAGAGGTCCACCTTGGAATCAACATGATGTTGTTCGGGTGGAGAAACTGATTGAACAGTAGTGGAGACATTCGGGACAACAGAGGTTGAGAACAACCAAACAGGCAACCCAACAGTTAACCCAGGAAGGGACAACGTCGCCATGTAAGGAGCACCAACATTTCCAAAAGGAGGAAAATGACCAGGATTCCCTTCTGAGGGGATTCCTTGGTTAGTGAACTCTGAAAAAGTTGCCATCAAAACTCAAAACCACACACGGGCTGAAAAAAGAGTCAAGAGCACACGATCAAATGGTCAACAAGCAATATATAAGCGGGCGTGTAATCGTGGGCGATTAATTTTACCACATTGGAAAGTAAGAAATTCTACCGTTTCATATTTTAAGAGTCGAGAAACGATAAAAAGATGACTCTATCTCTTTCAGAGTTGACACAAGCGTGAAAGGAAAAGCGCTTGACGGTCTTTTCAAATTTAGGGAGTCAGAAAAGACCAAATGACTGCTAAGGAAAAACTAGGCACAAAGGGTGTACCAAATATCCGTGAACTGCAATATACACCTTGGTTTCAATAATGAAACAGAAATCGACCAAGGACTTTCCGTACGTGCAGGTAGTCTCCCCGAATGCTGTGTTCGGTGTATCACGGGTATAGGGCGGCAGACTCGGCTTCCTGTGGATAAAGGATTGAAAACCTATGGGGGTCTCCCTTTATATACGCGACGGTACGGGGAGCGCAAGTCCGTACTAGCGCTGTCTAAAGCCAATAGGCGAACGACAGCTGCTAGGTTTAACGACGCCGGAACACGTCTCTAGCCTAGACCTTCTAAAAATGTTTCGTTAAGTTTCAATGCTTCCTTA
Organism: Pinus albicaulis; assembly: GCA_034641835.2. Lineage (NCBI taxonomy): Eukaryota > Viridiplantae > Streptophyta > Pinopsida > Pinales > Pinaceae > Pinus > Pinus albicaulis. The sequence continues at coordinate 158,013 of JAXQQM020063830.1, forward strand.
GGTAAATTGAGTAAATTTTATGGTTGATCTTCAATTATGTTTCAGTTTCAAGGCCCTACCGTATGTCATATGACAATCTCCTGTATGCAGCTATATGAGAAAAGAAAACTTTCAATTCGATGAATGCTATCTAGTTAAGGGAAGAGCTTCAAACAATGATGCAACAAACAGCAAAACTGAAAATGAAACTTTTCCAAACTAGATGACTTTCACTATCCAAAAGTATTCTAAAACATTCAACAAAGCGAATTATGCAATGTAATCTATGCAAAATTCTTTTTCCGAAAACTATGCAATTGTAATCTATGCACAATTTCCTTTTTCTTTTCAAATAATAAGAATGCACTCAATGCATTTTTCGATGAAATGAGAATCTACTTAATGCACGCTTTCAATGAAAGGGAATGCACACAAAGATATTTTTATCTCTCAATCATTAAACAATGTGATCTAAGTTCAATGATAAATCTCAAAATACTTTTCAATGCGATGTGATCTAATGCATTTTAACAAAAAGGACACTTTGAGACAAAAACTAAATAAACGCAAAGCTTCTTAATGAAGGATGAATGCAAAAGAGATGTAAATAAACACTAAGAATGCAATCGTTGTTTCAAAACACTTTGTAACAAAATTCCTCAAAAGTTGACAAAACACAAAGAGGACTTCCAAAGAATGAGATCAAAACAAGGCATTCATTCCCTTTTACATCAAGCAATCATGGAAAGAAGACATCCCAAACAATGAGAAATGTAATCTATGCTCATACAAGGAAAAGACCGGAAGGGAAAGACACACTGGTGAAGGATTTAGGGAAAAAATCTCAATTTTCATACACCCTGAAATTGGCACGACTTGTCCATTGACAACTAGCGCCAATTGGCAACAATTGGCGCGACTTGCACATTGACAACTAGCGCCAATGGCCAATTGGCGCGGGTTGCTAACTGACAACAAGCGCCAATGCCTGAAAATGAAAAAACAAAGAATTTCTCCCAACCAAGACCAGACTCACCACTTCAAGAAGAATCCAAAACAAACCCAGAAGAAAAATACTGACCAAAAGAAACTTCCGAACAAGGGTAACCCTACCACCTATAGGAAATGGCGTGACTGTCTGGCTGTAATCCGCGCCAGACAGGGGATGGCGCGAGTAATGAACTGGCAACCTGCGCCAATTGGCGCGACTATCAGGCTAGAATCCGCGCCAATCAAGCCAACCATGAAAAGGTGAAAATTCGAAAAAGCAAAGGCCAGATCTGATCCTCTGGGGCTGAACCAAAAGCCAAAACACAAAAAGAACCCACCCAGAAGGCCAACCAAGCAAGGAAAACCATAAAACAATCAAACGAGACAGTGAAAACCGGACGATCCCCAGTGGAGTCGCCAATTTGTTGAGGAGGTAAATCCCCTCTGCGGACAGAGGCGATCCCTACTAGCCCAGCAGGGGTCTAGCAACAAACAAACAATGCTATGACGCAAGCTCCTAGTTATGAATGGAAAGACTAGGAATAGAAGCCTACCTGGATTCCAACGCTATAATTTGAAGAAGAAGTGTCCCCGTCCTTCAGCCCTGGCAGATCACAATCCTTCCACGATCTCCGCGGATGAACACCTGCACATAGAAGAAACGAACAGATACAAGCATAGGAACCAGCATGCGTAACTAAACATCGGTCAGAAAAGATATTACTCGTATTAACATGATGGAAAACGGAGTGGAACCATAATCATAGTCATCTATTAAGTAATAAACGAATAGAAGTTACAACCAAGTTCTGACGTCGCAGCTTCCTTCGAACGGGTCTCCGGTCGTCCACGTCTCGCAAAGCTCGCCAAGGAAAGGGAAACTTCTCCAGAGTCTCGTAACAATGGTCTCCTTGCTTGAATGGGCCTTAAGGGAAAGAAGGGATTCTTTACAGCACAAAGGCACTTGGGAATAGGGAGATGCAAAGCTTCAGCACTTCAAGACTAGCTTGCCATGGATCTGAGCAAGATTTTATAGATGGGGAAGGAGGGAGTTGGGATCCCTATTATTATGGGATTGGCCCTATCAACAAGGAAGGTTCCATGGGAGGTGGCAAAACCACTTCCCTTCCATAGAACTCCCGCAGCCAAACCTCCCAACTCAAGATAGGCAATGGTTTGTGAGTTTGTTGGAACTCAACTTCCGCCATCTTTATTTAAAAAATAGTCCCTAAATTGGGTGGCGCGACTACTGCTCTATGACAGAGCGCCAGTTGGCGCGACCTCTTTGCAGGATTTTCCCCATTGGCGCGAGTACTGAACTGCCTACCCGCGCCAATGCAAAAAGGGATGTTTTTCATGATTTTTGCAAGGAGATGTCTCAAGGGCAAATGAAGCTCATGCTTAGAGGAATGCATTGATGATGTTTTCAAGGCATGACAATGTTCACAGGTCACAAAATGGGTCCTCCATTGTGCGGGACGGGAATGGTAGGGACGGTGACAAATTATCGTGTAGCAACACTCCCCAAGGAGATACACTCGGTCCGGTATACCCTTTATCTAACAATTTCGTACCTCTACTTTCGGCCCACCGCCCAGGAGGACTCGGTCGATAAGGTGTCGGGAGACAGTGTTACCCCGCACCTCGCATCGATTGAGAAACCAATCTCTTTGGGGGAAGATGAGGATTCCCTCCTTTGGAAATACTTCCTTAAATTCTCTTATTACTGGTACAGCATCCAGTAATTCCTCTTCAGTTTTATGTTTTGCTTCTTCCACATGCACTGCATAAACTTGGTATCCTTTCCTAGTTATTCTTTTCAGTTGAAATGCTGAAATTTGTCTTACAAAAATAGGTTTTTGTTTCCCTTTGAGAATAAAAGGTTTCCCTTCCTCATCTACATAATGCAGAGTCATATCCCAGCAGTTCATTAAGGCTTTCTTATTTTCTATCCAGTCCATTCCTATCAGCGGGTCATATGAACCTAAAGGCAGAATGTTCAAATTTACTTTTGTGTGAAAATCATTTAATTTTATTGCTGTCTGGGGCAATTTATGTGTTACCCTCATCTTGGTTCCAGTGGCCAGCTGAACCAACCATGACTGTTGAAATTTTTTGGTTTTTAAGTTACATTTTTCTACAATATTTGGACTAATGTAACTCAAAGAAGCACCCGAATCAATCAGAACAGTAACAGATAGGTCAGAAATCTTACCCTCCAATTCCACCATGGTTGCTTGATGTTCTTCTTGCCGATTTTCCAAGGCTGCACTGATAGTTGGTATATTTCTGGCTATATCATTTACTGTTGTCGCTTCTCGATCTCTCATGATCATATGAATGTTTCGATGAGGACAGTCCCTCAAAAGATGGGGTTCTCCACAGCCCCAACATTTTAGGGGTTCTCTCATTTTGACTGTCCCTTCCTTTTTACTGTCTCCATCTATTTGTTTGGAAGCTACTTGGGACTGAGCAGTTTGACTTTCTTTGGGTTTATTAAACTTTTTCCACTGATGATCTCTGCCAAAATTTTTCAAATAGGCTGGTTTCTGTTTCCTCCCTTTGAACTCATTCTTATTTACCCAGCTTTTCCCTTGTTCAGTTTTTCCTTTGAACCGTTGGTAACATAATTTGGCTTTTCTAACAACTTCGTCCATTGTTTTTGGGTTGTCAAACTCGATTTTCTCTTTGTATATAGCAGGCAAACAATTCATAAATCTTTGAACTTTTGCCTTTTCTTCCCTTATGTAGGGTACATATCTCAACAGATTTGTAAACTTAGTAACAAACTCATCAATAGTGAGTTGTCCCAGTCTAAGTTCATGAAATTCTTTGGCTTTATCATCATAGTAACATTCATTTAGGTAGCGGTTCTTGAACTTAACCTGGAAATCTTCCCAGGTGACTGTCTTTTCATCAATGGCATGCACCATTTTTGTCTCCTCCCACCACAAGGTAGCCTTACCTTGTAGCTGGTAAACAGCTAATCTTGCCTTCAGATTGCTTTCATATTCATAGACCTGGAAATACTTAATCATATTCAGCAACCAGGCTTCAGCATCTTCCTCCTTCTCCCCATCATAGGAGAGAGGTTTAATCTTTCAGAATTCCCCCTGTAATTCCTTTTTCTGTTTATTCTGATGCCTAATAACATCTTCCTCCTCAGACTCATCATTTTTCCTCTTTCTGGAACCTTCGCCTTCTTGGCTGTTCCGAGAGGTTAATTCTCTGATGAGCTTTTCCTGCTCCTCACTGGCTAATGAGAATCTATCATTCTGGCTTTTTATCTCAGCCAACTCTTGTTGCAATTCCCGCAACATAGCCATCATGGGTGCATTTGGATCTGGTGTCTCATCCTCATCACGCAGATCAACATAGATTTCATCACCTTCTACCATCTCAGCACCACTATACACTACACAATACAGATCAGTGAAAATAAAATTTAAAATTTTTTCTACAGAAATGCATTTATACAGTGAACACACAGCAACAGTGAGCACAATGTCACCAGCCTAGTTTTATAAATTGGGCTTTGATACCATTTGTCACACCTCCCATTTTACTTCTAGAAACAATTTTTTTTTTTTTTTGTTGATAGCTTTTCAAGTTTAAGGCTAATAAGGCACTCTATTATTATGTTGTAGGCTTACACAAGTTTTCCTTTCAATTGCTACTCATATACCAACTCTATCTCACCACATTAAAAGTTATTTGATTTGTAATAATTATAATTATATTAATTATAATTACATTAGACATAACCTAATGTTTTTATTTTATCACCACCACTTCCATATTCCATCTTCGTTGTATATCATAAACCTTTGAACCTTCAATCGATTCATATCGAGGGGGGTTTCGATTGGGTTCTACATGAATCCCATGTTATTATAGTTCCACGGACCTATGGAAATCCATTCGGTCATTCGCATTTACCCTTCGTTGATAACATATAACCTTAGCGGGATTTGATTTACCCCGTCGATAACTATGCGCGTCTGGCATTCGGTCCTTCATTCTCATTTACGTCTTGTCAACATTTATATGAATTTGGGTGTATTTAATTGGACCTCCACGTAATTATCAATTTATAATTATGTTCAATGAAATTGGGAATGGCGACGTCCATCTGTCTTCCACGCTGAGCTTTCATAAGGTCTTTAATCTCATCGTAAGGGTTATAGTTGGTTTCGTTCCAATTGTGATCACGTGGTTTTGGTTCCATGTAATACTGGATTCATTCCACTAGCTTACTTCGTTCCCAAAGAAATTTTCCACGGCATGGCCAGATCGATATTCATTTATTTCATTGCTTGTCATATTTAATTTTGAACAGAGGGTGTACATGACCTATTAACTCCTCGATCCGTGGCTTCACCATGAGGATCTCGCCAGGTGGATGACTCGGATGTATCTGGCTATTAGGGTTTCGTTGTTTGATTCAAGGAAAATTGTTATAAATCGAGCTTGGTATTTTCTCGGTGGTTCTTTTACCTCCCTATTCATTTGGTTTATCTCTTGACAGTGAGTTACAACGCCATGGACGCTGTGCGTGATTCCTTTCGAGATTGGCTTATTCCTGTGCTTTAATTTTCTCTTTCGGTAAGATCATTTTAGAGTTTTGCAAAATTTCGCTCTATTATTATTATTTCACAGGCTTCCCATCTCTGGTTGAGAATTTCGTGCATTTCTTCGTGCCAGTGCTAAGATTTTGGATCATCATTTCCTGTCGCCCGGTCTAGATTGTGATATGTATAACAAGTTTTTATATTCGTTTTGCAGAGAATGTGTTTTCTTCTCTCCAGGGATTCGAATGGCTGGGTTTTCTTCCCTAGCCTTTGCGATTCCTTGTGCGTATTCTCAGAAGTGAGACTGAACGCATGTTATCATGGCTTCGTAGCCCAACCCTTTTCTCAACTGAAGGCGGTTACGAGGGTATAAATTCGGTGCTATAAGGAGTCTATGCTTCTCGGGCCCCCTGGTTAGTTAAATGTTTCTTTTGACCAAGCGTAGGACGCAATTGCTATTGTACGTTCTCTGGAGGTTTATCTTTATTATTCAACTCTTAGCTGCCAACCTCTATTCATGAAAATTCTATATTTCTATGTAGCAGGTTAAGGATGGAATAGGGGTTTCTCCCTTACCAGGTACGACGCCCTTCTTAGTCATTATTTTTACTTGGTTCGTGTTATTCCTACTCTCCATGTTCGGCGTCTTATTTATATTGGGTTTTATCTCTCGCGGGTAAATTCGACTTGCGTCATGCTCTCCTTCTCAACTACAGAGATACGTGACTCCCTTAGACATTATCATTTGTTTCCTCGTGCTACTTGCAGGTCGGTATTAACCGAACTCTATTAGAAGAAATCCGTTCTTCTCTCCTCGTTATATGGTTTATCTTTCGACATTTAAAAATTATAATGATACAATTGTAATTATTTGGACAACTATAATTAAATCCCAACTCTGAATATTTATTGATCTCTGTTCATGGGACATTATAAGGCTGCTCTCGGACTTGTACTATATATCCATATATACCTCTGTCATTACTGGGTTTTCATAATACCCATTTTTTATTCCGGTTATTGTTATTATTATTATGTTCCAGCAGTACTCTCTCCTTGTTCATTTTGACTTGGCTGAAACTTAATACTTAACTTTTGGTATTTTACTTTATATATATATATATTCATCATTCTGTGTAAATTATTAGTTGCTTCCTTCTGCTATAGTATTTTTTGCTCACATGCAACTTCCTTGACCCTTTGAATTTCTGGTTACCTATGAATGGTGTGCTGACCCTGAGGTCAGTTTATAAAATCTCTCCTTACATTCTTTCATGCACAGTGTAAGTTGCAATTCATTTCCTACTATTTTCCAATATAATACAGGAAATTCAAATTTTCTCTCTCTCGTATGTACATATTAGAATCATTCTAGGAAACAGAAGGAGATTAAAACTAATTCACAAATTTTTCCTCTGAAGAGATAAGTATCCTCAGATTTAAACCAATCACTGGTTTAGAGACTCTGTTGGATTCTACTTCACAGATTTAAATTCTACAACTGTGCAAAGTTTCAAGGGTAAATACCTTATGTTCAATTCTGTTAAATGTAGAATTTATATTCTAATATACAGTCAAATTTTATATGTAGCCAATTCATACTATATGAAGTAGAACATAAATAAATTTAGAGACATACCACTCATGCAATTGACCAACCTCCCAACATTAGAGTCCTTTTGTCTCCCAGAGCTCACCCCCGAGCTGAGATCATCTCCTTGAAATAGATCAACCTCTAATATGTACAAGAGCAGCTTATTTAAGCTATTGTTCACCAAAGCATGTTTCTAATTCTGTATCCAGAATCTGAGGATGCTTTTCTTCTTGTTTGCCTAGGCTTCCCATTTTAGGGATTCTTTAAAGCTGTTTTATGCTTTTCCTCAGCTTTTCCAGCTTTTTACAGCTTCCCAACTACTTTCCTCATCATTGGGGGAATTCAGATTTTTCCTCGAAAATCTAAATTTGAAATTAATTTCTTTCAAGGATTTTTGAAAGATTGTGGGGAAATATTTGCCTCGTCCATCCTCACGGATTTAGCAAGTGATCTCATAAACCTCATTTTGGTCAATCTGCACCACATCATTTTATTCATTTCCTCAATTAAATATTTATTTACATTCACAAAATATTTATCCTTTGGGGTCCACTCCCCTTAGGATTAAAATAAAAACTAATGTCTAGCTTGGGAAGTGTGACAGAAATTAAAGCATACTCTTTTCCCAGTGTTTAAATATGCTTACAATCTTCCCTTACACATACTTTTATCACACATAAGTAGATTTTCAATAGGACTCTTCCCTTATATCATTGTTACAAATATTTAGCATATTTGAAATTCTGGTGTATATTAAACTCTTCCATTGGAAAAATAGGATATAGATCATCTTTCTTCAATCAAATGGAAGTAATGAAACCGAAATTGATATTTTAGACTCCCTAATTTTAGATCCTCGTACTGAGTTAGGATTTAACTTCTGGTTTCATATATTTAACTTCCATGCAATAGAACAGTTTAAATGATTAGTTCTACCATTCTTGTCACTGCAGTATGACTATTCTACTGCCATCAATACTTCTATGACAGGTTTAGTTGTTTTGTACTTGCTGTTCCTGTTTACTTTTATGTTTATACAACACAACAACTAAATTTTCAGTTAAAAGACAACAAGCTACACCTGTACATTTTTCATTAGATTAGCCATTCAGATGATCTGTCATCTCTAACTTTATTACTACAGGGTACTTATCCCTATAACCAAACCATTGCTTCCTGCTGTTAACATACTGAATTTTCGGCTATTAGATCTAGTTTGCAGTAGCATGAGGTACTGGACAAATAGTCAATCTAAAATTTGCATAAGAAATCATAACATAACAATTCATAGAACCTTGGTATACTTAATACAGACTTAAATTAATCTCCACATTTATGCATGCATACCGATACTATGACCAGTCCTCCCAACCGTAGAGTCCCTCTATCTCCAGAAATCACCCCCGAACCGAGATCCTCCAAAAACAGACCCCCTCAATATGTTCTGGAGCATCTTATTTAAGCTATGCTCTCCCCAAATCCTATTTCCAATTCTACGTCCAGAATTTCAGGATGCTTTTATTCCTGTTTGCCTAGGCTTCCCTTATTAAGGGACTTTAAAGCTATTTTCTGCTTTTCCAGCTTTTCCATCTTTTTACCTCTTCCCAACTACTTTCCTCATCATTGGGGAATTCAGATTTTTCCTCAAAAATCTAAACTAGAAATAATTTCTTTCAAGGATTTTTGAAAGATTTTGGGGAAAGTCTTTACCTTTTCCATAACCTCATGGATTAGGCATGTGATCTCAATAATCTCATTTGGTCATAGTGCATACAAAATATTTTATTTATTTTTCATAAAAAATTAACTACATCCACACCATAATTATCCATTGGGGTCCACTCCCCTTTGGATTTATGTTCAAATGTCTAATTTGAAAAGCATAGAACTTGGGGGTGTTACAATGTTACATTCATTCCTGAGGTCCTGAGGCTTAGTCATATTAAAAAAAGGTTTAGTGAAGTTTCCTACTCCCGAATGTTGTTATGAGAAGATCTTACCAAATCTGAGCAGTGCTTATTTATTTCTGGTAGGTATATTTCATTTTCCATTTGCTATGGATACTCCTAATACCATCCATGCAAAAAATATTATTATTAATGTTTGATTCAACATTGTCATCGTGTCCTCTTCATCATGATAATTATCAAGTTCCATGGATTTTTTTTCTTGCATGAATATCACTAATTATATGAAGTCGTGAAATTTGAAAGTGAAACCTTATTCAACTACAACCTGACACTACACATGGTGTGCTAATGTGTGTAATCGAATATTGAACAAATATTAAATTTCATATTTATAATTATTTCCTCTTATAGTCCCTTACAACATTTCTTTACACCCTTTTCAACAATATTTAGGTTAAATCATGGTGAGGGGGAAGTAAATTTAGCTCATGAAACAATTAAATAAAGTAAGTTTTATAAAACATTAAAAGCCTAGGGATCCTAAGTGAGTGACTATGATAGTTTAAATTTTCAATCTAAGTTTCGATTGTAAGTACACATGTAAATATCATGCAGATTCCATTGAAATATACTTTGTAGACGTTTTAAACCCACAAAAATATCATATTATATATAATATATTGCATATTGTATCTTTCTCATTGCATCTTCTGAAACTACATTATACTGTCAAGGGTGGTCATTTCTAACCCCATTTTAGTAGAAATTGCAATGTGAGGTTGAAAGGTGTACATTTCGTGTGATGGATTAGGATTCTTATTTGTACAAGTAAGAATATTATTTAAAGAAACATAGGTGAGAAAATATAACTCAAATTTCATATGAGCCCATGAACCATAGAGCAATATGTGATAAGGTGTTTTGTTAAGGCACTCCATGGTGAAAAGGCCACTCATTTGATGCCACACAGGAACAAATCAGTATATAAGTATGTGTTGGTGTGGCCAAGGATAGGTGTTCTCATTTGTTTGTTTTTCTATAGTTTAGCTTCCCTTAGGTCAAAGTTTCTCAAGCCACTAGTTGGTCATGTCGATTTGTGAATTTCTGAACAAAGTAGCAAAGATATATATATATATATATATATATATGAAAATATTGAAAAAAAACATCACATTTCATACAATGTATGATGTAATGGAGGGAATCAATGTATTTTTTAACCTTATCCTTATATTGGGATCACAAGGTGTATTTTTATGTTAACTATTCTCTCTTAGATATGGATTCAAGAGATAGAAATTTTTTCTTAATGTGTCCACCCCATCCACAAGAAACAAGTTTGAGAAAATGAGATTTTGTAAAAACAATGCTATCTATGTGGGGAGACACACATTGGTAAATTAATAAAGCGAAAAAAAATAAGAAAAACACATATTAGTAAATTTAATATGAAGACAAAGTAGCTAAGGAAAAATATTAAGTCTTATGATAATGGAAATTAGTTGAACAATTAAAATATTTGGTAGCGCCTTTCATGCCAAGGGTGACAAAAGCAATGTATATCACCCCCCACGCCCTTTACCCCTCTATAGTTCAACCTCATATAATTTTTGTTTCCTTTTTTTAAACAGAAATGGAATTTTGGATTATATTAAAAGAACTCGGATCTAACCCATAATCGTTACAATTCTTCTAAAAAACGTGTTCCCAAAATTCCTTGAGGATTTGATATTGAACTTGTAGTGTCAATCCAAATCCATAGTTGAGAGCTCCGCAAAATAAAAATTTTGTTACCATTCGAGCTAAATATTTTCCAAATAACATTAATATCCAAATACATTTGCATCCCGTTCTTAATTTTTTTCCATTTTACCTTTGACTAGCTTCTATTTTTTCTTTAGATTCATCTAACTTATTATTTTACTTGGTGAAGTATATATTTCCTTTTTCCTCACTTGGATCTAACATGTGCTATATACTATATCTCAAGGATCATTCTTCTAGTTATTACCTCCAATATTTCTTGTACCTTTAATATTCTTATGTGATTCAGGCTTCTTTCTCCTAATCTACCTAAGAAGTTTTTTTTTTAGTATTATTTTCCAAAGAGATAGAGGAATCACCAAAAATATCTGACTTGTCCTTGGCCACTTTTGGAAGATTATCCCAAGGTTTTTTTTTTACAATTATTCTCAAGAGAAGCATTTGGGGAACCAAACTTCTCGGGATCGTCATAGGTATCCTTTATACGTTCCACCTCAACTTGGCTTGTTGTTGAGTTTCCATGAACTTGGTGGGAGTATTTCTTGGATTCTAATGTCTCTTGTTAATTTTAATCGTTGTTGTGATATGGGGTAAGTTCATCTTTAAATAAAATATAATGCTCTACCTTGGAACCTTCTCACTATCTTGGTTTGCAACTATTTTTCCTAGCATTGATCTTTTGAGATTTGGAACAATTTTTGAAGGAATGGTATGTTTTGTAACAAGCTCTAGAGGGGAAATAAATATGCTCATAATATAGATTTTTCAACCATAGATAATTTGGGCTTGTTAGTTTGATTTATGCAAGAAATCCTTTACTAAAGTCCATTTTCCCACAAATGTGATAATATGTTGGTTTCAAGTACTGTTTTATATCATCACTACGCTCATAAAATCTACTTAAATAATTTCCTATATCTTTAAATGATAAAAGATTCCAAAGATGCCAAGGTAGATTATGAGGCCTTACCCAAACTAGAGAAGTATAAATTGAAGCCGAAAAGGGGTTGAAAGAGGGGAACCAGGGTTGCTTAGACAACCCTGCACTTCCCTAGAACCACAAACCTGAACTAATTTATCAAATATTGATACAAAAAACCATCTAGCCAATGGAAAAATATTAAGCTCATCTGAAATTAGTGGTTTCAAGTGCTCAATAATCGAGGAATAAAGATATATTAAACATGGCCTTAAACTATTTAATATTCATATCAAGCGACGCTATTAGAATAAATTTGTGCGCTTGAATGCTTCAACCAACAAAGCAATCTCAAAATGAAGGGGATTCATGAACTCACGTACTTGAGAAAGAAATCTCAGTTGCAAATTTCACAACATCATGAGAATATGGGTGAAACACAAATTTACATGAGCCCTCTAGGATTGAGGAAGGAATGACACTCTTTTCATCATTTTCTTAAGCAAAGGGTGTATTAAAGTAAATCTCCATGAATTCAAAGGATGGAGCAACACACTTCGCAACAATATTTCCTCGTGATACATAATAAAACATGGATCAAACATTAATATCACAAACTAAAACAATCCACACGTAAATTATCAATGTATAATCATTTCATATCTATTGGATATGATCCATCATCATATTCCTGGGTGCACACTTATTTAAGATAAAATACTCATCAATAACATGTGCCATGCACAATTGCTTTAGATTAAACTATTCAACAAATACTCATCACTTACACTCAAAACACTTTGATATTCATCTCCTTGTATAGCTTAGGCCTTAGCCAATACCATGGGTCAAAATGAAACTAATGTTGATGTTATTATTTGAAGGAATAAAATATCTGTTTTTGGACACAATACTAACGTCCAATACCATTTTAAGGACCCCTAGTATTTAGAATACCATGGTGCGGAAACTGTACATGCTTTCTCTTCTCTATACTCACGTCTGTATGTGGCTTTGCTTTACAGAACCCACGTGTATTTCTTATAATATTAGAATGTAACGTCCATAAAATATTAAAATGTAACTAGAGTTTCACTGTAAGGGCTCATAATAACAAGTAAAAACTAGCCAAGGGCTATTACTTTTGTTCCATAGCTATTGCTAGTACCATCCATCAACAACATTCTTCCAAAATAATAATTTACAGTTTTTCCCTACATCCTCCTCACCTATGATTAATCAACGTCGATGAATACCTTTAACGTGGAAAATAACAACTTGGAAGCCTATGGATTCTAAAAATAATTCAATAACCTATTATTCTGTAAGAATGAGTGACTACTACAACAATGAGAAGCTTTCAATTATGATAGTGGATCAATCCACATATATCATAAGATAAAAATTGTATGCTGTGAAGTGTCAAAAAAAAAAATTATTTTCTTAAGATTAACTCTATAAACAAGCCTTATTTAAAATAAAATAATTACATTAAAAAATTGACCTCTGCCTATTCTCCTCGAGTCTCCTACCACCGTACATTGCACTTCGCAAATCACAACATTTTTCTTTTACCTTTAACACTTACCCCTCGCTCTTTACGATTACGATATAGCGAAATCACAAATCGCGCTTTGCGTCGTTTACCTTTTACCTTTAACACTTACAGCTCGTTCTTTGCAATTGCGATATTGTGAAATCGCACTTCGCACTGTTTACCTTTTCTCACTTAACACTTATCATTGGTCATTGTGATTGTGATATTGCGAAATCGCACCCCGCCGTTGATCCCACTGCCACGTTGCCCATCATAAAATCGCACTTTGCACATTTTAGCTTTTACCCTTAACACTTACCACTCGATTCTTGTGACTGTGATATTGAGAAATCGGAAATCACAAATTACACAATTTAAATTTGTGCATAACAATTACCATTCATTCCGCCGATGTGATAACTCTACCATATCACTCATCGCACTTTGCAATTTTCAAAACATGCCACATCGCAGATCGTAACCCGTAACCTTTACCGTAGTACAAATCGCACTTCGCACATTTTAGTTCATTCCTCTTGATCTTTACCATTATCAATCTAAACTTGCGATATTGTGATTCACAACTTGCCATTTCACTTCGCGCTTTGCATAACTTAATTCATTCTTGTTAATCCTTACTGTTATCCCTTTAAGCTTACAAAGTTGTGATTGCCACATTGCACATCGCAAATTTTGTTCTCCATCACACTCCTCCATCTCATTTCTCAGTTTTTTCTGCTCCAAAGTCATTTATCACGCTATCATAATGTTTTATAAGGTTTTAACCCCCCTGTTTCCACTTCCAAACCTCGTTTCATGTGTTAAACCCCCCATTAGCCTCTTTTAGCCCATTTCTTCCCGCCAAGCTGCAAATTAACCCTTTTTAATTATAATTAAGTCATAGATAGCCTAGTTTCATGGATAGAAGCATGCTAGATAGATCATAGGATAAGTAGAGTGCATTTAGCCATTTGGCCAAGTTAAGTGTGGTTTAGGATTAGTTTCCTTTCTGCTATTTTTTTCTGAAAAGTAAATTAGTTTCCTTCATATCATTTCCTTTTAGCAATTTAATTTAGTTTCTTAGACTTATTTCCTTCCTGCACATTAAATTAGTTCCATTTCTTTCATTTCCTTTCTGCAATTTAGTTTAGTTTCATTAAAGTGTGACAGACTTCATTTAGAACCCTTAGAAGTAGCACCCTTTCATAAAGCAGAAGAGGATGACATGAACAGAATGCATCTGCTGTGTATAAAGCACTGTCACCTCAAATTTTGTATGAACCTCAGGCTGATAAAGTAAAGTAGGGTAGCCCCTGGGAGTTGCAGCACTCTTGGTGCAATACCAAGGCTCACTAGTACCCACATGGAGTCTCTTTACAAATTTTTCCTCTTCTTCTTCTAATACATCCTATTTCTTCTTTTTATTTTCCTTTTGAAGTAAATTTGAATGAAACTTCTCTGATATATAAGGGACCCTATTTTCCCATTCCATAGGCTATTAAAATACCATGAATTTTTTCAACATCAATATTCTTCATGACCTCCATTTATTCTATGGTAGAAACTTTCGAATTGAATATAGGAGTTGGAGACCTTAATATTTTTTCAATGAGTGATGATTATTTTATTTCTTCACCAATATTTCTCATAGGATTCATGATTTTATATACCCTAAGAAAGAAACTTGTGATACTTTCATAATTGTGCACTCTGAGAGTTTCATATTGAATTCTAAGAGTTTAAAGTTTGGCACTTTTTACCTTGGTGTCACCTTCATAGCTTTGGATGATCTTGTCCCATATAGATTATTTGATATTTAGCTGGATGAATTTGAAAAATTATGATTCTACCAACCTTCTGAATAGAGCATTGAAAACCTTTGCATTGGTATCATAGTTATTCTTTTTTGCTTCATCTGTGGGAATGGAGAATGCATATTGTAAGCATCCTTCAATGATTCCCCATACATTTTCTGCAAGTGATTGTAGGTAATATCTTATTCTTACCTTCCAGAAAATTAGATTGGTTTCGTTGAATAAGGGTGACCTAATAGATGTTGTCCCCTCTTTATTTCTCATCTTGATGAATATTCCTTCAAGCGATAAAGCTCCTTCCAAAGAGCCCAGCTCTTATTCCAATTGTTAGGAAAAATAATGAGGGGAGGTGAATCGGTATTTTAAAACTTTATTATTTTTCCTATTTTCATGTTTGTATGCGACTATTATGAATTAAAATTGTGTATGCACGTGACTATTGTGAGCTAAAACTGTCTATGTACACTACTTCTATGTAAAAAACTATCGTATATCCAATCAACTTAGTTTTTCAATTAATTCAACATCTATTTATCTTGAACTAGTATGCATTATTTCATCAACATTAGATAAATAGTTATCATGTGTAATAAGAACAGAATAAAATATCACACATAAGAAAAACATATGAACACCTGTATTTTTAGGGGGGAACCCAATGTGGGAGAAAACCACCCTTGTTGTCGTCTTCGTCTTATTTTTATTATGATCAAATAATTCTTACAATCTTGTATTGGCATAGACTCATACCATCATGCAAGTACCCACCTCCATAAGTCTACAACCTTCGCTCATTCTCCAAAAACCACTATAAAGGAGCTCCAAACCCTGATATGAGTACCAGCCACTACTTGAAGAAAGCTTCAACCTCTTTATTCAAGTATCCAACCCTCGACACCTCCATGGACCAAGCTTCATAAATTGTCAAATTGGATCCATTGAACCAACTGAAAATCATGATAAAAAAATGTCAGAATATATATGCTACTATTATTTAGCATACATGTGTGTATATGTGACTTCCTTGAAGTATACCTATGTACACATCTCAAAGCATTGAACCTTGAAACTGAATCATTTTCATTATGAAATAGACACTAAGTTACATAACCACTGAATCATTATGAAATAACCACAGAGCCATCACAAATCTTCAATCACATACAAATAGCAGCATCAACACTCTTTAATATATGAATCCACAATAAATTCAATCATCATAGTTAAAACGAGATCATCAAGTATGAATTCATTGACATACAACAAAAAACTTTGCAAGACTAGTTAAGATGATCATATATCCTATTTAGGAAAACATTATTTTATATACGCACTTCCGTGTGTACACGCTCCCTTCAGTAATCAAACCCATGTACAGATCTTTCCAAAATACAGAATCAACATGCAACTTACTGGAATTAGACCCGCGTATGCAAGAGCCTTTCAGTTATCAAACATGCATACGCACGCACCTTTTATTTATCAAACCCGCATACAGATCTACAATTATTGACTTATACATTCGTTGCACATCAGACCTTCAAAAAGGAACCCATATCTTAGCATACATAATAAAACATGGATCAAACATTAATATCACAAACCAAAACAATCCACATGTAAATTATCAATGTATAATCATTTCATATCTATTGGATATGATCCATCATCATATTCCTGGGTGCACTCTTATTTAAGATAAAATACTCATCAATAACATGTACCATGCACAATTGCTTTACATTAAACTATTCAACAAATACTCATCACTTGCACTCAAAACACTTTGATATTCATCTCCTTGTATAGCTTAGGCCTTAGCCAATACCATGGGTAAAAATGAAACTAATGTTGATGTTATTATTTGAAGGAATAAAATATTTGTATTTGGACACAATACTAAGGTCCAATACCATTTTAAGGACCCCTGGTATTTAGAATACCATGGTGCAGAAACTGTACATGCTTTCTCTTCTCTATACTCACGTATATACGTGGCTTTTCTTTACAGAACCCACGTGTATTTCTTAAAATATTATAATGTAACATCCATAAAATATTAAAATGTAGCTAGATTTTCACTATAAGGGCTCCTAATAACAAGTAGAAACTAGCCAAGGGATGCTACTTTTGTGCCATGGCTATTTCTAGTACCATCTATCAGCAACATTCTTCCAAAATAATAATTTACATTTTTTCCCTACATCCTCCTCACCTAAAGGGAAAAACTATGATTAATCAACGTGGATGAATACCTTTAACGTGGAAAATAAAAACTTGGAAGCCTATTGATTCTAAAAATAATTCAATAACCTATTATTCTGTAAGAATGAGTGACTACTACAACAATGAGAAGCTTGCAATTATGATAGTGTATCAATCCACGTATATCATAAGATTAACTCTCTAAAACAAGTTATTTGTTTCTTTCTATGATAGTGTAAATTTCTACACTAAAAGATATATATTCTTCAATATAATTTTTAAAATTAAAGGAAGGATGAGATATTCTCAAACCAAAATTTTAAAATAAAATGAAGGTACGAGATTCAATTGACAACTAATGGAGACAAATATTTTTTCATATCCAAGTGTCAGCGATGAGCTTGCGATGAAGTCGATTGTTTGTTTCATTTTTCCCACATATTCATACCAAGCTATGATGCAAGAAGTGTCCTTTGGGTCCTTATGGTTCTTGGAGAAGTGAAGGTCGAAAGGAACCTAGGAGAATTGGATGCAACATTTTTTAATGTGAAGGTTTATTGGTAAAGAATTCATCATTGGGATTTTTTTAATTCCTCACATGAAAGTGTTTCTTTTCATATCCTTTTGTCAAGTAGGTTGAATTTGGGTAAGAGGGAAGTTTTAGTTTTAGCGATGATTTCATCTGAAGGCTTAGTCATATTACAAAAAGGTTTAGTGAAGCCTCCTACTCCCTGAATGTTGTTATGAGGAGATTCAGTCAAATTCAATGGGGCAGTTATTTATTTTTGGTAGGTATATTTCATTTTCCATTTGCTATGGATACTCCTAATGCCATCCATGCAAAAAATATTATTATTAATGTTTCATTCAGCATTGTCATCGTGTCCTCTTCATCATGATAACTATCAAGTTCCATGGATTTTTTTTCTTGGATGAATATCACTAATTATATGAAGTCGTGAACTTTGATAGAGAAACCTTATTCAAATGCAACCTGACACTACAAATGGTGTGCTAATGTGTGTAATTGAATATTGAACAAATATTAAATTTCATATTTATAATTATTTCTCCTTATAGTCCCTTACAACATTTCTTTACACCCTTTACAACAATACTTAGGTTAAACCATGGTGAGGGGGAAGTAAATTTAGCTCCTGAAACAATTAAATAAAGTAATTTTTATAAAACATTAAAAGCCTAGGGATCCTCAGTGAGTGACTATGATAATTTACTTTTTCAATCTAAGTTTGGATTGTAAGTACACATGTAAATATCATGCAGATTCCATTGAAATATACTTTTTAGACGTTTTAAACCCACAAAAATATCATATTATATATAAGATATTGCATATTGTATCTTTCTCATTTCATCTTCTGAAACTACATTATAATGTCAAGGGTGGTCATTTCTAACCCCATTTTAGTAGAAATTGCAATGTGAGGTTGAAAGGTGTACATTTGGTGTGATGGATTAGAATTCTTATATGTACCGGTAAGAATATTATTTAAAGAAACATAGGTGAGAAAATATAACTCACATTTCATATGATCCCATGGACCATGGAGCAATATGTGATAAGGTGTTTTGGTAAGGCACTTCATGGTGAAAAGGCCACTCATTTGATGCCACACAGGAACAAATCAATATATAAGTATGGGTTGGTGTGGCCAAGGATAGGTGTTCTCATTGGTTTGTTTTTCTATAGTTTAGATTCCCTTAGGTCAAATTTTCTCAAGCCACTAGTTTGTCATGTCGATTTGTGAACAAACTAGCAAACATATATATATATGAAAAGATTGAAAAAAAAAACATCACATTTCATACAATGTATGATATAATGGAGGGAATCAATGTATTTCTGAACCTTTTCCTTATATTGGGATCACAAGGTGTATTTTTATCTTAACTATTCTCTCTTACATATGGATTCAAGAGATATAATTTTTTTCTTAATGTGTCCACCCCATCCATAAGAAACAAGTTTGAGAAAATGAGATTTTGTAAAAATAATGCTATCTATGTGGGGAGACACACATTGTTAAATTAATAAAGTGAAAAAAAGAAAAATAAAAACACATATTAGTAAATTTAATATGAAGACAAAGTAGCTAAGGAAAAATATTAAATCTTATGATGATGGAAATTAGTTGAACAATTAAAATATTTGGTAGTGCCTTTCATGCCAAGGGCGACAAAAGAAATGTATATCACCTCCGACGCCCTTTACCCCTCTATAGTTCAACCTCATATAATTTATGTTTTTTTTTTTTTTTAAACAGAAATGGAATTTTGGATTATATTAAAAGAACTCGGATCTAACCTATAATCGTTACAATTCTTCTAAAAAACATGTTCCCAAAATTCCTTGAGGATTTGAGATTGAACTTGTAGTGTCAATCCAAATCAATAGTTGAGAGCTCCACAAAATAAAAATTTTGCTACCATTCGAGTTAAATGTTTTCCAAATAGCACTAATATCCAAATACATTTGCATCACGTTCTTAATTTTTTTCCATTTTATCTTTGACTAGCTTCTATTTTTTCTTTAGATTCATCTAACTTATTATTTTACTTGGTCAAGTATATATTTCCTTTTTCCTCACTTGGATCTAACATGTGCTATATACTATATCTCAAGGATCATTGTTCTAGTTATAATCTCAAATATTTCTTGTACCTTTAATATTCTTATGTGATTCGGGCCTCTTTCTCCTACTCTACCTAAGAAGTTGTTTTTTTAGAATTATTTTCCAAAGAGATAGAGGAATCACCAAAAATATCTAGCTTGTCCTTGGCCACTTTTGGAAGATTATCCCAAGGTTTTTTTTTTACAATTATTTTCAAGAGAATCATTTGGGGAACCAAACTTCTCGGGATTGTCATAGGTATCCTTTATACATTCCACCTCAACTTGGCTTGTTGTTGAGTTTCCATGAACTTGGTGGGAGTCTTTCTTGGATTCTAATGTCTCTTGTTGATTTAAAGTGTTGTTGTGATATGGGGTAAGTTCATGTTTAAATAAAATATAATGTTCTACCTTGGCACCTTCTCACTATCTTGGTTTGCAACTATTTTTTCCTAGCATTGATCTTTTGAGATTTGGAACAATTTTTTGAAGGAATGGTTTGTTTCGTAAGAAGCTCTACAAGGGAAATAAATATGCTCATAATATATATTTTTCAACCATCATTAATTTGGGCTTGTTAATTTGATTTATGCAAGAAATCCTTTACTAAAGTCCATTTTCCAACAAATGTGATAATATGTTGGTTTCAAGTACTATTTTATATCATCACTACGCTCATAAAATCTACTTAAAGAATTCCCTATAGCTTTAAATGATAGAAGAGTCCATATATGCAAAGGTAGATTATGAGGCCTTACCCAAACTAGAGAAGTATAAATTGAAGCCGAAAA
Organism: Pinus albicaulis; assembly: GCA_034641835.2. Lineage (NCBI taxonomy): Eukaryota > Viridiplantae > Streptophyta > Pinopsida > Pinales > Pinaceae > Pinus > Pinus albicaulis. Next base: position 178,719 of record JAXQQM020063830.1, read on the forward strand.
GGGGTTGAAAGAGGGGAACCAATGTTGCTTAAACAACCCTACACTTCCCTAGAACCACAAACATGAACTAATTTATCAAATATTGATACAAAAAACTATCTATCCAATGGAAAAATATTAAGCTCATTTGGAATTAGCAGTTTCGAGTGCTCAATCATCGAGGAGTAAAGATATATTAAACATGGCCTTAAACTATTTAATATTCATATCAAGCCATGCTATTAGAATATATTTGTGCGCTTGAATGCTTCAACCAACAAAGGAATATCAAAATGAAGGGTATTCATGAATTCACGTACTTGAGAAAGAAATCTTAGTTTCAAATTTCACAACATCATGAGAAGATGGGTGAAACAGAAATTTACATGAGCCCCCTTGGATTGAGGAAGGAATGACACTCTTTTCAGCATTTTCTAAAACAAAGGGTGTATTAAAGTCAATCTCTATGAATTTAGAGGATGGAGCAACACACTTTGCAACAATATTTCCTCGGCATACATTATAAAACATGGATCAAACATTAATATCACAAACCAAAACAATCCACACGTAAATTATCAATGTATAATCATTTCATATCTATTGGATATGATCCATCATCATATTCCTAGGTGCACACTTATTTCAGATAAAATACTCATCAATAACATGTACCATGCACAATTGCTTTAGATTAAACTATTCAAATAATACTCATCACTTGCACTCAAAACACTTGATATTCATCTACTTGTATAGCTTAGGACTTAGCTAATACCATGGGTCAAAATGAAACTAACGTTGATGTTATTATTTGAAGGAATAAAATATCTGTTTTTGGACACAATACTAAGGTCCAATACCATTTTAAGGACCCTTGGTATTTAGAATACCATGGTGCGAAAACTGTACATGATTTCTCTTCTCTATACTCATGTATGTATGTGGCTTTTCTTTACAGAACCCACGTGTATTTCTTAAAATATTAGAATGTAACATCCATAAAATATTAAAATGTAACTAGAGTTTCATTGTAAGGGCTCCTAATAACAAGTAGAAACTAGCCAAGGGCTACTAATTTTGTGCCATGGCTATTGCTAGTACCATCCATCAACAAAATTCTTCCAAAATAATAATTTACAGTTTTTCCCTACATCTTCCTCACCTGAAGGGAAAAACTATGATTAATCAATGTGGATGAATACCTTTAATGTGAAAAATACCAACTTGGAAGTCTATGGATTCTAAAAATAATTCAAAAACCTATTATTCTGTAAGAATGAGTGACTACTACAACAATGAGAAGCTTGCAATTATGATAGTGGCTCAATCCACATATATCATAAGATAAAATTGTAATATTGTGAAGTGTCAAAAAATTTATTTTCAAGATTAGCTCTTTAAACAAGTTATTTGTTTCTTTTTATGATAGTGTAAATCTCTACACTACAATATATATGCTCCTCAATATGATTTTTTAAATTAAAGGAAGGATGAGATATTCTCAAACAAAAATTTTAAAATAAAATCAAGGTACGAGATTCAATTGACAACTGATGGAAACAAATTTTTTTTCATATCCAAGTGCCAGCAATGAGCTTGCGATGAAGTCAATTGTTTGATTCATTTTTCCCACATCTCGTCATACCAAGCTATGATGCAAGAAGTGTCCTTTGGGTCCTTATGGTTCTTGGAGAAGTGAAGGTCGAGAGGAACCTGGGAGAGTTGGATGCAACATTTTTTAATGTGAAGTTGTATTGGTAAAGAAGTCATCATTGGGATTTTTTTAATTCCTCACATGAAAGTGTTTCTTTTCATATCATTTTGTCAAGTAGGTTGAATTTGGGTAAGAGGGAAGTTTTATTTTTAGCGATGATTTCATTCAGAGGCTTAGTCATATTACAAAAGGTTTAATGAAGCCTCCTACTCCCTGAATGTTGTTATGAGGATATTCAGTCAAATTCAGTGGGGAAGTTATTTATTTCTGGTAGGTATATTCCATTTTCCATTTTCTATGGATACTCCTCATACCATCCATGCAAAAAATATTATTATTAATGTTTCATTTAGAATTTTCATTGTGTCCTCTTCATCATGATAATTATCAACTTCCATGGATTTTTTTTCTTGGATGAATATCACTAATTATATGAAGTCGTCAACTTTGAAAGAGAAACCTTATTCAAATGTAACCTAACACTACACATGGTGTGGTAATGTGTGTAATTGAATATTGAACAAATATTAAATTTCATATTTATAATTATTTCTCCTTATAGTCCCTTAAAACATTTATTTACACCCTTTGCAACAATATTTAGGTTAAATCATGGTGAGGGGGAAGTAAATTTAGCTCCTGAAAAAATTAAATAAAGTAAGTTTTATAAAACATTAAAAGCCTAGGGATCCTAAGTGAGTGACTATGATAGTTTACTTTTTCAATCTAAGTTTGGATTGTAAGTACAGATGTAAATATCATGCAGATTCCATTGAAATATACTTTGTAGACGTTTTAAACCCACAAAAATATCATATTATATATAATATATTGCATATTGTATCTTTCTCATTGCATCTTCTGAAACTACATTATAATGTCAAGGGTGGTCATTTCTAGCCCCATTTTAGTAGAAAGTTCAATGTGAGGTTGAAAGGCGTACATTTGGTGTGATGGATTAGGATTCTTATCTGTACATGTAAGAATATTATTTAAAGAAAAATAGGTGAGAAAATATAACTGACATTTCAAGACCTCCCAGGCCTCATCCCTATCCACCTTTGCGTCTAGAGAGATTGAGAAGGTGGTTTAGTCAGTTGAGAGGCACCGCTGAAAACTTGCGTATAGAGAGGCACCGTGAGAGCCAGATCTAGACATTCCTGAGAGAGACCATTTTTGTTGATTATTGTGCAATTCATAAGTGACAGCTAAAAGAAACCTCCTAAATTCTCTGGTAGGGCCTATCTAGAAATAAATGTCTTCTCCATAGGTTACAGATCTAATTCTAGAAGCATTTCTACATAGCCTACATAGTTAGTTACAATCTATTTCTATTTTAGACATAGCTTTATATTTAATTAGCATTCATGGGATTGTTTTATTTGTATTATGTAATCAATTCAATTAGCATTGACTAGATTGTTCTATTTCTATTATGTAATCAATTCAATTTTATTATGTTTCTCTAGCTTATGGGTTATGGCATTGCATTCGGTTCTAATTGTAAACAGTAAATTACTAAGGTCTTAATGGACTTTCCAAAAATTAGTCTAAATTATGAGTCAGTTCATGCAGAGTCATGCTATTTTCATACATAACATGGGAACAAGTACATGTACAAGTTCTCCTGTATGATGAAGTCAGTCAACAATTAGTGGAGACTTATGAGTCTCTCAGTTGTGATAAGTTCAATCCATGAGATATGTCTATTAGTATTTTTGAGTTTCAGTTCATGGGAAAGAAACCTGTCATTGGTTGGTAGTCAAGAGTAGGTGATATAAAACAATCATACAACTTCACGCATGCGCACTCCCTAAACAATCATACAAATTCACGCATGCGCACTCCAAAAACAATCATACAACTTCACAATGATCTCCTAAATGATTAAAAGATTCCTTTTTCCCCTGTATCTGTTATTAAAAGATTTGTGGAGAGATTTTCTGCCATAGCATATCCCATAACATCACCACAAAAGAAGGGTGGCAAATTTGAGTGGACTAAAAAATGCCAAAACAGTTTTGACCAATTAAAACTAAAACTCACTACATCCCCTATACTGAATATTGCAGATCCTGATAAATAATTTGTTGTATGTATAGATGCTTGTAGAGAGGGGTTGGGAGGAGTCGTTTTGCAGGAAAATTCAGTTGTTGCATATGAATCTAGGAAACTGAAGACACATGAACAAAACTATAGTGCATATGATTTGGAGTTGGCTGCTGTTATTCATGCCTTGAATATGTGGTGAAATTATCTTCTTGGAAAGAAATTTACATTCATGACAGATCATATTAGTCTTAAATATTTGATGCTTTGAGCATAAATTCTTGCCAACACATAAACATCATTGGAAGTAGTGTAAAATTGGAGTTAGAATATTTAGTGAAATAGGTAGTAGACCAGGATCAAAATTATGAGAACTTACAGGTGAAAATACTAAGGAAGGAGATGGCTGAATACACTCAAAGCTAGGAAGGATTGATCTGCTACAAAAATAGATTATATGTTCCCAATGTAAAGGCTTTGAAAATAGAGATCCTAGATGAATATAACAAACAGTCATATGCAGGGCATCATGGATATCAGAAAATGTTAACAGCTTTGAAAAATAAGTTATTTGGCCAGGAATGAAAAGAGATGTAGCAGAATATTTAGCTATATGCATGGAGTATCAGCTAGTTAAAGTTGAACACTAGCATCATGCTGGTGTTTTAAATCCTTTCCTGATTGCGGAATGGAGATGGGACATAGTTTCTATATATTTTATAACAGGGCCACCCAAAACTAAATACCAACATGATTCAGTGATGGTAGTAGTAGACACTTTAACAAAATCTGCACACTTCATACATGTAAAGTCTACTTTTGGGATAGGCCAAGTAGCAGATGTATTTTTAAAAGAGATAATAATATTACATGGGGTCCCAAAAGTGATTGTTTCAGACAGAGATGCCAAGTTCACAGCAGCCTTTTGGAAAGGTCTATTTGGAGGTATGGGCACTAAGTTGAATTTTAGTACTGCCTATCACCCTCAGATCGACGATTAGACAAAGAGAACTAATCAGATTTTGGAGGATATGCTGAGAATGTATGTGATGGATAGGCCATAAAAATGGGAATACTACTTGCATTTAGATGAATTTGCTTACAATAACAACTATCAATCCTCCATCCAAATGTGTCTGTTTTAGGCACTCTATGGAAGGAAATTTCGTACTCCTTTGAGCTAGAGACAACCTGAGGATAAGTTAATGTTGGGACCAGATGCTTTATAAGAGATGGAAATAATTGTTAAAAAAATACAAAGAAACATCAAGACAACACAAGATCACCAGAAAAACTATGCTGATAAGAAGAGGGTACATCGAGAATTTAAAGTGGGGGAACATGTGTATTTATGTATTAAACCCAAAAAGAGCACACTTTATGCTGGATGTTGTGCAAAACTAGCTCCTAGATATTGTGGTCCTTTTGAAGTATTAGAAAGGGTGGGACCAGTGGCTTACAAGCTGGCCTTACCACCCCATGTTAGAGTTCATGATGTGTTTCATTTTTCATTATTAAAAATATGTGTACATGATGCTTCTCACATAGTTGATTGGAATGTGATACAGGTGGAACCAGAAGGGGAGTTCCTTCCAGAACCGCTTCAAATATTGGAGCGGGAAGAAATTGAATTGAGGAATTGGACGGTAGCAAGAGTAAAGGTGAAGTTGAAGCACTTTACTGCTGAAGAAGCTACCTGGGAAAGAGAAGTTGAAATGATGGAAATATATCCATTTTTGTTTGAAAAATGAACTCTATTAAGTAGATATTAACATCGAGGACGGTGTTTGCTTTCAGAGTGGGAATATGTAACACCCCTAGTTTATTTTTTCTTTCAAAGCTAGACATTTAAACTTTAATCCTAAAGGGAGTGGACCCCAAATGGATAAGTATTTTATGGATGTAATTAAATATTTAATTATGAGAAAATGAATAAAATAATTCTGTGCAGATTGACCAAAATGAGAATTATGATATCACTTGCTAAATCCATGAGGATGGATAAAGGCAAATACTTTCACCAAAAATCTTTCAAAAATCATTGAAAGAAATTATTTCCAAATTAGATTTTGAGGAAAATATAGTTTCCCCAATGATGTGGAGAGTGGTTGGGAAGAGGTAAAAAGCTGGGAAAATCAGAAAGTAGCTTTAAAAGTCCCTAAATAGGGAAGCCTATGCAAACATGAAGAGAAGCATCCTGATATTCTGGACGCAAAATTAGAAACAGGCTTTGGGGAGCAAAAGCTTAAATAAGCTATTCGTGAAGAGATCAGGGATTGGTATGTTCTGGAGAAGTGATCTCAGCTCGGGGGTGATTTCTGAAGATAGAGGGACTCTACGGTTGGGAGGATTGGTCAAGTACCAAAGCGGTATGCTCACAGTAATTATGAACAATTGAAAATTTAATTGTGTTGTGAATGACTGTAGTTACCTATGTATATTTTGTTTTCTTGTTGATAACAATGTTCCATACATTTACAGAGTTAAGAAGGGATTAAACCCTCTCAGTTCTGCATGGTTGTAGGAACTAGGAAAATGTGGAAAAATCATCTAGAAGCTCTAAACCAGCCTTTGATTTAAATTTGGAGATTTATGTTACCTCATTATTCATGATTATGTAACTTTAATCTGCTTTTGTTAATAGGATTTAAAACAATGAACACTGAAGACAATTGGAAGATGTGAGTGGCAAGAAATTTATTGAATTTACTAAGTAAGTAAAGACCCGTGTGTTCCAAAATAGAAATACATGTATGTCTATAAGTTTCATTCTACAACAAGGACATATTGGAAGAACATAGATTTAGTGCTTTATATAACTTCAGCTAGTAAAGAGACCTAGCTAATCATAGTTATCAAATCTACAAACAACTGTAGTATGATATATATATATATATATATATATATATAACTTGTATGTGATTAACATCCTTCAGAAAAGAATGGTCCAAACAGAACACTTATGGGAAAATAAGATGAGCATGTGAATTTCTATATAATGCATGCAACTATAAAAGATATGAAAGTTAATACATAATTCACCCACCAGATCTATATAAATTTCTAGTCAATAGTATTTACTTCACAATATAGGTGCTGAAACTATTAAACTAGAAAAATTTATAAGTGTATAGTTGCAGAAATATTATGAATAATAGAAGTGAATATTATCATAAAACCTCAACTAAGAAGCATATATAGAGTCCACTGCTGTGTTATATAATGTACATGAAATGATAGACTCTCTGGGCATGGAAAATTTCTCATGCACTAAAAGAGTTAGACTTGAACACTCAAATAACAAATAGAGATTTACATGCAGTATGCTTGTACAATACGGAGGAACAAAAGAAAATAAAATAAGACTTTCGAGCTAATAAATTTCTCCAGTCTAACTTGTAGGATAGAATTCTTGGAGAAATAATCCATATGAGTGTTTATACGAAAATAAAAGGTGGAGGAAGCATAAACCCACAAATGAACCAACTATGTTAATCAAATGGAAGCAATCCAGATGTAACCGAAATAAAATTTTTATCATGAACAACAACATGAACTAGCCACTTGAATTTTTTGAGTATAACAAATCTCTGTTCCTCGTCAAATAGGAAGGAAATACATACATGAAAAATCCATAGGTAAAGTCCTAAAGTACATTAAGAGAACGGTGTCTCTGATAAATTAAATTAGGATAATGTGATCATAGTGCCCATAAAATCAGAGTCTGAGTAATACGAATTAATCTCACGAAGTTATTACAATTACAGTAGTAAGAGAAAACTATGAAAGGTAGACTAGAGGGGTCTGGATAAAAATTTGGTAGAACCACGACATGAGAGTCGAGCTTCAATATGACCAGTAGGTGGTGATACCGACTTGAAAGTGCAAAGGGCAGCGAAATTAACGCGAGTGCAACAACCCTTTTTCCTTGTATCCTCGAGAAGGAAAAGTATATGGGATTCAGATTTACCTGTAACCAAAGCAATAAATAGTGAGAATATGAATCGACCAACATATGTGAATGATATCACAAAAATTTATAATAACAAAATCTGAATTAGCTGGCAAAGATGAAGCTTCTTTCCGTCAAAACGACCTGAAATCGAGGTAGTGCATAGCAAAAAAAAAAAAATTAGAAAACCAGAGGTTCTATAGGGGAATGAGAAAAACCCCTTAACCAATGATACAAGTGAATAGATTCTTACCTAAGGTACGTATCGCTCGCTGGAGAAGAGGAGAACAAAATAAATACCCCACCATTCGAACCCCATCATTTAATTCATGAAGGATGAGTAGAAATATTCCCTATCAAGAAACCAGGGCGTATTAGTCTCACGCAGCATTAAGCAGAAGCCTAACAAGTTAGACGAAGAGATAGTGGCATAAACAAAAGAATCAGTATATTAGTACAGGAAAATTTCCATGAGACATTGTTCAACGAACTCAAATGCGGTAGAGACTATGAACAAGACTGCAGGGAAGAAATTGTTTTATCTAAACCCAGCTCTCGCAATTTCCACAGAGAAATTTTACATATCAAGTTATAGAGACAGAACGTAAATGAGCGACGTGCATAGAAAATCATACCTGGAATTAAATTTCGATGGATCGGTAGGTAAGCTAGATGTCTAGACGACCCAATGCTTAGCTCCTCAAACATGTAGAGTCTCGTCACCGAGAGGTAAGTGAAACAAATCAAGGGCGAAAGAATCACTTCAATACTAAAGCAAAGGTTTATATCACCGTATCAAATCCAGAAAAGCGACGAAACCCTAATGGATGAAACAATCACCACTGTCCAGGTGGCTTCAGATCCATAGCTTATACACAGATCGAGTGGTAGAGATTGCTATTAATACCTGTCCGTCCAATAGATAAATCCAAAGATATATGAAATCGATTATACAGTACTTTCATTAATGTCATCTGGCAGGCGTAAATTAAACAATATTCTGGCGTGGCGTATAGACCGAAACGTGAAAACGTCCAAATCTGCATGTGGATGCCATGAAAGCCAATGAAATGAAAAGAAGAACCAACGGAGTGGCATCTCATAAGAAGACGTGGAAAATTGAAGGGGTTGCATAGGCCGAAACCCTAAGCCATCGTTGCCAACGAGATAGAAGAAACACATCGCAAAATTTTATGCCCATCCCCATAGTAATATCACATTAAATTGAAGTGTACGTGAAAAAACAATGATGCAATGGTAACGTTCATTCACTTCGACACATTGGCCACAAAAACTATATCAAATGAATAAAATCGAAATCAGTTATAAATAAAACCAATAAACCATGTGATGCCTCGTATAAGTTGGCATGCCACATAAGATTTTCAATCTTGAAATGGTACGAATATGTAAGCCAACGAATCATATACTAAACATTAATTCCATAGGAGCCTGCTATTGAACACGAAAGAGTAGGTATATTGAGACCTCCAAGCATAATGGGACAAGGGTAAATGAGAATGTCGAAAGGTGTAGATAAATGCACATAGAGAAAAAAATGGGTAAAGATTTATGTAACCATATAATCATAGTTTTGGGGTAAAATGTATATATAATAGTGTGATATGGGCATAGATGTATTTAACATGAGCCCAACCCTATTATGAAAAAAATAAAATTCCATACAGTAATAAGAATAGGAATGGGAATCATATTCCATGTCAGATCGCAAATGACAAAATTCGTAAAGAAGACTATAGTTGAAATGTAATTAGGAAAAAAAAATTGTTGGTAAGGAAGAGATGTTATAAATAGCAGCATCAACACTCTTTAATATATGAATCCACAATAACTTCAATCATCATAGTTAAAACAAGATCATCAAGTATTAATTCATTGACATACAACAAAAAACTTTGCAAGACTAGTTTACATGATCAGATATCATATTTAGGAAAACATTATTTTATATACGCACTTCCGTGTGTACACACTCCCTTCAGTAATCAAACCCGTGTAAAAATCTGTCCAAACTACAAAATCGACATGAAACTTACTAGAATGAGACTCGCGTATGCAATAACCTTTCAGTTATCAAACGTGCATACGCACGCATCTTTTATTTATCAAACCCGCATATAGATCTATAATTATTGACTTATACCTTCATTGCACATCAGACCTTCAAAAAAGAACCCATATCTCGGCATACATAATAAAACATGGATCAAACATTAATGTCACAAACCAAAACAATCCACATGTAAATTATCAATGTATAATCATTTCATATCTATTGGATATGATCCATCATCATATTCGTAGGTGCACACTTATTTCAGATAAAATACTCATCAATAACATGTAACATGCACAATTGCTTTAGATTAAACTATTCAACAAATACTCATCACTTGCACTCAAAACACTTTGATATTCATCTCCTTGTATAGCTTAGGCCTTAGCCAATCCCATGGGTCAAAATGAAACTAATATTGATGTTATTATTTGAAGGAATAAAATATCTATTTTTGGACACAATACTAAGTTCCAATACCATTTTAAGGACCCATAGTATTTAGAATACCATGATGCGGAAACTGTACATGCTTTCTCTTCTCTATACCCACGTATGTACGTGGCTTTGCTTTACAGAACCCACGTGTATTTCTTAAAATATTAGAATGTAACATCCATAAAATATTAAAATGTAACTAGAGTTTCATTGTAAGGGCTCCTAATAACAATTAGAAACTAGCCAAGGGCTTCTACTTTTGTGCCATCGCTATTGCTAGTACCATCCATCAACAACATTCTTCCAAAATAATAATATACAGTTTTTCCCTACATCCTTCTCACCTGAAGGGAAAAACTATGATTAATTAACGTGGATGAATACCTTTAACGTGGAAAATAACAACTTGGAAGCCTATGGATTCTAAAAATAATTCAATAACCTATTATTATGTAAGAATGAGTGACTACTACAACAATGAGAAGCTTGCAATTATGATAGTGGATCAATCCACATATATCATAAGATAAAAATTGTAATATTGTGAAGTGTCAAAAAATTTATTTTCAAGATTAACTCTATAAACAAGTTATTTGTTTCTTTCCATGATAGTGTAAATCTCTACACTACAATATATCTATTCTTCAATATAATTTTTAAAATTAAAGGAAGGATGAGATATTCTCAAACCAAAATTTTAAAATAAAATGAAGGTACGAGATTCAATTGACAACTAATGGAGAATTTTTTTTTTTCATATCCAACTGTCAACGATGAGCTTGCGATGAAGTCGATTGTTTATTTCATTTTTCCCACATATTCATACCAAGCTATGATGCAAGAAGTGTCCTTTGGGTCCTTATGGTTCTTGGAGAAGTGAAGGTCGAAAGGAACCTGGGAGAGTTGGATGCAACATTTTTTTAATGTGAAGTTGTATTGGTAAAGAAGTCATCATTGGGATTTTTTTAATTCCTCACATGAAAGTGTTTATTTTCATATCCTTTTGTCAAGTAGGTTGAATTTGGGTAAGAGGTAAGTTTTAATTTTAGCGATGATTTCATTTGGAGGCTTAGTCATTTTACCAAAAGGTTTAGTGAAGCCTCCTACTCCCTGAATGTTGTTATGAGGAGATTCAGTCAAATCCAGTGGGGCAGTTATTTATTTATGGTAGGCATATTTCATTTTCCATTTGCTATGGATACTCCTAATACCATCCATGCAAAAAATATTATTATTAATGTTTCATTCAACACTGTCATCATGTCCTCTTCATCATGATAATTATCAAGTTCCATGGATTTTTTTTCTTGGATGAATATCACCAATTATATGAAGTCGTGAAATTTCAAAGAGAAACCTTATTCAAATGCAACTTGACACTACACATGGTGTGCTTATTTGTGTAATTGAATATTGAACAAATATTAAATTTCATATTTATAATTATTTCTCCTTATAGTCCCTTACAACATTTCTTTACACCCTTTACAAGAATATTTAGGTTAAATCATCGTGAGGGGGAATTAAATCTAGCTCCTGAAACAATTAAATAAATTAAGTTTTATAAAACATTAAAAGCCTAGGGATCCTAAGTGAGTGACTATGATAGTTTACTTTTTCAATATAAGTTTGGATTGTAAGTACACATGTAAATATCATGCAGATTCCATTGAAATATACTTTGTAGAAGTTTTAAACCCACAAAAATATCATATTATATATAAGATATTGCATATTGTATCTTTCTCATTGCATCTTCTGAAACTACATTATAATGTTAAGGGTGGTAATTTCTAACCCCATTTTAGTAGAAACTGTAATGTGAGGTTGAAAGGTGTACATTTGGTGTGATGGATTAGGACTATTATATGTACAGGTAAGAATATTATTTAAAGAAACATAGGTGAGAAAATATAACTCACATTTCATATGAGCGCATGGACCATAGAGCAATATGTGATAAGGTGTTTTGTTAAGGAAGTCCATGGTGAAAAGGCCACTCATTTGATGCCACACAGGAACAAATAAATATATAAGTATGGGTTGGTGTGGCCAAGGATAGGTGCTCTCATTGGTTTGTTTTTCTATATTTTAGCTTCCCTTAGGTCAAAGTTTCTCAAGCCACTATTTTGTCATGTCAATTTGTGAACAAACTAGCAAACAGATATATATATGAAAAGATTGAAAAAAAAAAACATCACATTTCATACAATGTATGATATAATGGAGGGAATCAATGTATTTTTGAACCTTATCCTTATATTGGGATCACAAGGTGTATTTTTATGTTAACTATTCTCTCTTAGATATGGATTCAAGAGATATAATTTTTTTCTTAATGTTTGAGAAAATGAGATTCTGTAAAAAGAATGCTATCTATGTGGGGAGACACACATTGGTAAATTAATAAAGTGAAAAAAAGAAAAAGAAAAACACATATTAGTAAATTTAATATGAAGACAAAGTAGCTAAGGAAAAATATTAAATCTTATGATGATGGAAATTAGTTGAACAATTAAAATATTTGGTAGTGCTTTTCATGCCAAGGGCAACAAAAGAAATGTATATCACCTCCGACACCCTTTACCCCTCTAAATTTCAACCTCATATAATTTATGTTTCTTTTTTTTTGAACATAAATGAAATTTTGGATTATATTAAAAGAACTCGGATCTAACCCATAATCGTTACAATTCATCTAAAAAATGTGTTCCCAAAATTCCTTGAGGATTTGAGATTGAAATTGTAGTGTCAATCCAAATCCATAGTTGAGAGCTCCACAAAATAATTTTTTTTTTACGATTCGAGCTAAATATTTCCCAAATAGCATTAATATCCAAATACATTTGCATCTCGTTCTTAATTTTTCTCCATTTTACCTTTGACTAGCTTCTATTTTTTCTTTAGATTCATCTAACTTATTATTTTACTTGGTGAAGTATATATTTCCTTTTTCCTCACTTGGATATAACATGTGTTATATACTATATCTAAAGGATCATTTTTCTAGTTATTATCTCAAATATTTCTTGTACCTTTAATATTCTTATGTGATTCAGGCCTCTTTCTCCTAATCTACCTAAGAAGTTGTTTTTTTAGAATTATTTTCCAAAGAGATAGAGGAATCACCAAAAATATCTGACTTGTCCTTGGCCTCTTTTGGAAGATTATCCCAAGGTTTTTTTTTTACAATTATTTTCAAGAGAAGCATTTGGGGAACCAACCTTCTTGGGATTGTCATAGGTATCCTTTATACATTCCACCTCAACTTGGCTTGTTGTTGAGTTTCCATGAACTTAGTGGGAGTCTGTCTTGGATTCTAATGTCTCTTGTTGATTTTAATTGTTGTTGTGATACGGGGTAAGTTCATCTTTAAATAAAATATAATTTTCTACCTTGGCACCTTCTCACTATCTTGGTTTGCAACTATTTTTTCCTAGCATTGATCTTTTGAGATTTGGAACAATTTTTGAAGGAACGGTCTGTTTCGTAACAAGCTCTACAGGGGAAATAAATATGCTCATAATCTAGATTTTTCAACCATAGATAATTTGGGCTTGTCAATTTGATTTATGCAAGAAATCCTTTACTAAAGTCCATTTTCCCACAAATGTGATAATATGTTGGTTTCAAGTACTATTTTATATCATCACTACGCTCATAAAATCTACTTAAAGAATTTCCTATAGCTTTAAATGATAGAAGAGTCCATAGATGAAAAGGTAGATTATGAGGCCTTACCCAAACTAGAGAAGTATAAATTGAAGCCGAAAAGGGGTTGAAAGAGCGGAAACAATGTTGCTTAAACAACCCTACACTTCCCTAGAGCCACAAACCTGAACTAATTTATCGAATATTGATACAAAAAACTATCTAGCCAATGGAAAATATTAATCTCATCTAGAATTAGCAGTTTCGAGTGCTCAATAATCGAGGAGTAAAGATATATTAAGCATGGCCTTAAACTATTTAATATTCATATGAAGCCATGCTATTAGAATAAATTTGTGCGCTTGAATTCTTCAACCAACAAAGGAATATCAAAATGAAGGGGATTCATGAACTCACGTACTTGAGAAATAAATCTCAGTTTCAAATTTCACAACATCATGAGAAGATGGGTGAAACAAAAATTTACATGAGCCGTCTAGGATTGAGGAAGGAATGACACTCTTTTCATCATTTTCTAAAAAAAAAGGTGTATTAAAGTCAATCTCCATGAATTCAGAGGATGGAGCAACACACTTTGCAACAATATTTCCTATAGTAGAGGAAAAAAATGGGCTTGTCACTACGAAGAAGTGTGAGCTCATCCCCTTAGCTAAGGATGTGATCTCAAGTCCATCCACCAAGGAAGGAAATGATGAGGGCATGAGAACAATAGATAATGAATTCACAAAGGAGTTCAAGTTGATGGTTTCCATGCAATCTAGAGAATCTATGAGTATATTCAGGTCTTTGATAGATAAAGAGGAGTGAGATGATACTATAACAAAACAGATGTCTTCCATATGCAAATATTTGAGAGAGAGGGATGAGAAATGTGAAATAAGGGTCTAACCCTATCCACCATAATAAAGAAGCCACACTCTACCATTAAAAAATTATTTTTTCACTCCCCATATAATTTATGTAATGTGATGTAAATCATGTAGCATTTTCTATATGTTTGTTTAGGGAATCATGTGCATTTACCTCGGGCCCTACCGCCTCATAATTTTGGTCAGTTGAATTTAGTTTTTCCAATGTTTGAGATTCTTGAGACGCTCCATCACATAGGCTACATATCACTTAATATGTTCAAGCAATGTGGCTAGCATGCCCATTTCCCATATCATTGTTTTATTATATTACCAATATGACACGTGCTCCATCACCAATGCCAATTCAACACTAATTACTTCAGAAAATGTGGACAAATTAGGATGACCAGTGTGCACCACAATTCTTACATATTTTTTTGAAGCATGTCACTATATTTCTTTCCCATGTCACTTGACCCTAGGATCTTGTATTCTTAAATTGATCACTTTTATTCAAAATTATCCACAATGCCTTTAATGTAAAACAATTATTGAACTTGAGTGCCACTATGTATTTATTTGTATTTTTGAATGGATTCAAATTCCACAATTTGGGTTAAGAGAGAAATTTTACCTTGGATATCTCCGTTGCATATAATTCATTTGAGCCATGAAAATTCTATATAGTAAATGTGGTACAAAAATAGAGAAACATCCTTCATTGCAATGGTTATGCAACTTACTTCTAGTGATGCAGGATTGCACTCTACTTGTCATCATGACGTTTCTGCAACTCACATGCATGTATAATGTGCCACAACACAAGATCAATTATATCTCAAGAGATCCCATGCAGGAATATATAATATGGAAATATAGGTTTTTGATCCAATATAAGAAACACCCACGTAGGTATGTATATTGAATCTTACTTCTCTATTGGTTTCCAAAAACTCTTAGCATTAAGTGGTTGTGAAGGGACTTTGGATTTTGTGTTTTCAACTTTATGTGTGACGGGGATTTCCATGTTGCTAGTGATATAAGGGTAGTTGGTGTTCCCTTGCATTTTTTTGAGTGAAAATGAACTTGGTTCATTGTCAGTTATATTTCCATGCTCATTTTATTAGTGCAAGGCATTATGTGGAAGCTTACATTGTTTCAAAAAGAATCATCTTAGACTCTAAATTTTAGGAATGTATTCATAACATTCTCAATGTGCTCTCCATAAAATATTTTCCTTCAAGACATCCTCTATGTTTTTGTTTGACATATATTCAACCCTTACTCAATGTAGGCTTGGAGGGAAAAAAAGAAAGAAAAAGTCAATCTTTATGTGACATTATTCACAAATGATTTTTAAATAGAACTTTTAATATAAAAATTACATCAATAATAGATTGCAAAGAAAATGATATAAAAATCTATTAATGCTAATATTTGTTAGCTTAATATTAAGTCTTACAAGTATCTATTTTAAGTAGATAAATTTACTAAGTTTGCATCAGTATGTATAAGCAATTGTTGTCCATTTGAAAATACTTGAGGAAGAACAATTTTGATTCTCTAGTCATGTCTAAAGAGAAAGTCTTCATCTACCACTAAACTTGACATCTTTAATAAAAATAATGTTAACCATATATTTTTACTACCAATAAGTTATTATTATTTTTTTAAACTTGACGTCAATAATAAAAAAATAATATTAACCATATATTTTTGCTACCAATAATAATATTTGATTCTCAATAGTTCATATATATAAAAAAGACTAACTATGTTTCAAATTAATTTTATATATACAAAATTTAATTTAAAAATATCACATAGATTTTAAATATATTTAAATTTTTAATATATATATATATATATATATATAACTAACTTAAATCAATATTATATTCATATCTCTTTTAACCATACATTTTTGTTACATATTTGGTTCTCATTAGTTCATATATATATAAAAAGACCAATTATTTTTAAAATTAACTATATATATATAAATATTAAGTTAAAAATATCACATAAATTTTAAATTTTTAAATTACCATTGTTTTAATATATATATAGATATGCTTTGCACCATAACTCTCACCCAACCACTATTATGCGCACCCAAAGACTGAAAAACGCAGGTTAAAAGAAAGTTTAAATGAAAATATAAAAACGGAAAGTTACCGACATGGATTGAACCGGCTTAATTTTTAAAAATATCATAAGTTCTGAAATAGTAATACTGAGTTAAAAGATTGGTTAAACCTAAATTTGAACACAGCTGTCCAAAAGGACATGCATAAAACTCACTAATACTGAAAGTTACGGACAATATGGTGGCAAGTTTTAAAAAGCTCATTTTTAAAAAATATCACAAGTTATAAAATAGTAATACTGAGTTAAAATATGGTTTAATGAATAGCAATTAAAAGATTGGTTTAATGGATAGTAATTAAAATATTACTTAAACCCAAATTTGAACACAAAGGTCCAAAAAAAGAAGCAGCATAAAACTCACTATATCCCTAGTCATTATATACTCGCCGGCCTGATGAATGAAGAATAAGAGAGATCGCTGATTGTGATGAATGTTGAATGAGAGGAGGAAATTCAAGAACGAAGAGGAGGAGGTGTCTCATGAATGAAGAATTAAAGGGATCCGTCATTGTGATGAATGAAGAATGAGAGGAGGAAATTCAGGAACGAAGAGGAGGCCGAAAACAACAGCACGAGCGATGGACTGGATTATTCATGGAGAGGGTAATTTTGAGTAATTTTATGTTCCTTTATTTTGTGTATGTTTATTTCATTTAACAGAGACATTTGTGTAACCTGACAATTTTTTTTCCCTGTTCAATCTACTGGATAAGCATGGATGTTCTCTCTCTCAAAAACTCTGATGTAAAGTTTTCTGTTGTCTGTCTTATGGAGCGCTCCATAAATGTTTTGTGTAGTGTTGTATGCATGAATGTTTTGTGTAGTGTTGTGGTATTCTTTTAATGTGTTGTGTCTTGTGTAAATGTTTTTCTTGTGTGCTTATGTTTTTTTGTTAATTGAGAGAGAAAATCATGGCTGCACTGGTGGCTGAAGGGCCAATTGATCAACAAATAATTCAGAGTGAGTTGGTACTCATGGAAATATTTAAATTCATTCCTATCTCTTTTTTCTCTGTTTCCTTTTCTAATGAGTTGGAATTTATATACAGGATCTGGAGTAGCTTTTCTAATGCTTTTGTAGTAGAGAATGAGGAGTTTCCACGGCTTTTGCAAACACGAGTTTCCATAGTTTCAATAGCAAATGACAGATTCCTATGAAGCAAGGTTCAATAGCAAATGAAAGATTCCTAAGGAACAAGGTTAGTATTGTTTGTGAATGGCCTCATTCTCATTTGTTTCTTTTTGCAGTTTAAGAATATCTTTATGATATATATCTCTCGAATAATTATGCCAATTGAGTGGGTTTTAGTCCTCTGTGTCCGTCTGTAATTTTTTTCCATAGAAATTGTGCCGTGGATTTCTGTAATTTCTTCCATAGAGATTGTGTTGTGGATTCATTCGACACATGATGGAACAACACATCATCCAACCATTACCGAATGGCTGTGATAGCCTTTCTTTCCATTCATCTTTTGTCCTTGCCAAGTTAGTTCTATCAATCGTTCGGCCCACAGAACAACAGAAATTCTGTCATCCGAGTCGTCCCCCTATTGACAGAACAACAGGAATTCTCTCATCCCAGTCTTCCCTATTGACCGAGCACACCTTGCTCAATAACGTTCCAAAATCTTGTGAAATGGCTCTATTGTATCATTAGCTTGCAGGTGATACGGTGTTGTATTGTGGTGATGAATCATGAATTCCTTTACCAATGCAACCACTGCTCCACCAACAAAATGTTCCTAGGGAATTTTTTGAAGCCTCACACTCCTCCTCTCACCTTTGCTCCAGTCAAGACCTCCCAAGCCTCATCCCTATTGACCTTTGCGTATAGAGAGATTGATAAGGTGGTTTAGTCAGTTGAGAGGCATCGCCAAAAACCTGCATATAGAGAGGCATCGTGAGAGCCAGATCTAGACATTCCTGAGAGACCATTTCTATTGATTATTGTGCAATTCATAAGTGACAGCTAAAAGAAACCTCAGAAAATCCCAGGTACATAGCCTACATAGCCTACATAGCTAGTTACAATCCAGTTCTATTTTAGACATAGCTTTATATTTAATTAGCATTCATGGGATTTTTTTATTTTTATAATGTAATCAATTCAATTAGCATTCATTGGATTTTTTTATTTCTATTATGTAATCAACTCAATTTTATTATGTTTCTCTGCCTTATGGGTTATGGCATTGCATTCGGTTCTAATTCTAAACAGTAAATTACTAAGGTATTAATGGAATTTCAAACAATTAGTCTAAATTATGAGTCAGTTCATGCAGAGTCATGCTATTTTCATGCATAACATGTATGTTTCTCTGCCTTATGGGTTATGGCATTACATTCGGTTCTAATTGTAAACAATAAATTACTAAGGTCTTAATGGAATTTCAAACAATTATTCTAAATTATGAGTAAGTTCATGCAGAGTTGCACTAAAGTGTCAAAAAATAAAAATTTATTTTCAAATTGTGATATCATGAAGTGTAAAGATAAAACTTGTAATATTGTGAAGTGTCAAAAAATTTATTTTCAAGATTAACTCTATAAACAAGTTATTTGTTTCTTTCCATGATAGTGTAAATCTCTACACTACAAGATATATGTTCTTCAATATAATTATGATAGAGTAAATATATACACTACAAGATATATGTTCTTCAATATAATTTTTAAAATTAAAGGAAGGATGAGATATTCTCAAACCAAAATTTTAAAATAAAATGAAGGTATGAGATTCAATTGACAACTGATGGAGACAAATATTTTTTCATATCCAAGTGTCAGCGATGAGCTTGCGATGAAGTCGATTGTTTGTTTCATTTTTCCCACATATTCATACCAAGCTATGATGCAAGAAGTGTCCTTTGGGTCCTTATGGTTCTTGGAGAAGTGAAGGTCGAAAGGAACCTGGGAGTGTTGGATGCAAAAATTTTTAATGTGAAGTTGTATTGGTAAAGAAGTCATCATTGGGATTTTTTTAATTCTTCACATGAAAGTGTTTCTTTTCATATCATTTTGTCAAGTAGGTTGAATTTTGTTAAGAGGGAAGTTTTAGTTTTAGCGATGATTTCATCTGAAGGCTTAGTCATATTACAAAAAGGTTTAGTGAAGCCTCCTACTCCCTGAATGTTGTTATGAGGAGATTCAGTCAAATTCAATGGGGCAGTTATTTATTTTTGGTAGGTATATTTCATTTTCCATTTGCTATGGATACTCCTAATGCCATCCATGCAAAAAATATTATTATTAATGTTTCATTCAGCATTGTCATCGTGTCCTCTTCATCATGATAACTATCAAGTTCCATGGATTTTTTTTCTTGGATGAATATCACTAATTATATGAAGTCGTGAACTTTGATAGAGAAACCTTATTCAAATGCAACCTGACACTACAAATGGTGTGCTAATGTGTGTAATTGAATATTGAACAAATATTAAATTTCATATTTATAATTATTTCTCCTTATAGTCCCTTACAACATTTCTTTACACCCTTTACAACAATATTTAGGTTAAATCATGGTGAGGGGGAATTAAATTTAGCTCCTGAAACAATTAAATAAAGTAAATTTCATAAAACATTAAAAGCCTAGGGATCCTAAGTGAGTGACTATGATAGTTTACATTTTCAATCTAATTTTGGATTGTAAGTACAAATGTAAATATCATGCAGATTCCATTGAAATATACTTTGTAGATGTTTTAAACCCACAACAATATCATATTATATATAAGATATTTCATATTGTATGTTTCTCATTTCATCTTCTGAAACAAGATTATAATGTTAATGGTGGTCATTTCTAACCCCATTTTAGTAGAAATTGTTGTAACACCCCTAGTTTATGCTTTTCTTTCAAAGCTAGACATTTGAACTTTAATCCTAAGGGGAGTGGATCCCAACTGGATAAGCATATGTTGTGGATGTAATTAGATATTTCATTATGAAAAATTAATAAAATAATTCTGTGCAGATTGACCAAAATGAGAATTATGAGATCACTTGCTAAATCCATGAGGATGGATAGAGGCAAATATTTCCCCAAAAATCTTTCAAAAATCCTTGAAAGAATTTGTTTCCAGATTAGATTTTGAGGAAAATCTAGTTTCCCCAATGATGTGGAAAGTAGTTGGGAAGAGGTAAAAAGCTGGGAAAAGCAGAAAGCAAATTTAACAGTCCCTAAAATGGAAATCCTAGGCAAATAGGAAGAAAAGCATCCTGATATTCTCGACGCAGAATTAGAAAGAGGCTTTGGGGAGCAAAAGCTTAAATAAGCTAGTCCTGAACAGATTAAGAGGTTGGTCTGTTCTAGGAGATGATCTCAGCTTGGGGGTGAGTTCTGGGAGATAGAAGAACTCTAAGGTTGGGAGGTTGGTCAATTGCAAGAGTGGCATGTCTCTAAGTTGTATAGGGTTTATTACTTACTGTTGTATAAACCGGTGATACTTAATTGATTGATTTAGATATTAGATTTTTTAGTTCCTACATTTAACAGAATTAAATAGAAGGAATTCACCTTCTTCATTCTGTATAGTTGTAGAAATAGAAATCTGTAGAGAAGAATCCAACAGAATCTCTAAACCAGGGTTGGTTTAAATCTGTGGATACATATTACTCTATAGATACATTAGAAATTTAACTTTAATCTGCTTCTGATTTAATATAATTATTTGATATGTATACCTATGAGAAAGCAGTATGAGATTTCCTGTACAATTATTTAAAATAGAAATAGATGACTGTAAGCTAAGTTGTATAGTAAATGGGTGAGAACACATGATGTTCTAGAGCAAATGCACCATCTATACATGAACAGAGACACAATAGAAATTAATTCCTGCATGTATCAATCTATTTATATAACAGAATGAAGTAAAGATCAGTTAGTGAAGGAAAATAACCATAAGAGTAATATGTCTAGGAGTTCACACAGTAGAAGTAAAAATGGTAAAACCCAGGCACTCACAATAACTAGCATGAGGCTGCCAAAAAAATATTCAACATAATGAAAAAAAATCTCTTATATGAAGCTGAGACTAATAAATGAAAGAAAGTTGGATGATAAGGACTATTACATCAAATGGGTTGATTAGCAGTTACTTAACTTTCAAATAAATAATTGGTAGAAATTTATGGAAGCATGAGTATCAGAGGAACATATTGTTGCAATAGTAAAAGTATAAAGAGGCATAGAAAAATAAGATGGTGATTAGGATAGAACCTTCTACTCCTATTAGGAGATAAGAAACTAGTTGGAACATAATTGAAACCCTACTACAATTATGGAACAGTTACTTGAAAGAAAAGAAAACTCAACTGTGTCACATAACCATGAAAAGCCTGAAGGATTTAGGAATTTAATTCTTAATAAGGCAGTTGTTATTATCTATCTATATAATTGACCAAATAGCTTATGAGATTTCATTATTATTCACTGAACAAGAGAATATAGATTGAACCATATACATCTAAAATGGCTCACTAGCCATAGGTAACTACAGAAGGAAAAATTAAGCATAAAAATTCTAAAGGGAAAAACATTTCACATGAGTATTAGCATAAATATAGAAGTCTGGAAATGATTAGAAATCACTATTGATTTGTCACTAATAATAGAGATGGACAGTCGATAGAATATATATACAGCCAACTCTGAAACCACTTTCGAAGTAAGGCTATCGTGAGTCCATAATAATATCACCGAATTTAATTAACTCGGGAAGTTCATAAAATTGTTAAAAGTCCCAGTTTTAGGCATAAATCCTTATTACAGTAGAAAATTTTTATTAACAATACAAAAATTTGAAGAGTCCATATACATTTCCTAAAATGACAACGAGCAAGCTAGGTCATGCTCGGATGGATGATGCGTTGATACCGACCTGAAATCCAAGGTATGACGACGTCAAGCCGAGTAAAGTATAAATCTGTAAATTATCAAGGAGGAAAAACCTCGACGATGTTGGAACCTACCTGAAATCAAATTGAGGGAAATATGAGAGATCGTTGTAACCAGATGAATTGATGAAAATTCACAATATTGCACATTTGAACTGAGCATAACAAAAATAAGGGTTACCTATAAGAGTTGAGGGTTTTCCCACCCAATATGACCTGTAAAAAGTAAAAATTAATATGGTGAAAATGCTTGCCAGAACCAAACAAAACTAGGTTAAATGATTTCCAACAAATCGATGGCTTACCTGTGTAGTGAATTCTTGTAGAGAGTCAAGGCAACCTCGGCAAACGAACCAAGCATGGTCACCGAAACCCCGAGAAGAAGAAATTCCTAACCAGCAATGGTGAAACATTAGAATGGAACTTATCAAGGACCGACCGAGTAAACATCAAGCCAAAATAGTAGAACGAAATCAACCAGAGATCGAATTATGAGTGACTGAGATGATTATCCTTTAAATTTAAATTTTTAAGGGAATAAAACCAAACGAACAACGGAATCCATATTACCTGAATGGCGATGAGACTGAAATTATGGGGATGCACAGAAGTTGGAGAGAGCTTGACATGTGTTTTCCCCAACTGAACAGAGTATAAGCACCAGAAGTCGATCCAGAGAAACGAAGAGCCAAATAACATGTCAAATTTCAACTTCAGAGGTTAACACGGTTCGTTAAACCCAAAAAACAAAACCCTATCTGATATGAATCATCTACGCCGTCCACTTGTCATTCGATCAAAGGGAGGCCATGGATCGAATTGGGAAAAATCGAGAACCCTTTGCACAGTCGCCCAAGTTATAAATGAGAAATTAATTGAAATCGATTTCATGGTACTTCCAATCTTATTCGAGGACTGGCATGATAAATCAAATTCATAGGTGTTACAAATATAAAATTTCGAAGGGAAACGTTGGCGTTTATCCATGAACAAACCGGGGTCATGGATCACATAGAAGGCCATGCAAACCAATCGACGTGAAGAGCACAACGAGCTATCCAATCGTTACCACATAAATTCCAATTTTCCAATGTAGCAAGTAAGTACGATGACTTCAATGTCGTCTACTCCCAGAAAAATTGTGTCAAAATGAAAATTATAAGAAATTTCTATGGTGACAGAGGTACGAGAAATTATTCCATCAAACCATGACCGCAAGGTGAAAGGGAATACGGAGGAATGACAATAGAGAAATGTCATAAATCGAGTTAAGTCATTAAGAACGTTGGATCAATTCGATGTCCAACCATAGCTTCCCGCTTAGGGGCATGGTATAACGACTTACCCATAGTGCATAATATAATTACGATGAAATCTTAAGAACAATAGAATGAAATCCAAAACATATACATGGAGCTCTATAAAGAGGTGTAGACAAAAGTAAAGTATGTATGGATATAATCTAGGTAACCATACGAGTATATACACCATGGGTATGTATAGTAGAGATATTGATATACATGTATATATGTATAATATAAGTCCCCAAAAACCTTACGGGAGGAGTAAATCAAAGTTAAAATAATGATCCCAGATACATATGTAAAAATAGTAAGCTCTGTACAATAGAATTACAAAAGGGTGGAAAATTCAATTGTGTATCTAAATGACGGTGACAACTAGCAGCACCGAATTATATTATGAATTTTTTTTTTGAAGGGGTTAAGAGGAGACATTAAAAATGGTATCAGAGCCCATGTTACATAAATTGGGCTGTTTTGTGGTGGTCACTGTTGTTATGTACTTACTGTAGAAATTATTTTTTGTTGGAAAAAAAATAAATTTATTACTGATCTATGTTGTTTAATGTACAGTGTGGTGCTAAAACAGAAAAGTGGAATGGCATAAGGTGAAGAAATTTATGTGGATCTACGTGATGAAAATAATACACTAGATCCCAACACTCCAGTGATGGATATGTTGCACAGTTTACAACGAGAAATGGCTGAGCTAAGAAGCCAGAATGACAGATTGTCACTAGCCAGTGAGGAGCAGGAAAGGCTCATCAGAGAATTAACCTCACAGAACAGCCAAGAGGGTGAAGGTTCTGGAAAGAGGAAACATGATGAGTCTGAGGAAGATGATGCTATTAAGCGTCAGTAGAAATAGAAAAAGGAATTACAGGGGGAATTCCGAAAGATCAAACCTCCCTCCTATGATGGGGAGAAGGAGGAAGATGCTGAAGCCTGGTTGTTGAACATGATTAAATATTTTCAAGTTTATGAATATGAAAGCAATCTGAAAGCCAGATTATTTATCTACCAGCTACAAGGTATGGCTAACTTGTGGTGGGAGGAGATGAAAATGGTGCATGCCATTGATGAAAAGACAGTTACTTGGGAATATTTCCAGGTTAAGTTTAGAAACCACCATTTAAATGAATGCTATTATGATGATAAAGAAAATTAATTTCATGAACTCAAACTGGGACAACTCACTATCGATGAGTTTTTCACCAAATTTACAAATCTTTTGAGATATGTCCCATATATTCGAGAAGAAAAGGCAAAGGTGCAAAGGTTTTTGAACTATTTGTCTGCTATGTATAAAGAGAAGATTGAGTTTGATAATCTAAAAACTATGGATGAAGCTGTTAGAAAAGCTATATTGTGCTACCAGCAGTTTAAGGGAAAAATTGAGCATGGAAAAAGCTGGGTAAACAAGGGTGAGTTCAAAGGGAAGAAACAGAAACCAGCTTATTTGAAGAATTTTGGTAGGGATCATCAGAGAAAAAAATTTAATAAACCAAAGGAAAGCCAAACAACTCAGTCCCAAGTTGGTTCCAAAAAATTAGATGGAGAAAACGAGAAGGAAGGCACAGTTAAAATGAGGGAGCCTTTGAAATGTTGGAGCTGTGGAGAACCTTATCTCTTGAGGTATTTTCCCCACCAAAACATTCAGATGATTATGAGAGACCAAGAAGCGACCACAGTAAATGACACAGCAAGAAATATTCCCACTATCAATGCAGCCTTGGAAAATCGACAAGCAAAACATCAAGCTACCATGGTTGAGATGGAAGGTAAGATTGCTGACCAATCTGTTACTGTTTTAATTGATCTGGGTGCTTCTTTGAGTTACATTAGTCCACAAGTGGTAAAGAAATGCAATCTTAAAACTGAAAAATTCCAGCAGTCTTGGTTGGTCCAGTTAGGCACTGGCACCAAGAGGAAAGTAACTCATAAGTTACCTCAAACATCAATCAAATTAAATGATTTTCAAATAGAAGTAAATTTAAACATTCCGCCCTTAGGTTCATATGAAATGCTAATAGAAATGGACTGGCTGGAAAAGAAAAAGGCCATGATGAATTGCTGGGATAAGACCCTACATTGTGTAGATGAAGAGGGAAAACCTTTTATTCTCAAAGGAAAACCAAAACCCATCTCTGTAAGACAAATATCAGCGCTGCAATTAAAAATAATAGCTAGGAAAGGATATTAAGTTTATGCAGTACATGTTGAATAAATAGAACAGCAACTTGAAACAAATCTAATGGATACTCTGCCAGTGGTGAGGGAGTTTAAGGAAGTTTTTTGAGACTAGATCCCTCATCTTCCCCCCAAAAGAGAGATTGAATTTTCAATCAATTTGGTTCTAGGAGCAACACCTGTTTCCCGAGCCCCTTATAGAATGAGTCCCCCTGAACTTATGGAATTGAAAATGCAACTGTAAGAATTGCTAGATAAGGGTTATATTAGACCGAGTGTGTCTCCTTGGGGAGCACCGGTGCTGTTCGTGAAAAAGAAGGACGGAAGCTTTAGAATGTTCATTGATTATCGTCAGCTGAATAAGTTGACAATAAAAAACAGATACCCTTTGCCTCGAATTGATGATCTTTTTGATCAGGTGAGAGGAGCTTCAGTATTTTTTAAGATTGATTTAAGGACTCGTTATCACCAGCTCCGAATTAAGGAGGAAGACATTAGCAATGCAGCTTTTCGAACCAGGTATGGGCACTACGAATTTGTAGTCCTACCTTTCGGTTTGACAAATGCCCCTGCCACCTTTATGTGCTTAATGAACAGTGTGTTAAACAAGTACTTGGATAAATTCGTACTAGTGTTCATAGACGATATTTTATTTCATTCCAAAAATGAGGAGGAGCACAAAGACCACTTGAGAATAGTGCTGCAAAATTTGAAAGAAAACTAGCTATATGCCAAATTCAGCAAATGTGAATTTTATAAGGACAAGATCCAATACTTGGGCCACATTATTTATGACCAAGGGTTGGCTGTTGACCCTGAAAAGATAAAGGCTATTAAGGAATGGCATGTGCTGACTGATGTTTCAGCAGTGAGATCTTTCATGGGAATTGCTGGTTATTATCACAGATTTGTAGAAAGATTTTCTGCCATAGCATATCCCATAACCTCCCTACAAAGGAACGGTGCCAAATTTGAGTGGACTGAAAAATGTCAACACAGTTTTTAACAATTAAAATTAAAACTGAATACAACTCTCATACTGAAAATTGCAGATCCAGACAAGGAATTTGTTGTATGTACAGATGCCTGTAGAGAGGGGTTGGGAGGAGTCCTTTTGCAAGAAAATTCAGTTATTGCATATGAGTCTAGGAAAATGAAGGCACATGAACAGAATTATAGTGCATATGATTTGGAGTTGGCTGCAGTTACTCATGCCTTGAAGATGTGGCGACACTATCTTCTTGGGAAAAAATTTACATTGATGACTGATCATACTAGTCTTAAATATTTCTTTTCCCAAACTAATTTGAATGCTAGACAGGCCAGATGGTTGTCTTTTTTAAGTGAATTTTATATGGACATAAAACATATCAGGGGGAAAGAAAATAAAATTGCTGATGCTCTGAGCAAAAATTATTGTCAAAACAGAAACAACACTGGAAGTAGTGCAAATCTAAATTTAGAAGATCTAGTGAAACAAGTAGCAGACCAGGATCCACATTATGAGAACCTACAGGTGAAACTACTAAAGAAAGAGATGACTGAGTACACGCAAAATCAAAAAGGACTGATCTGCTACAAAAATAGATTGTATATCCCCAATGTGGAAACTTTTAAAAGAGAGATCCTAGATGAATATCACAAACAACCATATGCAGGACATCCAGGATATCAGAAAATGTTAACAGCTTTGAAAAAGAAGTTGTTTTGGCTAGGAATGAAAATAGATGTAGCAGAATATTTAGCTAGATGCATGGAGTGTCAACTAGTCAAAGTTGAACATCAGCATCTTGTTGGTCTATTAAATCCCTTGCCAGTTGTAGAATTGAAATGGGACACCATTTCTATATATTTCATAACCAGGTTACCCCGAACCAAATACCAGCATGACTCAGTTATGGTAGTAGTAGACACTTTAACCAAAGTTGCACACTTTATACCTGTAAAGTCTACTTTTGGGACAGCCCAAGTAGCAGATGTGTTCCTTAAAGAGATAGTAAGGTTACATGGGGTCCCAAAGATGATTGTTTCAGACAGAGATGCCAAGTTCATAGCAGCCTTTTGGAAAGGTTTGTTTGGGGGCATGGGTACTAAGCTGAATTTTAGCACTGCATATCACCCACAGACAGACGGGGAAATAGAGAGAACCAACCAGATTTTGGAGGATATGCTAAGAATGTATGTGATGGATAGGCCATCAAAATGGGAAGACTACTTGCATTTGGTTCAATTTTCTTCTAATAACAGCTACCAATCCTCTATAAAAATGAGTATGTTTGAAGCACTCTGTGGAAGGAAATGTCATACTCCTTTGAATTGGAGCCAACCTGAGGATAAACTAATGTTGGGACCAGATTCATTGCAAGAGATGGAAAGAATTGTTAAACAAATTCAAGGAAACATCAAGACAGCACAAGATCACCAGAAAAAATATGCTGATAAGAAGAGGGTACATCGAGAATTTAAAGTGGGGGAACATGTGTATTTGCGTATTAAACCCAAAAGATCACACTTTATGCTGGAAGTTGTGATAAACTGGCTCCTAGATATTGTGGTCCTTTTAAAGTATTAGAAATGGTGGGACCAGTGGCTTACAGGCTGGCCTTACCACCCCATGTTAGAGTTCATGATGTGTTTCATGTTTCGTTATTAAAAATATATGTACATGATGCTTCTCACATAGTTTATTGGAATGTGTACAGGTGGAACCAGAAGGGGATTTCCTTCCAGAACCGCTTCAAATATTGGAGTGGGAAGAAATTGAACTGAGAAATCGAACGGTAGCAAGAGTAAAGGTGCAGTCGAAGCACTTTACTGTTGAAGAAGCTACCTAGGAAAGAGAAGCTAACATGCTGGAAAAATATCCATTTTTTTTGGAAAAAATAAACTCTAATAGTTAGATATTAACACCGAGGACGGTGTTTGCTTTCAGAGGGGAAATATGTAACACCCCTAGTTTATGTTTTTCTTTCAAAGCTATACATTTGAACTTTAAACCTAAGGGGAATGGACCCCAAATGGATAAGCATATGTTGTGGATGTAATTAGATATTTCATTATGAAAAATTAATAAAATAATTCTGTGCAGATTGACCAAAATGAGAATTATGAGATCACTTGCTAAATCCATGAGGATGGATAGAGGCAAATATTTCCCCAAAAATCTTTAAAAAATCCTCGAAAGAATTTATTTCCAAATTATATTTTGAGGAAAATCTAGTTTCCCCAATGATGTGGAAATTAGTTGGGAAGAGGTAAAAAGCTGGGAAAAGCAGAAAGCAGCTTTAACAGTCCCTAAAATGGGAAGCCTAGGAAAACAGGAAGAAAAGCATCCTGATATTCTGGACACAGAATTAGAAACAAGCTTTAGGGAGAAAAAGCTTAAATAAGCTAGTCTTGAACAGATTAAGAGGTTGGTCTGTTCTAGGAGATGATCTCAGCTCGGGGGTGAGTTCTGGGAGACAGAAGAAATCTAAGGTTGGGAGGTTGGTCAATTGCAATAGTGGTATGTCTCTAAGTTGTATAGGATTTATTACTTACTATTGTATAAACCAGTTATACTTAATTGTTTGATTTAGATATTAGATTTGTTAGTTCCTACATTTAACATAATTAAATAG
The DNA here is from genome assembly GCA_034641835.2 of Pinus albicaulis. Lineage (NCBI taxonomy): Eukaryota > Viridiplantae > Streptophyta > Pinopsida > Pinales > Pinaceae > Pinus > Pinus albicaulis. The sequence goes on from JAXQQM020063830.1 coordinate 208,619, forward strand.
AAGGAATTCACCTTCTTCATTCTGTATAGTTGCAAAAATAGAAATCTTTAGAGAAGAATCCAACAGAATCTCTAAACGGGGGTTGGTTTAAATCTATGGATACATATTACTTTACAGATACATTAGAAATTTAACTTTAATTTGCTTCTGATTTAATAGAATGATTTGATATGTATACCTATGAGAAAGTAGTATGAGATTTGCTGTACAATTATTTAAAATAGAAATAGATTACTGTAAGCTGAGTTGTATAGTAAATGGGTGAGAACACATGATGTTCTAGAGCAAATGCACCACATATACACAAACAAAAACACAATAGAAATTAATTCCTGCATGTATAAATCTATTTCTATAACAGAATGAAGTAAAGATCAGTTAGTGAAGGAAAATAACCGTAAGAGTAATCTGTCTAGGAGTTCACACAGTAGAAGTAAAAATGGTAAAACCCAGGCACTCACAATAACCAGCATGAGGCTGCCAAAAAATATTCAGCATAATGAAAAAAAATCTCTTATATGAAGCTGAGACTAATAAATGAAAGAAAACTGGATGATAAGGACTATTATATCAAATGGGTTGATTAGCAGTTACTTAACTTTCACATAAAGAATTGGTAGAAATTTATGGAAGCATGAGTATAAGAGGAACATCTCGTTGCAATAGTAAAAGTATAAAGAGGCATGGAAAAATAAGATGGTGATTAGGACAAAACCTTCTACTCCTATTAGGAGACAAGAAACTAGTTGGAACATAATTGAAACCCTGCTACAATTATGGAACAGTTACTTGAAAGAAAAGAAAACTCAATTGTGTCACATAACCATGAAAATCCTGAAGGATTCAGGAATTTAATTCTTAATAAGGCAGTTGTTATTATCGATCTATCTAATTGGACAAATAGCTTATGAGATGTCATTATTATTCACTGAACAAGAGAATATAGACTGAACCATATACATCTGAAATGAATCACTAGCCATAGGTAACTACAGAATGAAAAATTAAGCCTAGCAAACTTATAAAGAAATTTTAAGCATAAAAATTCTGAAGGGAAAAACATTTCACATGAGTATTAGCAAAAAGATAGAAGTCTAGAAACGATTAGAAATCACTATTGATCTATCACTAATAATAGAGACGGACAGTCGATAGAATATATATACACCCAACTCTAAAACCACTTGCGAAGTAAGGCTATCGTGGGTCCATAATAATATTACCAGATTTAATTAACTTGGGAAGTTCATAAAATTGTTAACAGTCCCAGTTTCGGGCATAAATCCTTATTACAGTAGAAACTTTTTGTTAACAATACAAAATTTTTGAAGAGTCCATATAAATTTCGTAAAATTACAACGAGCAAGCTAGGTCATGCTCGGACGAAGGATGCATTGATACCGACCTAAAATCGAAGGTATGACAACGTCAAGCCGAGTAAAGTATAAATCTGTAAATTATCAAGGAGGAAAACCATCAACGAGGTTCGAACCTACCTAAAATCAAATTGAGGGAAATATGAGAGATCGATGTAACCAAGCGAACTGAGGAAAATTCACAATATTGCACGTTTGAACTGAACATAACAAAAATAAGGGTTACCTATAAGATTTGAGGGCTATCCCACCCAATACGACCTGTAAAAAGTAAAAATGAATATGGTGAAAACACTCACCAGAACCAAACAAAACCAAGTTAAATGATTTCCAAAAAATCGATGGCTTACATGTGTAGTGACTTCTTGCGGAGAGTCAAGGCAACCTCGGCGAACGAACCAAGCATGGTCACAGAAACCCCGAGAAGAAGAAATTCCTAACCAACAAGGGTGAAACTTTAGAATAAAACTTATCAAGGACCAACAGAGTAAAAATCAAGCCAAAATAGTAGAACAAAATCAACCAGAGATCGAATTATGAGTGACTGAGACGATTATCATTTAAATTTAAATGTTTAAGTGAATAAAAAAAAACGAACAACAGAATCCATATTACCTGAACGGCGATGAGACTGAAATTATGGGGACATGCAGAAGCTGGAGAGAGCTTGACGTGCGTTTTCCCCAACTGAACAAAGTATAAGCACCAGAATTCGATCTAGAGAAACGAAGATCCAAATAATATGTCAAATTTCAACTTCAGAGGTTACCAATCGACGTGGAGAGCACAACGAGCTATCCAATCCTTACCACATAAATTCCAATTTTCCAACGTAGCAAGTAAGTACGATGACTTCAATGTCGTCTACTCCCAGAAAAATTGTGTCATAATAAGAATTATACAAAATCTCTATGGTGACAGACGTACGAGAAATTATTCCATCAAACCATGACCACAAGGCGAAAGGGAACGCGGAGGAATGACAATAGAGAAATGCCATAAATCGAGTTAAGTCATTAAGAACGTTGGATCAATTCGATGTCCAACCATAACTTCCTGGTTAGGGGCATGGTATAACGACTTACCCATAGTGCATAATATAATTACGATGAAATCTTAAGAACAATAGAATGAAATCCAAAACATATACATGGAGCTCTATAAAGAGGTGTAGACAAAAGTAAAGTATGTATGGATATAATCTAGGTAACCATACGAGTATATACACCATGGGTATGTACAGTAGAGATATTGATATACATGTATATATGTACAATATAAGTCCCCACAAACCTTATGGGAGGAGTAAATCAAAGTTAAAATAATGATCCGAGATACATATGTAAAAATAGTAAACTCTGTACAATATAATTTCAGAAGGGTGGAAAATTCAATTGTGTATCTAAATGACGGTGACAAATAGCAGCACTGAATTATATTATGAAAAAAAAAAAATTGAAGGGGTTAAAAGGAGACATTACAAATGGTACTAGAGCCCATGTTACATAAACTGGGCTATTTTGTGGTGCTCATTGTTGTTATGTACTTACTGTAGAAATTATTTATTGTTGGAAAAAAAAAGAAAAAAATATTACTGATCTGTGTTGTTTAGTGTACAGTGTGGTGTTGAAACAGAAAAGTGGAATGGCAGAAGGTGAGGAAATTTATGTGGATCTATGTGATGATGATAATACACTAGATCCCAACACTCCAGTGATGGCTATGTTGCACAGTTTGCAACGAGAAATGGCTGAGCTAAGAAGCCATAATGACAAATTGTCACTAGCCAGTGAGTAGCAGGAAAGGCTCATCGGAGAATTAACCTCGCAGAACAGCGAAGAGGGTGAAGGTTCTGGAAAGAGGAAACATGATGAGTCTGAGGAAGATGATGCTGTTAGGCATCAGTATAAACAGAAAAGGGAATTACAGGGGGAATTCCGAAAGATCAAACCTCCCTCCTATGATGGGGAGAAGGACGAAGATGCTGAAGCCTGGTTTTTGAAAATGATTAAATATTTCCAAGTTTATGAATATGAAAGAAATCTGAAAGCCAGATTAGTTGTCTACCAGCTACAAGGTAAGGCTACCTTGTGGTGGGAGGAGACGAAAATGGTGCATGCCATTGATGAAAAGACAGTTACTTGGGAAGATTTCCAAGTTAATTTTAAAAACTGCTATTTAAATGAACGCTATTATGATGAACTCAGACTGGGATAGCTCACTGGGATAGTTTGTCACCAAATTTACAAATCTGTTGAGATATGTCCCATATATTCGAGAAGAAAAGGAAAAGGTGCAAAGGTTTCTGAATTGTTTGCCTGCTGTGTATAAATAGAAGATTGAATTTGATAATCCAAAAACTATGGATGAAGCTGTTAGAAAAGCTAGATTGTGCTACCAGTAGTTTAAGGGAAAAGTGAGCATGGAAAAAGCTGGGTAAACAAGGGTGAGTTCAAAGGGAAGAAACAGAAACCAGCTTATTTGAAGAATTTTGGTAGGGATCATCAGAGAAAAAAATTTAATAAACCAAAAGAAAGCCAAACAGCTCAGTCCCAAGTTGGTTCCAAACAATTAGATGGAGAAAAAAAGAGGGAAGGCATAGTTAAAATGAGGGAGCCTCTGAAATTTTGGGGCTATGGAGAACCTCATCTCATGAGGTATTGTCCCCACCGAAACATTCAGATGATTATGATAGACCGAGAAGTGACCATAGTAAATGACATAGCAATAAATATACCTACTATCAGTGCAACCTTGGAAAATCGACAAGCGGAACATCAAGCTACCATGGTTGAGATGGAAGGTAAGATTGTTGACCAATCTATTACTGTGTTAATTGATCCAGGTGCTTCTTTGAGTTACATTAGTCCACAAGTGGTAGAGAAATGCAATCTTAAAACTAAAAAATTCCAGCAGTCTTGGTTGGTCCAGTTAGCCACTGGCACCAAGAGGAAGGTAACTCATAAGCTACCTCAAACAACAATCAAATTTTAAACATTCTTCCCTTAGGTTCATATGACTTGCTGATAGGAATGGACTGGCTGGAAAAGAAAAATGCCATGATGAATTGCTGGGATAAGACCCTGCATTGTGTAGATGAAGAGGGAAAACCTTTTATTCTCAAAGGAAAACCAAAACCCATCTCTGTAAAAAAAATATTAGCGCTAAAATTAAAAAGAACAGCTAGGAAAGGATATCAATTTTATGCAGTACATGTTGAAGAAATAGAACAAAAACCTGGAAAAAATCTGATGGATACTCTGCCAGTGGTGAGGGAGTTTAAGGAAGTTTTTCCAGAAGACATCCCTCATCTTCCCCCCAAAAGAGAGATTGAATTTTCAATCGATTTGGTGCTGGGATCAACACCTGTTTCCCGAGCCCCTTATAGAATGAGTCCCCCTGAACTTATGTAACTAAAAATGCAACTGCAAGAATTGCTAGATAAGGGTTATATTAGACCGAGTGTGTCTCCTTGGGGAGCACTGGTGATGTTCGTGAAAAAGAAGGACAGAACCTTTAGAATGTGCATTGATTATCATCAGTTGAATAAGTTGACAATAAAAAACAGATACCATTTGCCTCGAATTGATGATATTTTTGATCAGGTGAGAGGAGCTTCAATATTTTCTAAGATTGATTTAAGGACTGGTTATCACCAGCTCCGAATTATGGAGGAAGACATTAGCAAAACAACTTTTCGAACCAGGTATGGGCACTACGAATTTGTAGTCCTACCTTTCGGTTTGACAAATGCCCCTACCACCTTTATGTGCTTAATTAAAAGTGTGTTAAACAAGTACTTGGATAAATTCGTGCTAGTGTTCATAGAAGATATTTTAGTTTATTCCAAAAATGAGGAGGAGCATAAAGAGCACTTGAGAATAGTGCTGTAAACTTTGAAAGAAAACCAGCTATATGCCAAATTCAGCAAATGTGAATTTTATAAGGACAAGATCCAATACTTGGGCCACATTATTTCTGAACAAGGGTTCGCTGTTGACTCTGAAAAGATAAAGGCTATTAAGGAATTTCCTGTGTCGACTGATGTTTCAGCAGTGAGATATTTCATGGGAATTGCTGGTTATTATCGCAGATTTGTAGAAAGATTTTCTGCCATAGCATATCGCATAACCTCCCTACAACGGAAGGGTGCCAAATTTGAGTGGACTGAAAAATGTCAACACAGTTTTGAACAATTAAAAGTAAAACTCACTACAGCTCCCATACTGAAAATTGCAGATCCAGACAAGGAATTTGTTGTATGTACAGATGCCTGTAGAGAGGGGTTGGGAGGAGTCCTTTTGTAGGAAAATTCAGTTATTGCATATGAGTCTAGGAAAATGAAGGCACATGAACAGAATTATAGTGCATATGATTCGGAGTTGGCTGCAGTTATTCGTGCCTTGAAGATGTGGCGACACTATCTTCTTGGGAAAAAATTTAGATTGGTGACTGATCATATTAGTCTTAAATATTTCTTTTCCCAAACTGATTTGAATGCTAGACAGGATAGATGGCTGTCTTTTCTAAGTGAATTTGATATGGACATAAAACATATCAGGGGGAAAGAAAATAAAATTGCTGATGCTCTGAGCAGAAATTCTTGTCAAAACATAAACATCATTGGAAGTAGTGCAAATCTGAATTTAGAAGATCTGGTGAAACAGGTAGCAGACCAGGATCCACATTATGAGAACCTATAGGTGAAACTACTAAAGAAAGAGAGGACTGAGTACATGCAAAATAAAAAAGGACTGTTCTGCTACAAAAATAGATTGTATATCCCCAATGTGGAAACTTTGAAAAGAGAGATCCTAGATGAATATCACAAACAACCATATGCAGGACATCCAGTATATCAGAAAATGTTAACAGATTTGAAAAAGAAGTTGTTTTGGCCAGGAATGAAAAGAGATGTAGCAGAATATTTAGCTAGATGCATGGAGTGTCAACTAGTCAAAGTTGAACATCAGCATCCTTCTGGTCTATTAAATCCCTTGCCAGTTGTAGAATGGAAATGGGACACCGTTTCTATAGATTTCATAACCGGGTTACCCCGAACCAAACAACATCATGATTCAGTTATGGTAGTAGTAGACACTTTACCAAAGCTGCACACTTTATACCTGTAAACTCTACTTTTGGGATAGCCCAAGTAGCAGATGTGTTCCTTAAAGATATAGTAAGGTTACATGGGGTCCCAAAGATGATTGTTTCAGACACAGATGCCAATTTCACAGCAGAATTTTGGATATGTTTGTTTGGGGGCATGGGCACTAAGCTAAATTTTAGCACTGCATATCACCCGCAGACAGACAGTCAAATAGAGAGAACCAACCGGATTTTGGAGGATATGCTAAGAATGCATGTGATGGATAGGCCATCAAAATGGGAAGACTACTTGCATTTGGTTGAATTTGCTTATAATAATAGCTACCAATCCTCTATAAAAATGAGTCCGTTTGAAGCACTCTATGGAAGGAAATGTCATACTCTTTTGAGCTGGAGCCAACCTGAGGATAAACTAATGTTGGGACCTGATGCATTGTAATAGATGGAAAGAATTGTTAAACAAATTCAAGGAAACATCAAGACAACACAAGATCTCCAGAAAAACTATGCTGATAAGAAGAGGGTACATCGAGAATTTAAAGTGGGGGAACATGTGTATTTGTGTATTAAAACAAAAAATAGCACACTTTATGCTGGAAGTTATGGTAAACTGGCTCCTAGATATTGTGGTCCTTTTGAAGTATTAGAAAGGGTGGGACCAGTGGCTTACAAGCTGGCCTTCCCACCCAATGTTAGAGATCATGATGTGTTTCATGTTTCGTTATTAAAAAGATATGTACATGATGCTTCTCACATAGTTGATCGGAATGTGATACAGGTGCAACTAGAAGGGTAGTTCCTTCTAGAACCGCTTCAAATATTGGAGCGGGACGAAATTGAACTGAGAAATCGAACGGTAGCAAGAGTAAAGCTGCAGTGGAAGCACTTTACTGCTGAAGAAGCTACATGGGAAAGAGAAGCTGACATGCTGGAAAAATATCGCTTTTTGTTTGGAAAAAATGAACTCTAATAGTTAGATATTAACACCTAGGAGGGTGTTTACTTTCAGATGGGGAATATGTAACACCCCTAGTTTATGTTTTTCTTTCAAAGCTAGACATTTGAACTTTAATCCTAAGGGGAGTGGACCCCAAATGGATAAGCATATGTTGTGGATGTAATAGGATATTTCATTATGAAAAATTAATAAAATAATTCTGTGCAGATTGACCAAAATGAGAATTATGAGATCACATGCTAAATCCATGAGGATGGATAGAGGCAAATATTTCCCCAAAAATCTTTCAAAAATTGCTGAAATAATTTATTTCCAAATTAGATTTCGAGGAAAATCTAGTTTCCCCAATGATGTGGAAAGTAGTTGGGAAGAGGTAAAAAGCTGGGAAAAGCAAAAAGCAGCTTTAACAGTCCCTAAAATGGAAAGCCTAGGCAAATAGGAAGAAAAGCATCCTGATATCATGGATGCAGAATTAGAAATAGGCTTTGGGGAGCAAAAGCTTAAATAAGCTAGTCCTGAAGAGATTAAGAGGTTGGTCTGTTCTAGGAGATGATCTCAGCTCGGGGGTGAGTTCTAGGAGACAGAAGAACTCTAAGGTTGGGAGGTTGCTCAATTGCAGCAGTGGTATGTCTCTAAGTTGTATAGGGTTTATTACTTACTGTTGTATAAAATAGTTATACTTAATTGTTTGATTTAGATATTAGATTGTTAGTTCCTACATTTAACAGAATTAAATAGAAGGAATTCACCTTCTTCATTCTGTATAGTTGCTGAAATAGAAATCTCTAGAGAAGAATCCAACAGAATCTCTAAACCAGGGTTGGTTTAAATCTGTGGATACATATTACTCTATAGATACATTAGAAATTTAACTTTAGTTTTCTTCTGATTTAATAGAATGATTTGATATGTATACCTCTGAGAAAGCAGTGTGAGATTTCCTGTACAATTATTTAAAATAGAAATAGATGACAGTAAGCTGAGTTGTATAGTAAATGGGTGAGAACACATGATGTTCTAGAGCAAATGCACCATCTATACACAAAAGGAAACACAATAGAAATTAATTCCTGCATGTATCAATCTATTTATATAATAGAATGAAGTAAAGATTAGTTAGTGAAGGAAAATAACCATAAGAGTAATATGTCTAGGATTTCACACAGTAGAAGTAAAAATGGTAAAACCCAGGCACTCACAATAACTAGAATGAGGCTGCCAACAAATATTCAGCATAATGAAAAAAAATCTCTTATATCAAGCTGAGACTAATAAACGAAAGAGAGTTGGATGACAAGGACTATTACATCTAATGGGTTGATTAGCAGTTACTTAACTTTCACATAAAGAATTGGTAGAAATTTATGGAAGCATGAGTGTAAGAGGAACATCTTGTTGCAATAGTAAAAGTATAAAGAGGCATATAAATATAATATGGTGATTAGGACAGAACCTTCTACTCCTATTAGGAGACAAGAAACCAGTTGGAACATAATTGAAACCCTGCTACAATTATGGAACAGTTACTTGAAAGAAAAGAAAACTCAACTGTGTCACATAACCATGAAAAGCCTGAAGGATTCAGGAATCTAATTCTTAATAAGGCACCTGTTATTATCGATCTATATAATTTACCAAATAGCTTATGATATGTCATTATTATTCACTGAACACGAGAATATAGAATGAACCATATACATCTAAAATGGCTCACTAGCTATAGGTAACTACAGAAGGAAAAATTAAGCCTGGCAAACTTATAAAAAAATTTCTAAGCATAAAAATTCTGAAGGGAAAAACATTTCACATGAGTATTAGCATAAAGATAGAAGTCTGGAAACTATTAGAAATCACTATTTATCTGTCACTAATAATAGATACGGACAGTCGATAGAATATATATACACCCAACTCTGAAACCACTTGCGAAGTAAGGCTATCATGAGTCCATAATAATATTACCGGATTTAATTAACTCGGGAATTTCATAAAATTGTTAACAGTACCAGTTTCGGGCATAAATCCTTATTAAAATAGAAACTTTTTGTTAACAATACAAAAAATTGAAGAGTCCATATAAATTTCGTAAAACGACAATGAGAAAGCTAGGTCATGCTTGGATGGAGGATGCTTTGATAACAACCTGAAATCCAGGGTATGACGATGTCAAGCCGAGTAAAGTATAAATCCATAAATTATCAAGGAGGAAAACCCTCGATGAGGTTTGAACCTACCTGAAATCAAATTGAGGGAAATATGAGAGATCGATCTAACCAGATGAACTGCGGAAAATTCACAATATTGCACGTTTGAACTAAGCATAACAAAAGTAAGGGTTACCTATAGAGTTGAGGGCTCGCCCACCCAATACGACCTGTAAAAAGTGAAAATGAATATGGTGAAAATGCTCGCCAAAACCAAACAAAACCAGGTTAAATGATTTCCAACAAATCGATGGCTTACCTGTGTAGTGACTTCTTGCGGAGAGTCAAGGCAACCTCAACGAACGAACCAAACATGGTCACGGAAACCCTGTGAAGAAGAAATTCCTAACCAGCAAGGGTGAAACATTAGAACAGAACTTATCAAGGACCGACAGAGTAAACATCAAGCCAAAATAGTAGAACGAAATCAACCAGAGATCCAATTATGAGTGAATAAGATGATTATCCTTTAAATTTAAATGTTTAAGAGTATAAAACAAAAGGAACGACAGAATCCATATTACCTGAATGGCGATGAGACTGAAATTATGGAGACACGTAGAAGCTGGAGAGAGCTTGACGTGCGTTTTCCCCAACTGAACAGAGTATAAGCACCAAAAGTCGATCCAGAGAAACGAAGAGCCAAATAACATGTCAAATTTCAACTTCAGAGGTTAACACGGTTCGTTAAACCCAACAAACAAAATCCTATCTGATATGAATCATCTACGCCGTCCACTTGTCATTCGATCAAAGGGAGACCACGGATCGAATTGGGAAAAATCGAGAACCCTTTGCACAGTCGCCCAAGTTATAAATGAGAAATTAATTGAAATCAATATATTAGTATGGGTTGGTGTGGCCAAGGATAGGTGTTCTCATTGGTTTGTTTTTCTATAGTTTAGCTTCCCTTAGGTCAAAGTTTTTCAAGCCGCTAGTTTGTCATGTCGATTTGTGAACAAACTAGCAAACAAATATATATATGAAAATATTGAAAAAAAAACATCACATTTCATACAATGTATGATATAATAGAGGGAATCAATGTATTTTTGAACCTTATCCTTATAATGGGATCACAAGGTGTATTTTTATGTTAACTATTCTCTCTTATATATGGATTCAAGAGATATAATTTTTTTCTTAATGTGTCCACCCCATCCATAAGAAACAAGTTTGAGAAAATGAGATTTCGTAAAAAGAATGCTATCTATGTGGGGAGACACACATTGTTAAATTAATAAAGTGAAAAAAAGAAAAAGAAAAACACATATTAGTAAATTTAATATGAAGACAAAGTAGCTAAGGAAAAATATTAAATATTATGATGATGGAAATTAGTTGAAAAATTGAAATATTTGGTAGCGCCTTTCATGCCAAGGGAAACAAAAGAAATGTATATCACCTCCGACGCCCTTTACCCCTATATAGTTCAACCTCATATAATTTATGTTTCTTTTTTTTAAACAGAAATGGAGTTTTGGATTATATTAAAAGGACTCGGATCTAACCCACAATCGTTACAATTCTTCTAAAAAACGTGTTCCCAAAATTCCTTGAGGATTTGAGATTGAACTTGTAGTGTCAATCCAAATCCATATTTGAGAGCTCCGCAAAATAAAAATTTTGTTACCATTCGAGCTAAATATTTTCCACATAGCATTAATATCCAAATGCATTTGCATCCCATTCTTAATTTTTTTCCATTTTACCTTTGACTAGATTCTATTTTTTTTTTTAGATTCATCTAACTTATTATTTTACTTGGTGAAGTATATATTTCCTTTTTCCTCACTTGGATCTAAGATGTGCTATATACTATATCTCAAGGATCATTCTTCTAGTTATTATCTCAAATATTTCTTGTACCTTTAATATTCTTATGTGATCCAGGCCTCTTTCTCTTAATCTACCTAAGAAGTTGTTTTTTTAGAATTATTTTCCAAAGAGATAGAGGAATCACCAAAAATATCTGACTTGTCCTTGGCCACTTTTGGAAGATTATACCAAGGTTTTTTTTTTTACAATTATTTTCAAGAGAAGCATTTGGGGAACCAAACTTCTCCGGATTGTCATAGGTATCCTTTATACATTCCACCTCAACTTGGCTTTTTGTTGAGTTTCCATGAACTTGGTGGGAGTCCTTCTTGAATTCTAATGTCTCTTGTTGATTTTAATTGTTGTTGTGATATCGGGTAGGTTCATCTTTAAATAAAATATAATGTTCTACCTTGGCACCTTCTCACTATCTTGGTTTGCAACTATTTTTTCCTAGCATTGATCTTTTGAGATTTGGAAATTTTTTTGAAGGAATGGTCTGTTTCGTAACAGGCTCTACAGGGGAAATAAATATGCTCATAATCTAGATTTTTCAACCATAGATAATTTGGGTTTGTCAATTTTATTTATGCAAGAAATCCTTTACTAAAGTCCATTTTCCCACAAATGTGATAATATGTTGGTTTCAAGTACTATTTTATATCATCACTACGCTCATAAAATTTACTTAAAGAATTTCCTATAGCTTTAAATGATAGAAGAGTCCATAGATGAGAAGGTAGATTATGAGGCCTTACCCAAACTAGAGAAGTATAAATTGAAGCCGAAAAGGGGTTGAAAGAGGGGGACCAATGTTGCTTAAACAACCCTACACTTCCATAGAACCACAAACCTGAACTAATTTATCAAATATTGATACAAAAAATATCTAGCCAATGGAAAAATATTAAGCTCATCTGGAATTAGCAGTTTTGAGTGCTCAATAATCGAGGAGTAAAGATATATTAAACATGGCCTTAAACTATTTAATATTCATATCAAGCCATGCTATTAGAATAAATTTGTGATCTTGAATGCTTCAACAAACAAAGGAATATCAAAATGAAGGGGATTCATGAACTCACATACTTGAGAAAGAAATCTCAGTTTCAAATTTCACAACATCATGAGAAGATGGGTGAAACAAAAATTTACATGAGCCCTCTAAGAGGAGCGAGATGATACTATAGCAAAAGATATGTCTTCCATCTGCAAATATTTGAGAGAGAGGGATGAGAAATGTGCAATAAGGGTCTAACCCTATCCACCACAATAAAAAAGCCACACTCTACCATTAACAAATTATTTTTTCACTCCCCATATAATTTATGTAATGTGATGTAAATCATGTAGCATTTTTTATATGTTTGTTTAGGGAATCATGTGCATTTACCTCGGGCCCTACCGCCTCATAATTTTGCCCAGTTGAATTTAGTTCTTCCAATGTTTGAAATTCTTGAGACCTTCCATCACATAGGATACATATCACTAAATAATGTTCAAGCAATGTGGCTAGCATGCCCATTTCCCATATCATTGTTTTATTATTTTATCAATATGACACGTGCTCCATCACCAATGCCAATTCAACACTAATTATTTAAGAAAATGTTGACAAATTAGGATGACCAGTGTGCACCACAATTCTTACATATTTTTCTGAAGCATGTCACTTAACCCTGGGATCTTGTATTCTTAAATTGATCACTTTTATTCAAAATTACCCACAATGCCTTTAATGTAAAACAATTATTGAACTTGAGTGCCACTATGTATTTATTTGTATTTTTGAATGGATTCAAATTCCACAATTTGGGTTAAGAGAGAAATTTTACCTTGGATATCTCCGTTGCATATAATTCATTTGAGCCATGAAAATTCTATATAGTAAATGTGGTACAAAAATAGAGAAACATCCTTCATTGCAATGGTTATGCAACTTACTTCTAGTGATGCAGGATTGCACTCTACTTGTCATAATGACGTTTCTGCAACTCACATGCATGTATAATGTGCCGCAACACAAAATCAATTATCTCTCAAGAGATCCCATGTAGGAATATATAATATGGAAATATAGGTTTTTGATCCAATATAAGAAACACCCACGTAGGTATGTATATTGAATCTTACTTCTCTATTGGTTTCCAAAAACTCTCAGCATTAAGTGGTTGTGAAGGGACTTTGAATTTTGTGTTTTCAACTTTATGTGTGACGGGGATTTCCATGTTGCTAGTGATATAAGGGTAGTTGGTGCTACCTTGCATTTTTTTGAGTGAAAATGAACTTGGTTCATTGTAAGTTATATTTCCATGCTCATTTTATTAGTGCAAGGCATTATGTAGAAGCTTACATTGTTTCAAAAAGAATAATCTTAGACTCTAAATTTTAGGAATGTATTCATAACGTTCTCAATGTGCTCTCCCAAAAATATTTTCCTTCAAGACATCCTCTATGTTTTTGTTTGACATATATTCAACCCTTACTCAATGTAGGCTTGGAGGGAAAAAAAGAAAGAAAAAGTCAATCTTTATGTGACATTATTCAAAAATGATTTTTAAATAGAACTTTTAATATAAAAATTACATCAATAATGGATTGCAAAGAAAATGATATAAAATTCTATTAATTCTAATATTTGTTAGCTTAATATTAAGTCTTACAAGTATCTATTTTAATTAGATAAATTTACTAAGTTTGCAACGGTATGTATAAGCAATTGTTGTCCATTTGAAAATACTTGAGGAAGAACAATTTTGATTCTCTAGTCATGTCTAAAGAGAAAGTCTTCCTCTACCACTAAACTTTACATCTTTAATAAAAATAATGTTAACCATATATTTTTACTACCAATAAGTTATTATTATTGTTTTAAACTTGACGTCTCTAATAAAAAATAATATTAACCATATATTTCTGCTACCAATAATAATATTTGATTCTCAATAGTTCATATATATAAAAAAGACTAACTATTTTTAAAATTAATTTTATATATACAAAATTTAATTTAAAAATATCACATACATTTTAAATATATTTAAATTTTTACAATTATCATTACATTATATTATATTATATATATATATATATAATATATATATATATATATATATATATATATATATAACTTAAATCAATATTATATTCACATCTCTTTTAACCATACATTTTTGTTACATATTTGGTTCTCATTAGTTCATATATATCTATATATAAAAGACTAGTTATTTTTAAAATTAATTATATATATATATATATATATATATATTAAAACAATGGTAATTTAAAAATTTAAAATTTATGTGATATTTTTAACTTAATATATTAATATAAAATAGTAATACTGAGTTAAAAGATGGTTTAATGAATAGAAATTAAAATATTGGTTTAATGGATAGTAATTAAAAGATTACTGAAACCCAAATTTGAACACAACGGTCCAAAAAAAGAAGCAGCATAAAACTCACTATATCCCTAGTCATTATATACTCGCGGGCCTGATGAATGAAGAACAAGAGAGATCGTTGATTGTGATGAATGTTGGATGAGAGGAGGAAATTCAAGAACGAAGAGGAGGAAGTGTCTCATGAATGAAGAATTAAAGGGATCTGTGATTGTGATGAATGAAGAATGAGAGGAGAAAATTCAGGAACGAAGAGGAGGCCGAAAACAACAGCACGAGCGATGGACTGGATTATTCATGGAGAGGGTAATTTTGAGTAATTTTATGTTCCTTTATTTTGTGTATGTTTATTTCATTTAACAGAGACATTTGTGTAACCTGACAGTTTTTTTTCCCTGTTCAATCTACAGGTTAAGCATGGATGTTCTCTCTCTCAAAAACTCTGATGTAAAGTTTCCTGTTGTCTATCTTATGGAGCGCTCCATAAATTTTTTGTGCAGTGTTGTATGCATGAATGTCTTGTGTAGTGTTGTCGTATTCTTATAATGTTTTGTGTCTTGTGTAAATGTTTTTTTTGCGTGCTTATGGTTTTTTTGTTAATTGAGAAATAAAGTCATGGTTGCACTGGTGGCTAAAGGGCCAATTGATCAACAAATAATTCAGAGTGAGTTGGTACTCATGGAAATATTTAAATTCATTCCTGTCTCTTTTTTCTCTATTTCCTTTTCTAATGAGTTGGAGTTTAGATACAGGAGCTGGAAAATCTTTTCTAATGCTTTCGTAGTAGAGAATGAGGAGTTTCCATGGCTTTTGCAAACACGAGTTTCCATAGTTTCAATAGCAAATGAAAAATACCTATGAAGCAAGGTTCAATAGCAAATGAAAGATTCCTAATGAACAAGGTTAGTATTGTTTGTGAATGGCCTGGTTCTCATTTGTTTCTTTTTGCAATTTAAGAATATCTTTATGATATATATCTCTCTAATAATTATGCCAATTGAGTGGGTTTTAGTCCTATGTGTCCGTCCATAATTTTTTTCCATAGAAATTGTGCCGTGGATTTCTGTAATTTCTTCCATAGAGATTGTGTCATGGATTCTTTCGACACATGATGGAAAAACACATCATCCAACCATTACCGAATGGTTGTGATATCCTTTCTTTCCATTCACCTTTCGTCCTTGCCAAGTTAGTTCCATCAATCGTTCGGCCCACAGAACAATAGGAATTCTATTATGCCAGTCGTCCCTATTTACAGAACAACAGGAATTCTGTCATCCCAGTCTTCCCTATTGACCGAGCACACCTTGGTCAATAAAGTTCCAAAATATTGTGAAATGGCTCTACTGTATCGTTAGCTTGCAGGTGATACGGTGTTGTATTGTGGTGATGAATCATGAATTCCTTTACCAATGCAACCACTTCTCCACCAACAAAATTCTGACCTTGATCATTCCTAGGGTAGTTTTTGAAGCCTCACACTCATCCTCTCACCTTTGCTCCAGTCAAGACCTCCCAAGCCTCATCCCTATCCACCTTTGCGTATAGAGAGATTGAGAAGGTGGTTTAGTGAGTGGAGAGGCAGCGCCAAAAACCTGCATATAGAGATGCCCCCGTGAGAGCCAAATCTAGACATTCCTGAGAGACTATTTCTGTTGATTATTGTGCAATTCATAAGTGACAGCTAAAATAAAGCTCATAAATTTCCAGGTAGGGCCTATCTAGAAATAAATTTCTTCTCCATCAGTTACAGATCTAATTCTAGAAGCATTTCTACATAGCCTACATAGCTAGTTACAATCCAGTTCCATTTTAGACATAGCTTTATATTTAATTAGCATTCATGGGATTGTTTTATTTGTATTATGTAATCAATTCAATTAGCATTCACTGGATTGTTTTATTTCTATTATGTAATCAATTCAATTTTATTATGTTTCACTGCCTTATGGGTTATGGCATTGCATTCGGTTCTAATTGTAAACAGTAAATTACTAAGGTGTTAATGGAATTTCAAACAATTAATCTAAATTATGAGTCAGTTCATGTAGAGTGGTGCTATTTTCATGCATAAAATGTATGTTTCTATGCCTTATGGGTTATTGCATTGCAATCAGTTCTAATTGTAAACAGTAAATTACTAAGGTCTTAATGGAATTTCAAACAATTAGTCTAAATTATGAGAAAATTATTTTTGTAATGTCTCTCTCTCTCACCCTTCTATCCAAAAAATATATATTTTTTTTTCAATAACTGTTAATGTACCTAAATTTCTCATTTTTCTTGTCTCACAATGCTATAACTTCTAGATTCACATATATTCCATTTCACTGAAATGGAATTAACAAATTTAATTCGAAAGGCTATAATGTAACTATAGGTATTATGATTGAAATTCAATGTATTATATAAATATAAATATATATAGTTCTATATATATATATATATATATATCGACTTCATAGTACATTGTATAAATTTTATTATGCTTATACTTTTATAATCACCATGGGATGAAGTCGAAGGACTAACCCTTAGTCGTATGTATAAATTTTTTTTTTTTCACAACTAGCTATGGTCATGTCCTATACGACTACGAATAAACCTCATTGATCTCTCATCATTTTGTTCAACCGCTAGCTACATTATGTCAGATCTTTGTAAAGGTTCACGTTACCGTATGGGAAATTTGTATTATATATATTATATCCGTCCCGTCTCTTATAAATGAAATTCTAAATCTTCATGATAGCATGCTGTCTCTTTATGGCTCGAATTTCTTTTTTTCGAACTAGCTCTCGTAATTTCGATGGACACGTAGCATTAGCAGTGGGACTTCGATGGCGTATGGGCTACTCTAGCCATGAGAGATCCATATCGTAATTGTACTCCGTCTATCTGGCGTTCAACCTGTGGTCTAGTGAAGAAAATAGTACAGGAAGGTTATGACTGTAATGTACCTCTATCACCACAACAACAAAAACAAAAATTTCAGTTTACACCCTAGTATGTATTGGTTAAACTTATGCATTGCATCCGATTAGGATTCTCATAATAAGGTTAAATCGTCTTTCCCCAACTCTACACTTGAGTGTGGCCATATATATATTATATATATATTATATATTTATATACCCCTACATTATGCCCATTGAACATAATTTCCCACATAGGTTAAATACCACTTCCATAGAATTTACCTATATGTAGGTCACCATATATATTTTTGATTTATATGCCTCGAGGCACTCCTCTCATACCACGCTCTCATCAAAGGCTTCCATAGGCCTTAATAATGGTAGTGACTAAACTTTGACATATGCATAACACACTACGATGCCAAGTTCAACACTATGGGTTTATGTATATAATATATGGTTATGATGACGAGTCGAATGAGTGCAACCGTATTTAATCGGAATTAATTACTATGGAACCATAATTTCATACCGACGTTATTTCGCTTTGTAACCATAGAAATTTTTATATATTTTGTTCTGAACTCTGCTCGAGTTTTCAAGGCATCATTGAGCGTTGCGTATGTTGATTTGGTCTGATCTTTGGATAGTTAAGTCTGGTGTACGCACTGGTTACAGGCGGTGCCACCTCGGATTTACTTTATGTGACTTGTTCGTTTGAACTACGCTATTTACTGGTTCGAGGCTATGGTCATTAACTGAGGTCATAGTACTCTACCTACCTCTGAAATTAATGGTGCCCACTCCGCTGAGTTGTTCATCCCCATGCCAGTTGTGGTGATGAAGACAGGTGTATGGTGCAAGGCGGTTTAGGGTTTCTAGATCTGGATTCCGGTTGATATTTAATCCGCCATAGCTTAACTGTGTTTTTCTCTCTCGCACCGAAGTGTATCGCGTCACTCCACAGCTGGGCACACCGATGCAGAACTCACGTTTTCTTGTAGTGAGGGTGATTCCCTCCAGTTCTCCCTACGCCATGACTCGGCCTCTTGAGGTCTTGGTTTCCAGTCGACTGAAGCTCTAACTTGCGAGCACATTGGACCTTCACGCAGGTAACATGTGATTTGGGGTTTTTTTTTTTTTGTTTTTTTTTGTTGATATCCATTAACCAGAGTCATATTTACATTTCTAACTCGTTCCAATCTTTTTCACCACGCGTTTATTGCAGTGGTTATGAATTTTTACGTCTCAACAAATTTGGTTTGCAGGTTAACCAACTTCGTATCCAATTCGTGGTTTTCGCTAGGTACCTGGGCGTTACGCAGAGGAATTTCTTCTTCCCCATCTTTCGGCTTCCAGGTAACAGTTTCTCGTCCCATCGTTTCTGGTCATCCATTTGTTTGTTTTGTTGTGTACCACGGCTGTAGCCTTACCGTTTATGGGATTCACCATAGTGATACCTGACTATTCTACATCAGTATTCATTGGTTGGAATTTCCATACGTATTGACTCTTACAGCCTTCGCATTTCCTAAGAGTATCTAACGCCTCTCCTTGGTTATGTGCAGGAGTCAGATTCCCTTCACTCAGGTGAAGTTTTCGCTCCTTATGTAGAATTTAGTTTCTGCAACGCGGTTTATCGCCTTTCTATCTCATGTACTAATTGAACCTCTCCTCATACCTACAGGTCGGTACTCATAGCATTCTACTCTTGCGATGGCTTACCGATGAATGCCTGAGGGCAACCAACGATTCCTGAAATTTTTATGAGGGAACGATGCCATCGTTGATTTCTATAGATTTTTAATTTTGTAATTTTTCAAACATATAATGGATAAAATTTGATGCCAACTTGTATGAAGGACTGTGTTTATGGCCGTCTGCGTTTTCAGTGACGTTGGGTTTTGCTCGGCGTTTATGCCGAGACTCTTCCACCATCTGATGTTGGTTTTTAACCTTGGACAGGGAATAAAAATGTCGGATTTATAATATATGTCTATTATATATTTTCGTCACTGTGGTTTTGATTGAATGTTTGGCACTCGATATTTATTTCGGTTTTGATACAGAAGAGTGGTGATAGGATATACGAAAACCCTCAGTATGCTGATCGTTTTTCATTTCAGACTTGGTTTACTCCTATAATGTTGTCTTCTGTGGATATAGTATACGAATTTATCACAATTCTAGAGGGTCTGCAAAATATATGTGTTCCCTATCTACGATAGGCTTGTGGTTGTGATTTCCATATTGTTTCCATGATTTATTTACATGCGTTCCGAATAGTGTATTGCCCTTCTTGGGTAGCGAGTTATGACTCTAGCATATGATATTCCATAATGTGTTATGATTGCGAAATAAATACTAGACATACTAATCTCTTACTCTCAAATATAATCAGTATTTAAGGTGACAGTCCCATATCTCCTGGAATATATTCTCTCTGTCTTACAGTACATGTATGAACTATTTTTCAGAGCTGAATAAGTTTTCCACTGATTTTCCTTACAGCTTTAATAATAAGATTTAGAGTAATTTATATGATTGCTATACTCTGTCATATCTATACTCAATGTTTATTTGTACCACCATTATCTATTTTAAATATATCCATGATGGATTTTCTGAATTTATCTCCAAGGGAGAATCTGTACAGGGTATCTCAGTAGCATTAATGTGTATAGTCAGTAACATTGGTTTATTTCTATAATTGGTTTTCTGAGAATCTGGAGTATTCCCTGCTAATAATTACTTCAGTTTTTATAACTATGTTTCTTGAATCCCCCTGGGATATTTCTTTTGTACAGTATCTCCAGATTTAAACCCAAATTGGGTTTAGACATTCTGGTAGATACTATCTTGGCTCTTGTTCTTGCTACCATACAGAAGGTAGAAGATTTGCTTCTGCCAGTTACTCTGTTAAAAGCAAGAACACCACAGACTCCAATAGTTTCTCCTTTCTCTGTCATATGGGTTGAAAAACCCATTCCTCTTGTTCCTCTCTTATTTATTGAAGCAGATTAAAGTTACAAATAAAATTCATACTATCATTATCCAGCATGCAATATTTTCACTTCTAATATAAAGTAGTTAATTATATGTATCCAATTCATACTGTAGAAAATAAAATCCATAGGTGGTTTAAACACATACCACTCATGCAATAGACCAACCTCCCAACCGTAGAGTTCTATTTCTCTCCCAGAACTCACCCCCGAGCTGAGACCGCCTCCACCACAGATCAACAACCTCTGATCTGTTTAAGAGCAGCTTATTTAAGCTAATAGTTCCCCAAAGCCTGTTTCTAATTCTGCATCCAGAATAGCAGGATGCTTTTCTTCCTGTTTGCCTAGGCTTCCCATTTTGGGATTCTTTAAAGCTGCTTTATGCTTTCCCTCAGCTTTTTCCAGCTTGTTACCTCTTCCCAACTACTTTCCTCATCATTGGGGAAATTTAGATTTTTCCTCAAAATCTAAATTAGCATTAATTCTTTCCAAGGATTTTTGAAGGATTGTGGGGAATAGTTGCCTTATCCATCCTCATGGACTTAGCAAGTGATCTCAATTCTCATTTTTGGTCAACATGCATACCAGTACTTTATTCATTTCTTCAAATTGAATATTAAATTACATTCTCAATTCATTTATCCTTTGGGGTCCACTCCCCTTAGGATTTAAGTTCAAATGTCTAACTTTGAAATTTCAACACATAAATTGGGGGTGTTACAATGACGATATCCTATCAAACTGATTTCTCCGATCACTCTCGGGATTTCTATACGTTCTCTCCCATTAATTTTTTAGGTTCCCGCGTTTCATACCCTCCCTCCAACCACAGTTCTGAAATTTCACATATCGATTTGCGTATTAGGGTTTAGGTTTTTCTTTTAAGTCGCATTTTTTTCGGATTGTTATACTTACCTAGACTATTGCTCTTTTTTTCCGCATTCTCGGCTTTTCTCCAGACAATGGAAAGTCTACCACCATGAGGGGGGAGTACTAGAGCTTGCACTCCATCGCCTGTCACGCTGGTAAGCGATTTCCCCTTTAGTTTTCTTCATCGTTTTCGTCTTTCTAGTATCTCCGCACGGTCCATTGGTTCTGCGCTTATTCTCATTTTAGACTTTGGGTTTGAACGTATTATTCTCTAATGGTTTTTCCCATTTTTAATTTATCCAAATGGGTAGGTGTTTTTACAGTAGAACTTTTGTTCTGGTTTCCTATTTTGACAGTGAACATTCACATAGCACTCTGGTTATAAATGTGTCTAACTCATTACTTTTTATGGCGGTTAACGGATTTAACTCCGAGGGCTGTAAACTTTCTACTCCCACGATAATGTGTAATAGGTTTTCAGTGTCGATCTAACACCAACCAGACTCAGCTTTCGTGCAACCGCCTACGCAGTCATGGTTAACCCCGCGTGCCATTTTGTTTCAGCACGTCAACTTCTTCAAAGGTTACAACACCAGTCTCGCCTATCGTTTATCTCTATACACTTTTCCTATTTACATCGATTTTTCTTTTACAACACTTAACTAATACGTGATTTATTTTTGTTCCAGGTGTGAGGAAACTTTGCCCCACCGAAAAAGGTTTTCAGGGTTTTTCTCTCTAGTTTCTGGTTAAATATTCATTTCAGCTCCATTATTGTAGTTCGCCTACCATACGGGTTTTCTACCCTCCCTCAGTGTTCGTTTGGGATTCTAGCTATGGTTGCCAGGGTTTCAGTCACTTGACTTCAATGTTCGCGCACTGTTTAATTGCATAAATTTCGTTTTTGTTTCTTGCTGTCCAGATTGTCACGACAATCTCGTCTGTATATGACCATTATAAGACGCTTGTCTACTTTCTTGCTGAGTACCCCAGTACAGTTTCCTCTTCTTATTTCTATGAAATTTCTGCAACCACAGTACTCATTTAAAAGGACTTTTATTTAATAATTAACCATACTCGTGCCTATTTCACCGCTATCACACTTAACAAACTTTACATGGATGGCTAAAGGTTCTGCCCTCACACGTCATCTTGCATAATTATTTGATTCACAGAACGCAATGTATTGTCGCCCTAGAAGTGGTAATCATCTTTTGCAAGGCATTGTTTTATTAAAAAATTTTATTCTTGTTATTTAATTTCAGTGAGTAGATATATCACTTCCTCCGAATAATTAAAATTTCTATCTTATGATTCCGTAACAAGATCTTCAATAAGATTACAGTTATTAGTATGCATACTAATCTGGAATTTATTTGGGGGTATTTCAGGCTGTATGGTTTTAGTAGATCTCAGCCAATTCAATAATTCATTCTTATTAAGACTGTGTAGTATATATTTATACACATGCATTTTTTTTCTATAAAATGGTATTTCTTATAAAAATGGCATTTTTCTAAATTTAAGTTGCCCCTGGTGCAAGTTTTCTAAGACTCTGAAATTTCTAGCAGTTTCCTATGCACAACGACTCTTACCTAAGTTTACCACGAAATCTCATGGCAATTGAAAAGAAGGAAGTTTTAATATAACCAAAATACATCACAGATATTTGTGCTACTTCTGAATGCAAGGAATTATACATACTTTCTAACTCAATTTTTTTTTCATAACTCAAACAGAATTTTTTATTTCAAATTGCAGAAGCAGATTAAAGTTAGAATATAAATCATCTTCGGAAAATATGTATTCTCATATTTAGACCATCTATGGTTTAGAGGTTCTGATGAATTCTTTCCCTAGATGTGATTCCTACAAATATACAGAAATTGAAGCTAATTCTGCTGAAATTTCTGTTCAATGTATGAAATATTACTACACACAGCATGTACATATAATTATTTTCACCTTCCTATACAACATAAAATTTACTCCTACCCCTTATAGCAGAAACATATAAATGAACTGTGCATACCACTTAATTAGATGACCAATCCACCGAACCTTAGAATTCGTTTATCTTCAGAATTCACCGCCGAGCTGAGATCCCTCCCAGAACAGATCAAACCCCCAATCTGTTTAGGAGTAGCTTATTTAAGCTATTGTTCCGCAAAGAATGTTTCTAATTCTGCGTCCAGAATATCAGGATGCTTTTCTTCCTGTTTGCCTAGGCTTCCCATTTTTGGGATTCTTTAAAGCTGTTTTATGCTTTTCCCAGCTTTTCCAGCTTTTTACCTCTTCCCAACTACTTTCCTCATCATTGGGGAATTCAGATTTTTCCTCAAAATCTAATTTAGAATTAATTTCTTTCAAGGATTTTTGAAAGATTGTGGGGAAATATTTTCTTTGTCCATCCTCATGGATTTAGCAAGTGATCTCATAAATCTCATTTTGGTCAATCTGCACAACATCATTTTATTCATTTCCTCCAATTAATTATTTAATTACATTCACCAATTACTTGTCCTTTGGGGTCCACTCCCTTTAGGATTAAAGTTCAATGTCTAGCTTTGAAATTCAAACACATAAATTGGGGGTGTTACATATTCCCCCTCTGAAAATAAACACCGTCCTCGGTGTTGTTATTCAACTACTAGAGTTCATTTCTAAAAAAAAAATGGATATCTTTCCATCATTTCAGCTTCTCTTTCCCAAGTAGCTTCTTCAGCAGTAATGTGCTTGTCACGTCTCCCAAACCCATTTTTTTTTTTTTTTTTTTTTTCATGGGATTCTGTTATTATTTAATAACATCCATTATACCTCATAGTTACTCCTCCTAAATTTCTTAACTCTTCTTCTATAAGTGGTTCATTTTTCTCAGAATGAGATTCAACATGTCTCTTTTAAGGTCTATATTCATAATATGTCTATATTCGTCACCCCTATGATGAGTGCTACCCATATACCATAACTTAATATTCTCTGCTTGATGCGTCGATAACAATTATAGTTTTTCTACTGCATCTCCTATAATGCAGACTGTTATCCGGGGTTTAGATTCTTTTCAGTACTTACAGACAACCCTGGAATACAAGAATTTCCATGAGGATTTTTTTTTCTTTAGCTTAACCTCCCCTCTTCTCAGTTCATATTGTAGACTTTTATATCTACATATTTTACCTTGTATGCATCAGGTTTTCTGTGCAGGATGCTCACTAGGCCCTCAGTTTGCCGGCCTGCTAATATTTTCAATAGGTTAAAGTTTCAGCATCTAAGTATAGAGGTATGCCTCCTCGCATACATCTATCTCTACGCAGTTCACCATCATTGCTCCACTACTTTCCCAGTAGTTCTATGGATGGTAATCAGATGCTCTGTTCATGGTATTTTACGCATGATTACACTCTTCCCTCACACAGACTGTTATTACACAATAGATTTTGTAATAGGCTTTTTCCCCTCTTATTTGTCTGTTATAACCATTCGGCATGTATGACACTAAGGTACAGATTCAGCTGTTCCATGGAAACTAAGAAACAGCTCCTCTTGCTTCACTCCAAGGGAGGTAGAGGATACTGAACTGGAGAGTTTTGAATCCCTACTGTTAGATCCTCATACTTAGTTAGGATTCAACTTCTACTTCCATAGGTGTACCATTTCATTTAATAGAATACTGGAAATTCTACACAGCTGAGGAATTATTGTTCCCTACTTTCTGTTATTAATCACAGGGAATTATGTACCATCAGGACTGTCATGATAGATTTAGTTGTTTGGAACTTAATGTTCATGGGTATTTCTTTGTTAACATCTTCTGGTTACGCACACAGAAATTAAATACTCCTGTAAAGAATAGCCATCTATACCTATACATAGTTATTATATTGGCTGCTCAATTGATCTATCATCTCAAACCTCATTATTTCAATGTACTCATTGCTACACCCAATCATTTGTCTCGTCTGTCAATAGCTGTAGTTGCAATTACATAAGTTACTGAACCATTAATCCATCTAACGGTTGCATAATGCAACCTAACAAAACAATTCATGCATTCCATAATGTACTATAACATCAAAATTTCATACATTG
The DNA here is from genome assembly GCA_034641835.2 of Pinus albicaulis. Classification (NCBI taxonomy): domain Eukaryota; kingdom Viridiplantae; phylum Streptophyta; class Pinopsida; order Pinales; family Pinaceae; genus Pinus; species Pinus albicaulis. The sequence goes on from JAXQQM020063830.1 coordinate 234,375, forward strand.
CATAAAGGAATATAATATCACAATTTCATAATTTAAATAAAGGAATAGAACCGCACAAGTTCATAAATTGCATAAAGGAATATAACATCACAACTTCATAAAACAGGGATATGATTAACACCTACTCACAGATACCTCCAAATTTATGCATGCACACCTCTACTATGACCAGTCCTCCCAACCTTAGAATCCTCTTTATCTCCCGAGATTCAACCCCAGAAGATCCTCCCAAACAGACCCAGCCCTCAATCTAGTCTGGAGCAGCTTATTAAGCTTTGCTTTCCCCAAACTGTTTCAGTGCGTCCCGGGAATTTTAGGATGATCTTTCCTGTTTAGCCTAGGCTTCCCATTCTAGGACTCTTTAAAGCTGCTTTAAGCTTTTCCTCAGCTTTTCCAGCTTTTTCTCACCTCTTCCCAACTACTCCTCTTCAGTGGGGAAATTTAGATTTTTCCTCAAAATCTAAATTAGAAATAATTTCTTTCAAGGATTTTTGAAAGATTTGGGGAAAGTCTTTTTTCCTTTTCCACCACCTCATGGATTAGGCATATGATCTCATTTTCTCATCTGGTCATAGTACATACATAATATTTTATTCATTTTTCATAATTAAATAATTAACCACATCCACACAATAACCATCCATACAGGGTCCACTCCCCTTTGGATTTATGTTCAAATGTCTCATTTGAAAAGCATAGAACTTAGGGGTGTTACATATTCCCCTCAATGCTCTGTCCTCGGTGTTGAAAACTATCTACTAGTTGATTTTGAACATAATTATGAATGCTTTTCCATCATCGAGAAAAGGCTTCTCTGCGCCTGTAGCTTTTTAGCGATGGGAGTGCTCCTCTTTGCACCTTTGCGAGAAACTGTTCACTTTTCTCCAAATTTCATTTCTTCCCGCTTTCATCGTTGAAGCGACTTTGGAAGGAAATTCTTATTCTGGTTCCACCTGAACCACATTCCAATCAAAAATTGTGAGAAGCATCATGTATAAAAATTATATTTTTCTAACAAGGAGATATGAAACATATCAGAAATTTTACTATGCAAGGTTAAGGCAAATTTATAAGCCATTAGTTTCCCTCCTTTCCAACACCTTCCTCGGTGTTACACTTTAATGTTGACTTTTCAACTTTGATAAAGATTTCTTCTTTGTTTTTTTGCTTTGTTTCCAGCAGAGTACTCTCCTGCTTTATGCAGTTGCTTTTCTTTCTACCTCCTTGCAAAAATTCTGTCTTAGAAAATCTTTTATTCTGTTTTCCCTGTCCACAATTCATACCAATGTTCGAAATGTCAGGTACATACAATTGATCATCCACAACAACATTTTGCATTTCAATAACTTAAGAATTTCAGTTATTAGTCAAACCGATTAGGTTCATAATATTTTTGTGCACTTTTAGTACACTACTCATCCTTTCTTGTTTCTTTACTGAGGTTTCTTTCTCCCTCAACTTGGTCCAATTCAGCATTTCTGGAGTTTCTAGGTGATTCCTCTTCACCTTTTCCTTTTTTGTTTCCAGAGTGTACAATTTCCTGTTACACACTTGGCTAACCAATTTGACAATTTTTCATTAGTACTCATAAATGAATGAAAACAATTGTACTATATGCATGATTATGCTTACCTTTTACAGTTCATCACTGTACCTCCAGTACCTTCTCATTTTCTTTTTTTTTTCGTAACTGTATGATTTCACACTATTGCCCCCTTTCTTTGAATTTAAGACTCAGGAAATTTTACATAAAATTTATACCAACAAAATTGTATAGTGTGAATGCATGTAATTTCTATCATTCATCCCATTACTACTTGATAATATCAAAATAGAATTTGACACAATTTTCCCCTTTCTAAAGAATTACCACAATTTATACATTTAAAAAAAAATTTCTTCACATTCTACTGGGACCACTTATTCTAATCATCATTAGAGCAATAATAATCAGCCATATGATAAAATATGTCCTTCCCTTGTACTTGTAGCTTTTAAGGTGAAGTCACTTTTAATAATCCCCAGTGAATTAGTATAAAGTTTGAGGAATAACTTAACATGTATGAAGATGTTATATTCATACAACTCAACAAGGTTAACATTATAACATATACCCAGATCGCCTATATTTATAATGTTACTTGTAGATTTTTAACTTATGTCCCACGTGCAATTTGTTTCATTTTAAATTATCCTCAATTCCACCACATTGTATATATATCCACCAAACATATATATACTATATATATAATCCAAAGAGTTTAATTAATACTCCTTAATTTTTTTTTTCTTATTTAATGTACTATACCTTCATACCAACTTACATTTTTCCTTCGTGATGGACTTATAAAGTTTTAATTTGAACCAATACAAGGACAATTGAGAATTTACAACTTATATTTAACATACCTCTATTAAATATAAATTTTCCTTCTTTTTTTTTCTTATACACCCTTCTCTATATATCCCAATATAACTCTCCTTTTTATTTTTCAAAGTAACTTGTAACGAAATAGTTAACTAAATACCCTCTTTGGAATTTATCCACTAGATTAAAATTTAATTTAAACACCACCTCTTTAACTTAAAGTTTAAGGTCTACTTTAATTAAAATCCGCCTCCTCTAAAGTTACTTTATTGAACTTTAATTTAACTCCACTCCTTTAAATTAAAGTTTAAAGTCTCCTTTAATTAAAACCCACAAAGTGAATACATTATCCTTTTAAACTCTCATGATGCAAAAGCCTGTAACTATTATTTCATTACATATAATGTAAGAATGGATATATTACCCCTTTCAAATCCCGTGCCACCCAATCATTTAACCATTCTTTAATTATAACTGAGATAATAAAGGGTTATATAAGGTTTACATCAACTATGATTATAATAAAAGGGACTATATAAAGTTCCCATCGATTTTCTTCATTACCATATATATATAAGGGTTCTATCTGTTAAAATAGTTACCTTATCATTACTTTGCCTCCAACCACTTACACGTATATACTTATCTTTCCATATAAATTACACCCATACAAAATATGGTTTTTCCCTTGTATGTATAGACGATACCCCTTTTTCTCATATCTTTCATTCGCTCTTATACATATATATTACTATATATATATATATCATTCATAATCCCCTAACTTTGTTAAACACCCATATATATATATCATTTTTATATATATAACATATATATATATATATATGTATCAATTGGTATACATCACACCTATACATATATCATGTTATATGCAACACATATATATTTCCAAACCTTCGTTAATCATGTCTGTGTAACTATGTCATTGTACATATTATTTTATATACACACATATATGTATGAGGACATATCGTTTTGTATACACATATATGTAAAATGACATATCATTTGATATAAACAAATACATGTATAAACCTTATTGTTATTAAAGTTCATATATCTAATTATATATTCTATATGTATATTCAACCCCTGCCGCACTTATGATATCGAAGGCGGCCATTGGTTTAATGACTATAATAACCATCTCTTTTTGGTTTTGAACTTTAATCGCATCGTTTTCCAGTTTACGACATGATTTAGTCGTATTCCACCTCTTATGATACAGAGTTGAATTTCTATTTTACGACCGTGTTGACTGTCACCATGACGCGTTAGCATGGCGGCGTGTGAATCGGGTTTATGGCGACGAGACCCTAGGCGTTCATGACAGGGGTTCGTCTGTGGATCGAGCCACATCAACATGATGGATCGGTGGTTCTGCCAATAGTTGAAGCCCACCTTACGCGTCGTCCGGAGATCTCGTTTGTGATACAAGTTGAAATTATATTTTTTTTATTTCGCCGTGTTCACTCATAGGTTAGACCCTTATGCATGTCACCGCAGGGAGGGATTACTCCAGTTATAACATTTCTGTTCACATTGTCGATCATGTTTTTCAATTTACTGTGTGCATTTAAATACGTTTATTCGATTGTGTTGGGGTGCAGGGACAGCGTCTTCAGCAGGATTGGGCATACCCGACGCAGACATTTACAGCTTTATGTCTCCGCTCGTTGGCTATATGTTGCGCTGTCGCTGTACTCATACTCGGCTCAGTACCTTGCAGCCAGACTACCGCCGTTTCATACAGAGCTTTCAACTCTACACTTCACCCGGTACCGCTGTCACTGAGCCGAATGGTTTTCCCAAATCAACCTTGGGATCTCCTGCCATCTAGGGCAGTGCAATTAGGGTTTTCATACCCTTTCACGGACCTTGTCGACCTACCAACCTTTCTCTATTCGAGACTTATCGTCTATTTATCTCACTCGGGTTTCAGTGAGTCGCATTCGTGCTCGGATGCTGGTGTTTTTCCTACACACCCGTTCTCTGAGGGAAATCCTCTGTCAATGGTCGGCTACAGGAATATTACTCCCGTATGCATTAGTAGCGTTCGATAGTTCTTTATCTTCTGCATTTATATTTTTTTTCTTTCTTGTATCTTTTTAATCTCTGCAGTATCTCATCGTTGTGAAATTCTTGTGCAGAGAGGGATCAGGTCTCAGGGTTTCTGGAACGGGGTTTCATCGAAATGTTTCATACCCAGGAACCGCTTCCTTTCGGTTGTCCCACCAACCCTGCTCTTATTGCTATTCTTCTCCCCAGCGCCGAACCTCAGCTCGTCTTGCTCCAGGGTACCCTATATTATCTGGCGATCGTGTTACCCTATATTACTATTTCATGATACATTACTCCGGTTATCTCTCTGTTGAGAAAGGGTTGAAAGAGTGGGAACCCCCCTTTCGGTTCGCTCTTATTCAAGGTAATATGTTCCCCATTTATTTTATTGGTCTCTGTTTTACCTATCGAGGGTTATTCTCTATTCTTACTGATTTTATGGCGACCTGTGCAGGTGTTATTCATCTGGAGCGTTCTGGTCGTTGGCAATATTGCCTTCGAACTTTCACTAGGGGAAGAAATGAATCATTCCCTTTGGTAACTTCTTCTACGAACCCGCATACGCCATATGGTATTCTGTGTTTGCTAACAGGGTACAATTGCTTTCACCCTGACTAGCATGGGGCATGCTTTGGATTTCTCTAACATCTCGTGTATCTATATAGTTCTATTATTTACGCAGTCAGGGTTTCTATTACCGCGTTTCAAAATTTTATTACCTCTTGTATGCAATTTCCTCGTCTCTGTTTCTGTATACGCATTCTACTAGTAGTACAGCGTAGTGTCCATAACATCAACTCGACGAACATGTAGGTACACGCTGATTTATGGTGCAGAGCTATTCTGGTTGTTAAAACGTTAATCGCTTATCCTATTTCACCCCGGCTGGGACCGTTTCTATTTTATTTTTCTCGGTCCGTCGTTCAATAGGGTTTCACGAACCACAGTCGGCTTCCGGTTCCGAGATGATGCGTTCAAATCCGACCGCGCTAACGTAGGTTGGCTGCCGGTTTGGTTCAATTAACGAACAAGTGTTCTTATATATATTTCATGTTGTTATCTTAGCGTTGGATCGCCACTTTCTGGGTTTGATTTCTTCTTATATCTCATTCGCACTTATATGATTGACATTTAAAGAAATTCGCATTTATACTCTGGTTTGACTTTGGTCATATTTATATACACATATAAACCATAAGGTCGATCGAAAGATTGTCCATCTCTCAGCGCCGTCAAGGTTGTTTATTGGTGCTTTTATTTTCAAACCATTATTGTCATCGTGACCCTAGGTTGGGTTCATGACTCCGCTTTTTGCTTTCTTGTATATATACCATAGTTTAAGAGTGGTTATAAAGATCAAATGCGCCTCCACTTGTTTTAATGCTAATTCCCTTTGATAGCTATATGTTTGATGTTAGGCTTATATAGGTGTTCGATTATGTTTAAATGAATATGTGTTATACTTTGCAAGGTAGTATAGTATATCTACCTATGTCGTATTCGCCAATAATACTCTTTAACAATCGTGGACTCCAATAGGTCCCGATTACCCTTACGGCTGTTATATTTATTTAGAAACAAAGTCATATATGTGTAGGGTGAAAGTTTAACGCGCGGCTTTTATGCTTTCCTGGAGAGAGAACTACATATACTCATACAGTTTTATTAGTGATTTCTCACCATAGTTTCAAAACTTCTATTAGGTTAATTGAGTTAATGTTGCAAATGAATATAGAGTTTCAATATTTAATCCTAAACATGTTATGAGATGTTTATAGGGTTGAAATATTTGATCTTATAATCAGTTGGTTGAGTTCATATTCCAAAGCCTTTATGTTATGTTTTTCCATTGATTCCAAGAATTTTTCCATTTCTGCTACAATATTCTCTAGTATTTGTAGGAGCAGCTTTATCACAGGTGTATATATATATGTATATATAAATATATATATATATATATATGTATAGGTATTCCATAATCATTGAGTAGTATATCTACAATAAGGATTCAGTCTTTGACTATTGATGCTTAATTCAAGATTAAGATAAACTTCTATAGATACTATGCACTTTAAATGATAACAATAACATAGCCTTTGTAAATCAGAGTTTCTTTTCAGGCTAAGAATGTCAGCATACATACATACCCTAACATCCTTGATTTTTTTTTTTTTCCTCTTAATGTACACCAATAGGTAGCCAATAACAATGGACTAGAGGAATTTAATTATACCTTAAATCTTTTGCTATACTACTTGTCTTCAAAGATTTAGGATAGATTTCGAAATGCAATCTAAATATTTATAACTGTCATAACAATCGGATAGAGTAGAGAGACTCTCTTCTATACATTTTCAAATGTCGTATTCTAAAACCTTACTTTCAGCTGTTGGTATTTATACCATGTAACATAAGCACTACTATAATCTTTTTCTAGCATACACTTAGGTATCTGCATCTGATATCACATTTTTTTCCTACAGGAACAAAACAATAATTAATTGTCTGTAGAAGCTAAGTAACTACAGATTTAAACTAACTGTAGTACTAAATCAATCATACCCTTTCATTAAATTTTGTATGTAGCCCTTCATACTAATTTAAATATAAGAGTATCATCCCACTTCATACTTCTTATTTCTAGAAGTTTTTTTTTTTTTTCATCATGGATATATATATATAGTCCGCGTGTACTATTTTTCTGGGAGATATCGGTTTCCCTATTATAGGTTTAACCACTCTGGTATATGAGCTTTCTCATATCACTCCCATATCAATGTTTCTATCTCATCACAGTCTGTTATATGTATACCTGAAAGTATATCCAAGATATTTGTATACTCGAAGTACTATTTTTAATAACCATTTCCTTGTGAGCACATATCTTGCCCAATTTTTGAACTTTAGCTCCGATACCATTTTTCACGTCTCCCAAACCCTTTTTTTTTTTTTCTATACCATGGGATTCTGTTATTATTTAGTAATATCCATTATACCTCATGGTTACACCTCCTAAATTTCTTAACTCCTCTTCTATAAGTGGTTCATTTTCCTCCGAATGATATTCAACATGTCTCTCTTAAGATCTATATTCATAATATGTCTATATTCATCACCCCTATGATGAGTGCTACCCATATAACATAACTCAATATTCTCCGCTTTATGCGTCGATAACAATTATAGTTTTTATACTGAATCACCTACAATGCAGATTGTTATCCGGGGTTTAGATTCTTTTCAGTACTTACAGGCAGCCCTGGAATACATGAATTTCCATGAGGATTTTTGGGCTTAAACTCCCCTCTTCTCAGCTCATATAGTAGACTTATATATCTACATATTTTACCTTGTATTTCTCAGGTTTTCTGTGCAGGATGATCACTAGGCCCTTAATCAAACTTCCCAGTTTGCCGGCCTGCTAATATTTTCAATATGTTCAAGTTTCAGCATCGAAGTATAGATGTATGTCTCCTCACATACATCTATCTCTACGCAGTTCACCACCATTGCTCCACTACTTTCCCAGTAGTTCTATGGATGGTAACCAGATGCTCTGTTCATGGTATTTTACACATGCTTACAATCTTCCCTCACACAAACTGTTATTACACAATAGATTTTGAAATAGGCTTTTTCCCCCCTTATTTGTCTGTTATAACCATTCAACATGTGTGACACTATGGTACAGATTCAGCTGTTCCATGGAAACTAGGAAACAACTCCTCTTGCTTCACTCCAAGGGAGGGAGAGAATACTGAACTGGATAGTTTTGAATCCCTAGTGTTAGATCCTCGTACTTAGTTAGGATTCAACTTCTACTTCCATATGTGTACCATTACATTTAATAGAATACTGTAAATTCTAATTTTTTTAATTCTTTCCAGTGCAACACAGCTGGTTGTTGTTCCCTACTTTCTGTTATTGATCACAGTGAATTCTGTGCCATCAGTATTGTTATGATAGATTTAGTTGTTTGGAACTTAATGTTCGTGGTTACTGGTTTGTTAACATCTTCTGTTTATACACACAGAAATTAAATACTCCTTTAAAAGATAGCCATCTATACCTATACATAGTTATTATATTGGCTGCTCAATTGATCTATCATCTCAAACCTCATCATTACAATGTACTCATCTCTACACCCAACCATTTGTCTCTACTGTCAATAGCGGTAGTTGCAATTACATAAGTTACTGAACCATTAATCCATCTAACAGTTGCATAATGCAACCTAACATAACAATTCATACATTCCATAATGTACTATAACATCAAAACTTCATAAATTGCATAAAGGACTATAACATCACAATTTCATAAGACATAAAGGAATATAAAATCACGATTTCATAAAACATAAAGGAATATAACATCACAAATTCATAAAACAGGGATATGTTTAACACATACTTACAGATATCTCCAAATTTATGCATGCACACCTCTACTATGACCAGTCCTCCCAACCTTAGAATCCTCTTTATCTCCCAGGATTCACCCCCGAGCAGAGATCCTCCCCAGAACAGACTAGCCTTAATCTGTTCTGGAGCAGCTTATTTAAGCTGTGCTTTCCCCAAGCCTGTTTCCAATTCTGCGTCCAGAATTTCAGGATGCTTTATTCCTGTTTAGCCTAGGCTTCCCATTCTCGGACTCTTTAAAGCTGCTTTAAGCTTTTCCTCAGCTTTTCCAGCTTTTTCTCACCTCTTCCCAACTACTCCTCTTCATTGGGGAAATTTAGATTTTTCCTCAAAATCTAAATTAGAAATAATTTCTTTCAAGGATTTTTGAAAGATTTGGGGAAAGTCTTTTTTCCTTTTCCATCACCTCATGGATTAGGCATATGATCTCATTTTATCATCTGGTCATAGTGCATACATAATATTTTATTTATTTTTCATAATTAAATAATTAACCACATCCACACAATAGTCATCCACTGGGGTCCACTCCCCTTTGGATTTATGTTCAAATGTCTCATTTGAAAAGCATAGAACTTGGGGGTGTTACAGTGCTTCCATTTCACCTTTACTCTTGCTACCATTCGGTTCCTCAATTCAACTTCTTCCCGCTCCAATATTTGAAGTGGTTGTGGTAGAAACTCCCCTTCTAGTTCCACCTGTACAACAGTCCAATCAACTATGTGAGAAGCATCATGCACATATCTTTTTAATAATGAAACATAAAACACATCATGAACTCTAACATGGGGTGGTAAGGCCAGCTTGTAAGCCACTGGTCCCACCCTTTCTAATACTTCAAAGGGACCACAATATCTAGGAGCCAGTTTTGCACAACTTCCAGCATAAATTGTGCTCTTTCTGGGTTTAATACGCAAGTACACATGCTCCCCCACTTTGAATTCTCGGTGTACCCTTTTCTTATCAGCATAGTTTTTCTGGCGATCTTATGCTGTCTTGATGTTTCGTTGTATCTTCTTAACAATTCTTTCCATCTCTTGTAAAGCATATGGTCCCAACATTAGTTTATCTTCTGGCTGGCTCCAGCTCAAAGGAGTATGACACTTTCTTCTATACAGTGCCTCAAACAGACTCATCTTAATGGAGGATTGATAGCTGTTATCATAGGAAAATTTCGCTAAATGCAAGTAATCTTCCCACTTTGACGGCCTATCCATCACATACATTCTCAACATATCCTCCAAAATTTGGTTAGTTCTTTCCATTTGACCATCTGTCTGAGGGTGGTAAGCAGTTCTAAAATTCAACTTAGTACCCATCCCTCCAAATAGCCCCTTCCAAAAAGATGCTGTAAACTTAGCATCTCGGTCATAAACTATCACCTTTGGAACTCCATGAAGTCTTACTATCTCTTTCAGGAACACATTCGCTACTTTAGCTGTCCCAAAGGTAGATTTTACTGGTATAAAATGTGCAACTTTTGTTAAAATGTCTACTAATACCATTATTAAATCATGTTGTATTTAGTTTTGGGTAATCCTGTTATGAAATTCATGGAAACTGTGTCCCATTTCCACTCTGCAATTGGCAAAGGGTTTAGAAGACCAGCAGGATGTTGATGCTCAACTTTGACTAGTTGACATTCCATGCATCTAGTCAAATATTCTGCTACATCTTTCTTCATTCCTGGCCAAAACAACTTCTTTTTCAAAGTTGTTAGCATTTTCTGATATCCTTGATGTCTTGCATATGGCTGTTTGTGATATTCATCTAGAATCTCTTTTTTCAAGATCTCCACATTTGGAACATATAATCTGTTTTTATAACAGATCAACCCTTTTTGGTTTTGAGTAAAATCAGTTTTCTCCTTTTTCTGTAGTTTCATCAAGAGTGTTTCATAATTTGGATCTTGGTTTGCTACTTTTCTCACCAACTCTTCTACCTCAATCTGGGCACTACTTCCAATGTTGTTTATATTCTCACAAGCATTTCTGCTCAATGCATTAGCAACTTTATTTTCTTTCCGTTTGATATGTTTTATGTCCATATCAAATTCACTTAAAAAGGACAACCATCTAGCCTGTCTTGCATTCAGATCAGTTTGGGAAAAGAAATATTTAAGACTAATATGATCAATCATCAATGTAAATTTTTTTCCAAGGAGATAGTGTTGCCACATTTTCAAGGCATGAATAACAGCTGCTAACTCCAAATCATAAGCACTGTAGTTTTGTTCATGTATCTTCAGCTTCCTAGATTCATATGCAATAACTGAATTTTCCTGTAGAAGAACTCCTCCCAACCCCTCTCTACAGGCATTTGTACATACCACGAATTCTTTATCTGGATCTGCAATCTTTAGTATAGGGGCTGTAGTAAGTTTTAATTTTAATTGGTCAAAACTATTTTGGCATTTTTCAGTCCACTCAAATTTGACACCCTTCTTCTCTAGAGAAGTTATGGGATATGCTATGGCAGAAAATCTCTCTAGAAATTTGTGATAATAGCCTGCAATTCCCATGAATGATCTTACTGCTGAAACATCAGTTGGTACAGGCCATTATTTAATAGATTTTATCTTTTCAGGGTCAACAGCAAGGCCTTATTCAGAAATAATATGGCCCAAGTATTGAATCTTATCTTTATAAAATTCACATTTGCTGAACTTGGCATATAGCTGGTTTTCTTTCAGAGTTTGCAACACTATCCTCAAATGTTCTTTATGTTCTTCTTCACTTTTTGAGTAGACCAAAATATCATCTATGAACACAAGGAAAAAATTATCCAAGTATTTATTTAACACATTGTTCATTAGGCACATAAATGTGGCAGGAGCATTTGTCAAACCAAAAGGTAGGAATACAAATTCATAGTGACCATACCTGGTTCGAAAAGTTGTTTTGCTGATGTCTTCTTCCTTGTTTCGGAGCTGGTGATAGCCAGTTCTTAAGTCAATCTTCGAAAAGACTGAAGCTCCTCTCACTTGATAAAAAATATCATCAATTATGGGTAAACGGTATCTATTCTTAATGGTCAACTTGTTCAGTTGGCGATAGTCAATGCACATCCTAAAAGTTCCATCTTTCTTTTTCACGAACAGCACAGGTGCTCCCCAAGGAGACACACTTGGTCTGATATAACCTTTATCTAATAGTTCTTTCAATTGCATCTTCAGCTCCATTATTTCGGGGGGGCTCATTCGATAGGGGCTCGGGTAACAGGCACTTCTCCCGGCACTAGGTCGATTGAAAAATCAATCTCTCTTTTGGGAGGAAGATGAGGAATCTCATCTGGAAAGACTTCTTTAAATTCTCTTACTATTGGTAAGGTATCCAGTAATTTTTCTTCAGAGTTTTGTTCTATTTCTTCCACATGTACTGCATAAACTTGGTATCATTTTCTAGTTGTTCGTTTTAATTGCAGTGCTGATATTTGTCTCACAGAGATATGTTTTGGTTTTCCCCTGAGGATAAAAGGTTTCCCTTGTTCATCTTCACCATGTAGGGTCTTGTCCCAACAGTTCATCATAACCTTCTTCTTTTCCTGCCAGTCCATTCCTATCAACAAGTCATATGAACCTAAAGGCATAATATTCAAATTTACCTCTGTTTGAAAATCCTTTAGTTTAATTTCTGTTCTGGGCAATTTATGTGTTACCTTCCTCTTGGTTCCAGTGGCCAGCTGAACCAACCATGTCTACTGAAATTTTTCAAGTTTAAGATTACATTTTTCTACAATTTTTGGACTAATGTAACTCAAAGAAGCACCCGCATCAATCAAAACTGTAACAGAATGGTTAGAAATCTTACCCTCCATTTCAACCATGGTAGCTTGATGTTCTGCTTGCCGATTTTCCAAAGATGCACTGATGGTGGGTATATTTCTTGCTATGTCATTTACTGTTGTATCTTCTCTCTCATGATCATCTGAATGTTTCGATGAGGACAATCCCTCAGAAGATGGGGTTCTCCACATCCCCAACATTTCAAGGGTTCTCTCAATTTCACTATGCCCTCTTTCTTGTTGTCTCCATCTGTTTGTTTTGAGGCCACTTGGGACTGAGCAGTTTGACTTTCTTTGGGTTTATTAAACTTTTTCCGCTGATGATCCCTACCAAAATTCTTCAAATAGGCTGGTTTATGTTTCCTTCCTTTGAACGCACTCTTAATCTGACAACTTTTCCCATGCTCAGCCTTTACTTTAAACTACTGATAGCATAATATAGCCTTCCTTATTTCCTCATCCATTGTTTTTGGATTATCAAACTCGATCTTCTCTTTTTACACAGCCAGCAGACAGTTCAGAAACCTTTGTACCTTTGCCTTCTCTTCCCTAATATAAGGGACATATCTCAACAGATTTGTAAACTTAGTGACAAACTCATCTATAGTGAGTTGTCCCAGTCTAAGTTCATGAAATTCCTTGGCTTTATCATCATAGTAACGTTCATTTAAATAGCAATTCTTGAACTTAACCTAGAAATCCTCCCAAGTAACTGTCTTTTCATCAATGGCATGGACCATTTTCGTCTCCTCCCACCACAAGGTAGCTTTACCTTGTAGCTGGTAAACAACCAATATGGCTTTCAAATTTCTCTCATATTCATACACCTGGAAATATTTAATCATATTCAGTAACCAGGCTTCAACATCTTCCTCCTTCTTCCCATCATAGGAGGGAGATTTGATCTTTCAAAATTCCCCCTGTAATTCATTTTTCTATTTATATTGATGCCTAGCAGCATCATCATCATCAGATTCATCAATCTTCCTCTTTCTGGAACCCTCGCCTTCTTGGCTGTTCCGTGAATCTAGTTCTCTGATGAGCTTTTCCTGCTCCTTACTGGCTAATGACAACCTGTCATTCTGGCTTCTCAATTCTCGTTGCAACCTGTGCAACATAGCCATCACCAGAACATTGGGATCTGGTGTGCCATACTCATCCGGCAGATCCACATAAATTTCTTCACCTTCTGCCATGTCAGCAACACTGTACACTATATAACACAGATCAATAACATTAAAAAAGAAAAGTCCCCACAATACTAATTTATACCAGGAACACACAACAACAGTGAGCACTATGACAACAACCCAGTTTTATAACCTGGGCTCTGATACCATTTGTAATGTCTCTCTCTCTCACCCTTCTATCCAAATTCTTTTTTTTTTTTTCAATAACTGTTAATGTACCTAACTGTCTCATTTTTCTTGTCTCACAATGCTATAACCTCTAGATTCACATATATGCCATTTCACTGAAATGGAATTAACAAATTTAATTCCAAAGGCTATAATGTAACTATAGGTAGTATGATTGAAATTCAATGTATTATATAAATATAAATAAATATATATATATATATATATATATAATATATATATATATATATATATATATATATATATTTCGACTTCATAGTACATTGTATAAATTTTATTATGCTTATACTTTTATAATCACCATGGGATGAAGTCGAAGGACTAACCCTTAGTCGTATGTATAATTTTTTTGTTTTGTTTCACAACTAGCTACGGTCGTGTCCTATACGACTACGAATAAACCTCATTGACCTCTCATCATTTTGTTCAACCGCTAGCTACATTATGTCAGATCTTTGTAAAGGTTCACGTTACCGTATGGGAAATTTGTATTATATATATTATATCCATCCCGTCTCTTATAAATGAAATTCTAAATCTTCATGATAGCGTGCTGTCTCTTTACGGCTCGAATTTATTTTTTTCCAACTAGCTCTCGTACTTTCGATGGACACATAGCATTAACACTGGGACTTCGATAGCGTATGGGCTACTCTAGCCATGAGAGATCCAGATCGTAATTATACTCCGTCTATCTGGCATTCAACCTGTGGTCTAATGAAGAAAATAGTACAGGAAGGGTACGACGATATCCCATCAAACTGATTTCTCTGATCACTCTCGGGATTTCTATACGTACTCTCCCATTAAGTTTTAGGTTCCCGCGTTTCATACCCTCCCCCAACCATAGTTCCGAAATTTCACGTATTGATTTGCGTATTAGGGTTTAGGTTTTTCTTTTAAGTCGCATATTTTTTTGGATTGTTATACTCATCTGGACTATCGCTCTATGTTTCCACCTTCTCGGCTTTTCTCCGGACAATGGAAAATCTACCGCCACGAGGAGGGAGTACTAGAGCTTGCATTCCATCGATGTCATGCTGGTAAGCGATTTTCCCCTCAGTTTGCTTCGTCTTTTTTGTCTTTCTAGGTTATCTCCGCACGGTCCATTGGTTCTGCGCTTATTCTCATTTCAAACTTTGAGTTTGAACATATTATTCTCTAATGGTTTTTCCCTTTTTTAATTTATGCAAATGGGTAGGTGTTTTTATGGTAGAACTTTTGTTCAGGTTTCCTATTTTGACCGTGAACATTCACGCAGCGCTCTGGTTATATATGCATCTAACTCATTTCTTTTTATGGCGGTTAACGGATTTAACTCTGAGGGCTATAAAATTTCTACTCCCACGATAATGTGCAATAGGTTTCCGGTGTCGATCTAACACCAACCAGACTCAGCTTTCGTGCAACCGCCTACGCTGTCATGGATAACCCCGCATGCCATTTTGTTTCAGTGCGTCGACTTCTTCGAAGGTTACAACACCAGTCTCGCCTATCATTTGTCTCTATACACTTTTCCTGTTTACATCGATTTTTATTTTACAACACTTAACTAATACGTGATTTATTTTTGTTCCAAGTGTGAGGAAGCTCTGTCCCACCGAACAAGGGTTTCAGGGTGAAATCTTCATTTTGGCTCCATTATTGTAGTTCGCTTGCCATACAGGTTTTCTACACCCCCTCAGCGTTCGTTTGGGATTCTAGCTATGGTTGCCAGAGTTTTAGTCACTTGATTTCAATGTTTGCGCACTGTTTAATTGCATAAATTTCGTTTTTGTTTCTTCTTGTCCAGATTGTCACGACAATCCCGTCTGTATATGACCATTATAAGACGCTTGTCTACTTTCTTGCCGAGAACCCCAGTACATTTTCTTCTTCTTATTTCTATAAAATTTCCGCAACCATAGTACTCATTTAAAACGACTTGTATTTAATAATTAACCATACTCGTGCCTATTTCACCGCTATCATACTTAAAAAAAAATTTACATGGATGGATGAAGGTTCTGCCCTCACGCGTCATCTTGCATAATTATTTGATTCGCAGAATGCAATATATTGTCGCTCTAGAAGTGGTAATCATCGTTTGCAAAGCATGGTTTTATTAAAAAAAATTATTCTTGTTATTTAATTTCAGTGAGTAGATATATCACTTCCTCCGAATAATTTAAAATTTCTATCTTATGATTCCGTAACAAGAGCTTCACTAAGATTACAGTTATTAGTATGCATACTAATCTGAAATTTATTTGGGATATTTCAGGCTGTATGGTTTTAGTAGATCTCAGCCAATTAACTAATTCATTCTTATTAAGACTGTGTAGTATATTTATACACGTGCAATTTTTTTTCTATAAAATGGTATTTCTTATAATAATGGCAATTTTCTGAATTTAAGTTGCCCCTGGTGCAAGTTTTCTAAGACTCTGAAATTTCTGGCAGTTTCCTATGCACAACTACTCTTATCTAAGTTTACCATGAAATATCATGGCAATTGAAAGGAAGGAGGTTTTTAATATAACCAAAATACATCACAGATATTTGTGCTACTTCTGGATGCAAGGACTTATACATATTTTCTAACTAAATTTTTTTCATAACTCAGCAATTTTTTATTGTCAAATTGCAGAAGCAGATTAAAGTTAGAATATAACTCATCTTTGGAAAATATGTATTCTTATATTTAGACCATCTATGGTTTAGAGATTCTGATGAATTCTTTCCGTTGATGTGATTCCTACAACTGTACAGAAATTGAAGCTAATTCTACTGAGATTTCTGTTAAATGTATGGAATATTACCACACACAGCATGTACATATAATATTTTCACATTCCTATGCAACATAAAATTTACTCCTACCCCTTATAGAAGAAACATAAAAATGAACTGTGCATACCACTTAATTAGATGACCAATCCACCCAACCTTAGAATTCATTTATCTTTAGAATTCACCCCCAAGCTGAGATCCCTCCTAGAACAGATCAACCTCCAATCTATTTAGGAGCAGCTTATTTAAGCTATTGTTCCCGAAAGAATGTTTCTAATTCTGCATCTAGAATATCAGGATGCTTTTCTTCCTGTTTGCCTAGGTTTCCCATTTTTGGGATTCTTTAAAGCTGTTTTATGCTTTTCCCAGCTTTTCCAGCTTTTTACCTCTTCCCGACTACTTTCCTCATCATTGGGGAATTCATATTTTTCCTCAAAAATCTACTTTAGAAATAATTTCTTTCAAGGAGTTTTTGAAAGATTATGGGGAAATATTTTCTTTGTCCATCCTCATGGATTTAGCAAGTGATCTCATAAATATCATTTTTGTCAATCTGCACAAAATCATTTTATTCATTTCCTCCAATTAATTATTTAATTACATTCACCAATTACTTGTCCTATGGGGTCCACTCCCTTTAGGATTAAAGTTCAATGTCTAGCTTTGAAATTCAAACACATAAATTGGGGGTGTTACAATTTTCATGCATAACATGGGAACAAGTACATGTACAATTTCTCCTGTATGATGAAGTCAGTCAACAATTAGTGGAGACTTATGAGTCTCTTAGTTGTGATAAGTTCAATCCATGAGATATGTCTATTAGTATTTTTGAGTTCATGGGAAAAAACCCATCATTGGTTGGTAGTGAAGAGCAGGTGATATAAAACAATCATAAAACTTCACGCACGCGCACTCCCTAAACAATCATACAACTTCCCGCATGCCCACTCCCAAAAAAATCATACAACTTCACAATGATCTCCTAAAAGATTAAAATATTCCTTTTTCCCCTGTGTGTTATTAATTACGTAGATTTATAATTAAAAGATTCCTTTTTCCTCTGTGTCTGTGTTATTAATTACTTGGTTTTATTATTAGGGTTTCATGTGGCAACTCTCAAATAATCATAAGATTTTTTTTCTCTCAGTTATTAATTACATTACGTAGTTTTTCTAATTAATTATATATCAATGCATACTTTTTTTATTAAATCTCCAATGCAACATTTATTTTTACTTAGAGATCATATATATTTACCTAGAATCGGTGTTATCCATTTAGAATTTAGATCCTATATTTTTTTATCATTACTTATTCATTATTTTATTTTATATTTTAATTTGAAAAATATGTATAATTTTTTTTTTCCATATGCCCATTGTATCTTCCTTGTGCTGGGAACAGATACTATTTCCTTTTAGCCAGAATAGAGTATGTATTAGTGAATATCCATATCTTACCCAACCTTAGAGTTAAAACAGGTTTCAAAAGCTAGACATGGCTGGGTCTATTTGAAATTTTATTTACTCAATCAAATTTCATTAATAAAAGCATGCTATTGTTTCATTGAAGTTAAAAGTTACCAAATGTGTTTTTTTTTTAATTTAGTTGTTATTATATTAAATTTGTAAATTATATTATATTGATATTATTTTATAAAATAATATTGTATTAATATTTTTTTATTAATATTTATTTTACATTATAGGTTTATATATATGATGGATTTTTTTATGATTTGTACATTTAATTATGTTGCAAGTTTTTATGAAGGGTTTGTATATTAACCATATTATTTGAATTTTTTATGTTTGCAGAAAATTTATCAATGTCAAAGTTGCTCGTAAGTTGAAGACATTAGCTATTTTTATGTTTTGTAATGTTGTAATTAGAAACAAATATATATTTTTGTTTAGATGGGCCCATCAAAGGATGTAAACTATCATTAATAAAAGGAGTAGACTTTTTTTTGGGGGAGGGGAATTCAACCCCTCCAAAAGGCTCTTAGGAAGGTCACATTTTAACCCTCCTTTGAGTTGTGTTCCTTGTGTTCATTGTTTTCATGATCTTTAGTTTATAGTAACTCCAATATGCACAACCACAAATATATCATTTTATTATAATAATAATTTTTATACATGTTTCAAACATCTTCACTACATACACACAAATAGCAAAATCACTTTTACTACACATAAATAATTTAACATTTTTTCAATGTTTTAAACATTATCCCACATACATCTAAATGGAAAAATCACTCTTATTCACATAAATCATTTAACATTTTTACAATTCTTTAAACATCTCCCCAAAACATTGCACACAAATTACAAAATCACTCTTATTCACATAAATCATTTAACATTTTTACAATGTTTTAAACATCTTCCCAACACATTGCTGCACAAAAATGACAAAATCACTCTTATTCACATACATTATATAACATTTTTACAATGTTTTAAACATCTTCCCAACACATTGCTGCACAAAAATGACAAAATCACTCTTATTCACATACATTATATAAAAATTATAACTTAAATTTATTTATATTTTTTTTGGTTTTGATTTTGATTTTTTTTTAATTATATATTTTTATTATAAGTATGTTATTAAGATATTTATATTATATTTTTTCCTCCTTTTCATATATATAGATAAATAATTTTTAATATTTACATATTTCTATTTTTATAGGTTTAAGTTAAATACTAATATATTAAATATTTAAATATTTTTATTATTTATTTTTATGAATTTATTCAATATATTTAGGGTGTTTGCCATTATTTAAATATTTTTATAAATTTATTATATTGAATGTGTATGTATTGGTTTTATTATTTATATACTATAAATATATTCTTGAATGCTTATGTATTTATATATTAATGTATTGAGTTATAATGTATGCTTTGGATTATTTATTTTGTATGTATATGGATGTATTATTTTGAGAATTGAAATTGTGTTTTTATTAGTTGCATTTAGATATTTTGGATTTATTTGTTGATATTTTTGTTTTGGTATGCATTAATGAATAGGATATCTATTTCTCTATGATATGTGTGAATGTATTATCTAGAGGTTTGCATTAGTTGCATGTACTTCTTTGGAGTGTTTATTGTTCTATGTTTATGAATCTCTCATTATGCATGCTTTTGAGTATTCTTTCATTGTTTATTTGTATGTATATGCATATGTTGTTTGGGTATGCCTTGAGTGTTAAAGTGGTGGTTTCATTTGTATGAGAATTGTTTACTTGTATGTATATGGATCTATTCTTTGTTGCAATTGATGTGTGTTGTTTACTTGTATTTTTTTGTGTTTGTATGTGTAACACCCCTAGTTTATGTGTTTGAATTTCAAAAAATAGACATTTGAACTTTAATCCTAAGGGGAGTGGACCCCAAAGGACAAGTATTTTATGGATGTAATTAAATATTTAATTTGAGAAAATGAATAAAATAATTCTGTGCAGATTGACCAAAATGAGAATTATGAGATCACTTGCTAAATCCATGAGGATGGATAAAGGCAAATAAATTCCCCAAAAATCTTTCAAAAATCCTTGAAAGAATTTATTTCCAAATTAGATTTTGAGGAAAATCTAGTTTCCCCAATGATGTGGAGAGTAGTTGGGAAGAGGTAAAAAGTTGGGAAAAGCAGAAAGCAGCTTTAAAAGTCCCTAAATAGGGAAGCCTAGGTAAACAGGAAGAAAAGCATCCTGATATTCTGGACGCAGAATTAGAAACAGGCTTTGGGGAGCAAAAGCTTAAATAAGCTATTCCTGAACAGATCAAGGGTTGGTCTGTTCTGGAGGAGGTCTCAGCTCGGGGGTGAGTTCTAGAGACAGAGGGACTCTACGGTTGGGAGGACTGGTCAATTACCCAAGTGGTATGCTCACAGTAATTATGAACAATTGAAAATTTAATTGTGATGTGACAGATTGTAGTTACCTATGTATACTGTGTTTTTTTCTGAATTATAATAGTGTTCCATACATTTACAGAGTTAAGAAGGGATTTAACCCTTTCAGTTCTGCATGGTTGTAGGAACTAGAAAAATGAGGCAAAATCATCCAGAAGCTCTAAACCAACCTTTAATTTAAATCTGGAGATTTATAGTACCTTATAGTTCATAATTTTGTAACTTTAATCTGCTTCTGTGGGAAATGGATTATATTTAGTCAACACTGTAAGAAAATTCCTAAACCTGTAGACAGTAGGAAAGTAAATGTATATAGGACAGAATTATTCCTTTATTGAATTAACTAAGTGAAGTGCAGATATATATAGAATTTTCAACAGCAGTGCATGTCAATTTATAGATATTTTAATATCTTCTCTAATAAGGACTGAATGGAAGAGTATGTATTTCTAGTACTTCTTATCTATCTTAGATAGAAAAGAAATGAAACTAAACATGACTATCAACTCTAGAAATAGGTATGAAAGGAGAGTTATGTATAAAATCTATGGGATTAACCCCCTTTATAAAAGGGAGGATCCAAGTGAATACATGTTGGAAAAATTAGACGTGCATGGGAAATTATAAAACAAACCAATACCTGCACCCTATACATATACATATATATATTGGAGAATGTAGCAAATAGATATCCACCAGATCTATATATATATCAGTAAAGAAAGTCAGTTTAAACATTGATATACTAGGACTGTTATATTATGAAAACAAAAGAACAAAAATTAGATGTATACAGTTACAGGGAACAATTAGCTTGACATACGAAGCTTTCCAAACTAAACTACAACCTCCTAGGAATATGGAGAGTCCCCTGTAGGAGTCATATAATATATACAATTGATAGAATTTGTCAATTCTCATTTACTGAGTCACTGTAAACTTGAAGAATCTGGAAATAGAGAGACTTATATACATTGAAGTCATTACTATGATAAGAATTCGAAAAGAGAAATAAATCATTATTTCTTCAATCATATTACACCGACACAAAACAAATAAGTGAATGCGAGGTAACAGGAGAAAATCCATCAAATAATAATTTGGAGATTCTTAGAGAATATTATGGAGTTATCAATAATATCAGAGATGAAAAATAAATACGTTCTGTATATAAATATCAAAATCTGAGCCCTCTCGGGAAATAGTCTTTTAAAAGACCACACTCTCACTCTAGAAACTAAACTATTCAAGGAATTTTACCATACGAATGAAAATCATTAATAGTCACAGTCTCTAACAGAGTCTAGAATTACAATAGATATTGTTTATGACCCTAAGAAATTTAACTATTCTGCACAAATGAGGTGGAATAATGTGACGAGAGGATGGCTTCTCTCCGCCCATGTGTATACCAACCTGAAATGCCAAGAGAAGTGGACTTAGTGTCAAATGAAATGATTCCACGCTGAGGATGAAAATCGTATGGCGTCTACATTACCTTCAGAAACACAGCTGTGATAGTGAGACTACGAATAGGGAAACTTATCAAAATAATTCTATTAAGAATGGAAAATTATACCAAGAAATAAATAGCTACCTGGAAAAGGAGGCCCTCACTCCTTCCAAATGATTCTTCCATAGAAGTAGAGGCATGATGTAAATAAATTGCAAATCGGTAATTTAACAGTGGAATGAGAAAAACACTCTAACTAATAGTACAAGAAAATCGATTCTTACGAGAGGTATGTATCGCTTGCCGGAGAAGAGACTAGCGAAATCAACACACCATCATTTCAGTCCCAAAGGACGAACAGGAATATGCCCTATCAAGAAACGAAGGCTTATTGGTATCAGGAATTTTTAGCCAGCCGTCAAACGAAATAGACGAAGAGATGGTGACATAAATGCAAAAGGAAGAAATCAATACATTTATAAGGCAAGAAAATCCAATGCCAGGACTCCTTGTTAGTAAATATAACTAGAGAATGAAATGGCGTAAACAAAAAAGCTCAAGTCAAATACTATAACTTGAATGCATTACCATACTCAGAAATCATAACAGCGTCACAAGTTAACACAACGTAAGGCTTATACGATTCTACCTGCCTTGTGAGGTGTTGATAGAGGAATACGAAGCCTGGAATGTATAATGCCTCACGTCTCCAGCACACAGAGGTTAGGCACCATGATTAGCGCAAAAACCAAATGAGGGCTGAAAGAACAGTTTCAAAAATTTAGTGCAAGATTTATACAAAAACCCCAATCACGAAACCCTAATGGGATAAGAAAATCTCAGCCGTCCAAATGGCAAAACATCTATGGTGAGTCCACGGATCGAATGGACAGAATTTGCATTTAAACCAGTTGCTCGACATTAAATTGACAAGCTATAAAATTAATTTCACGGCACCTCTGCTCGTGTTGCGTGGATTGCCTAGGTTCCAGAGTACTCTGGCGTGGAAATTGCCAATGCAAACATGGATCCATAACACTTGAATGGGAATAAAATGAAATCCATCACAAACCAATACAGTTAAACAGAGAACCTTACATAAGTTGATGTGAAGAGCTGATATAATGTCTCAATTCCCAAACCACATTAAATCGACTTTGCGAGGATGTAGTACGTGGAATCTGAAGCTGAAGACGCCCATCTTTGCATAAATGCTGACATAAACAACATGTACAATAAACATATTCGAGGATGTTGACACATACATTGTGAAAACCTTGTCTACAAATTCATTAAATAGCCATAAGATCAATATATGTAGAGATATAAAATCATGTGAAATAAATGAAGCCAACGTTCATAAGCATTGGGTCTAGGACGATGGTTTTATAACATGGGAGTATAGTGGTTCGTTAAAGAATTTAAGGAATGCCATGATCGACGTGGATATAAAATTTACGAACCCCATTATGTACCTAATAGTATGTTTAATGCCAAACGATTCAATGGTATCAAAACGAATGTGAGATGTAGGTCGATAGGATCAACATTTCATAGGAAGGGGGTTAGTGGTGAAAATCCACTATGGTTATAATACAAAGACCCTTTATACTAATTTGGTTGGAAATACAATCAAATAGGCATTGATTTTTTATATATGGGTATAGGTATACACAATAAATCATATTGGGGGAAGAAATATGATCTAACAAGATAGTAGTAAAAATTATAATATGATATTCTTTGGCGGACTTATTCTTGAAATCTAGAATGCATGAAAAAAAAAATGGGAGACAAATGGGAGATGTTATAGTATGAATCTATTCTTTACTTGTATTTTTGTATGTCTATGAATTTCTTCTTCATGTGTATGAATATATTCTTTGGTAGTGTGTCTTTTTTACTTGTATTCCCTCTATGTTTATGAATGTCTTCTTCATGTGTGTATGAATCTGTTCTTTGCCACATTCTAATGTGTGTTATTTAGTTGTATTCTTTGTATGTGTATGAATGTATTCTTCGTGTGTATGAATATACTCTTTGCTACATTCCTATGTGTCTTGTTTACTTGTATTATTTTTATGTGTATGAATGTATTCTTCATGTGTGTATGAATCTATTTTTTTCCACATTTGTATGTGTCTTGTTTAGTTGTATTCTTTGTATGTATATGAATATATTCTTCATGTGTATGAATCTATTATTTACTACATTTTATGTGTCTTGATTACTTTTTTTCTTTGTATGTGTATGAATGTATTCTTAATGTGTATATGAATTTATTCTTTTCTACATTTGTACGTGTCTTGTTTAATTTTATTCTTTGTATGTGTGAATGTATTCTTTTTGTAGGAATTCTTCTTTGTTACATTTGTATATGTATTATTTATTTGTAGATATATGAGCCTAATATGTGCAAATATACTATCATTAATATGATTATAAATATACTATCATTATTTCTATATATATTAATATATTATTTAGCATATTGATATATAAATATATTATTTCTATATATAAATATATTATTTAGAATATTTATTTATAAATATAGTAGTTTAAATATTAAATTATAAATACATTACTTTAAATATTTGTGAAATTATTATTATTATTATTATTATTATTATTTTATTGTTTTTTTAATTAATTTTTTAATTTTATTTTTTTATTCTTTATCTTTTTTCTATCTAAATTTTAATCATTTTATATGAAAAAACAATATACTTCTTACAATAACACTAAAAAGGACATAATATTATCCCACAACCTACACCTCAATTAATGATTATCGTGTTATAGAGTATCATGCAAACCATGAAACTAGAACTAAAAAGAAAAAATACATAAAATTATAACAACATCAATTTGTAACAACATCAATTTATAACAACATCAATTTGTAACATCACGTGGTTGACCCTGTTAGTAGAGATTTTACATCTCCAAGCCAAGAAGATCTTTCTATATATTGTTTTTTAACTTATTTAAAACATAACATTAATTCTGAAATATTAAAATGTTTTTTTAATAATATTTTTATTATATTAAAAAATTGTAAGACAAAAATTATAAAATAAATTGAAATATTTATCATTATTTGAAATTTAAAATAAAATAATTACATTAACGCACTTAATCCCTTCAAGCCTTACTTCTTTGTTTTTCTCCTTTCACGATTGCCTTACCTTTTTATGCAAAACACGTGAAAAACCGTTCAAAACAACTGAAAAATCGACCTCTGCCTTTTTTCCTCGAGTCTCCTGCCACCGTACATCGCACTTCGCAAATCGCAACATTTTTCTTTTACCTTTGACACTTACCCCTTGCTCTTTGGGATTACGATATAGTGAAATCGCAAATCACACTTTGTGTCGTTTACCTTTTACCTTTAACGCTTACAACTCGTTCTTTGTAATTGCGATATTGTGATATCGCAAATCGCAGTTCACACCGTTTACGTTTTCTCACTTAACACATATCGTTGGTCCTTGCGATTGCGATATTGTGAAATAGTGCCCCGCCGTTGATCCCACTGCCACGTCGCCCATCATAAAATCGCACTTCGCACATTTTATCTTTTACCCTTTGCACTTACCACTCGATTCTTGTGACTGATATATTGAGAAATCGGAAATTGCAAATCACACAATTTAACTTTGTGCATAACACTTACCATTCATTCCTCTGATGCGATAACTCTGCCATGTCACTCATCACACTTGGCAATTCGCAAAACTTGCCACATCGTGGATCGTAACCTACAACCTTTATTGCATTGCAAATTGCACTTCGAACATTTTAGTTCATTCCTATTGATCTTTACCGTTATCCATCTAAACTTGCAATATTATGATTCACAACTTGCCATTTCACTTCGCGCTTTGCATAACTTAATTCATTCTTGTTAATCCTTACTGCTATCCCTTTAAGCTTACAAAGTTGCGATTGCGACATTGCACATCACAAATTTTGTTCTCCATCACACTCCGCCATCTCATTTTTGAGTTTCGTCTAGTCCAAAGTCATTTATCACACTATCATAATGTTTTATAAGGTTTTAATCCCCATGTTTCCACTTCCAAACCTCGTTTCATGTGTTAAACCCCCCATTAGCCTCTTTTAGCCCATTTCTTCCCTCCAAGCTGCAAATTAACTCTTATTAATTATAATTAAGTCATGGATATCCTAGTTGAATGGATAGAAGCATGCTAGATAGATCATAGGATAAGTAGAGTGCATTTAGCCGTTTGGCCAAGTTAAGTGTGGTTTAGGATTAATTTCCTTTCTGCTATTTGTTTTCTGAAAAGTAAATTAGTTTCCTTCATATCATTTCTTTTTAACAATTTAATTTAGTTTCTTAGAGTCATTTCCTTCCTGCACATTAAATTAGTTGCATTTATTTCATTTCCTTTCTGCAATTTAGTTTAGTTTCATTAAAGTGTGACAGACTTCATTGAGAACCCATAGAAGTAGCACCCTTTAATAAAGCATAAGAGGATGACATGAACAGAATGCATCTGTTGTGTATATAGCACTGTCACCTCAAAGTTTGTATGAACCTCAGGTTTATAAAGTAAAGTAGGGTAGCCCCTGGGATTTGCAGCACTCTTGGTGCAATACCAAGGCTCACTAGTACCCACATGGAGTCTCTTTACAAAGTTTTCCTCTTCTTCTTCTGATACATCCTATTTCTTCTTTTTATTTTCCTTTTGAAGTAAATTTGAATGAAACTTCTCTGATATCTAAGGGACCCTATTTTACCATTCCATAGGCTATTAAAATACCATGAATTTTTTCAACATCAATATTCTTCATGACCTCCATTTATTCTATGGTAGAAACTTTCGAATTGAATATAGGAGCCAGAGACCTTAATATTTTTTCAATGAGTGATGATTCTTTTATTTCTTCACCAATATTTCTCATAGGATTCATGATTTTATCTACCCTAAGAAAGAAACTTGTGATACTTTCATAATTGTGCACTCTCAGAGTTTCATATTGAATTCTAAGAGTTTGAAGTTTGGCACTTTTTACCTTGGTGTCACCTTCATAGCTTTGGATGATCTTGTCCCATATAGATTATGTCATATTTAGCTGGATGAATTTGAAAAATTATGATTCTGCCAACCTTCCGAATAGAGAATTGAAAACCTTTGCATTGGTATCATAGTTATTCTTTTCTGCTTCATCTGAGGGAATGGATAATTCATATTGTAAGCATCCTTCAATGATTCCCCATACATTTTCTCCAAGTGATTGTAGGTAATATCTTATTCTTACCTTCCAGATAATTAGATTGGTTTCGTTGAATAATGGTGACCTGATAGATGTTGTCCCCTCTTGATTTCTCGTTTTGATGAATATTCCTTCAAGTGATAAAGCTCCTTCCAAAGAGCCCAACTCTTATTCCAATTGTTAGGAAAAATAATGAGAGGGGAGGTGAATCTGTATTTTAAAATTTTATTTAATTTTCCTATTTTGATTTTTGTATGCGAATATTATGAATTAAGCCTGTGTATGCACGTGACTATTGTGAGCTAAAACTGTCTATGTACACTACTTCTATGTAGAAAACTATCGTATATCCAATCAACTTAGTTTTCCAATTAATTCAACATCTATTTATCTTGAACTAGTATGCGTTATTTGATCAACATTAGATAAATAGTAATCATGTGTAATAAGAACAGAATAAAACATCACACATAAGAGAAACATATGAACACCTGTATTTTTAGGGGGGAACCCAATGTGGGAGAAAACCACCCTTGTTGTCATCTTCGTCTTATTTTTATTATGATCAAATAATTCTTACAATCTTGTATTCGCATAGACTCATACCATCACGCAAGTACCCACCCCCATATGTCTAAAACCTTCGCTCGTTCTCCAAAAACCACTATAAAAGAGCTCCAAACCCTGATATGAGTACCAGCTACTTTTGGAAGGAAGCTTCAACCTCTTTACTGAAGTATCCAACCCTCGACACCTCCATGGACCAAGCTTCATAAATTTTCACATTGGATCCATTAAACCAACTAAAAATCATGATAAAAAATTGTCAGAATATATATGCTACTATTATTTAGCATACATGTGTGTATATGTGACTTCCTTGAAGTATACCTACATACAGATCTCAAAGCATTGAACCTTGAAACTGAATCATTGTCATTATGAAATAGACACTAAGTTACATAACCACTGAATCATTATGAAATAATCACAGAGCCATCACAAATCTTCAATCACATACAAATAGTAGCATCAACACTCTTTAATATATGAATCCACAATAACTTCAATCATCATAGTTAAAATGAGATCATCAAGTATTAATTCATTGACATACAACAAAAAACTTTGCAAGACTAGTTAAGATGATTAGATATCATATTTAGGAAAACATTATTTTATATACGCACTTCCGTGTGTACACACTCCCTTCAGTAATCAAACCTGTGTACAGATCTGTCCAAACTACAGAATCGACATGCAACTTACTAGAATGAGACCCGCTTATGCAAGAACCTTTCAGTTATCAAACGTGCATATGTATGCACCTTTTATTTATCAAACCTACATAGAGATCTACAATTATTGACTTATACCTTCGTTGCACATCAGACCTTCAAAAAAGAACCCATATCTGAGCATACATAATAAAACATGGATCAAACATTAATATCACAAACCAAAACAATCCACATGTAAATTATCAATGTATAATCATTTCATATCTATTGGATATGATCCATCATCATATTCCTGGGTGCACACTTATTTCAGATAAAATACTCATCAATAACATGTACCATGCACAATTGCTTTAGATTAAACTATTCAACAAATACTCATCACTTGCACTCAAAACACTTTGATATTCATCTCCTTGTATAGCTTAGGCCTTAGCCAATACCATGGGTCAAAATGAAACTAATATTGATGTTATTATTTGAAGGAATAAAATATCTATTTCTGGACACAATACTAAGGTCCAATACCATTTTAAGGACCCATAGTATTTAGAATACTATGGTGCGGAAACTGTACATGCTTTCTCTTCTCTATACCCACGTATGTACGTGGCTTTGCTTTACAGAACCCACGTGTATTTCTTAAAATATTAGAATGTAACATCCATAAAATATTAAAATGTAACTAGAGTTTCATTGTAAGGGCTCCTAATAACAAGTAGAAACTAGCCAAGGGCTTCAACTTTTGTGCCATCACTATTCCTAGTACCATCCATCAACAACATTCTTCCAAAATAATAATTTACAGTTTTTCCCTACATCCTTCTCACCTGAAGGGAAAAACTATGATTAATCAACGTGGATGAATACCTTTAACGTGGAAAATAACAACTTGGAAGCCTATGGATTCTAAAAATAATTCAATAACCTATTATTCTGTAAGAATGAGTGACTACTAAAACAATGAGAAGCTCACAATTATGATAGTGGATCAATCCACATATATCATAAGATAAAAATTGTAATATTGTGAAGTGTCAAAAAAATTATTTTCAAGATTAACTCTATAAAAAAGTTATTTGTTTCTTTCTATGATAGTGTAAATCTCTACACTACAAGATATATGTTCTTCAATATAATTTTTAAAATTAAAGGAAGGATGAGATACTCTCAAACCAAAATTTTAAAATAAAATGAAGGTACGAGATTCAATTGACAACAGATGGAGAAAAATATTTTTTCATATCCAAGTGTCAGCGATGAGCTTGCGATGAAGTCGATTGTTTGTTTCATTTTTCCCACATATTCATACCAAGCTATGATGCAAGAAGTGTCCTTTGGGTCCTTATGTGAAGTTGTATTGGTAAAGAAGTCATCATTGGGATTTTTTTAATTCCTCACATGAAATTGTTTCTTTTCATATTGTCATGTCTCCCAATATCACACAAAATTTTTATTTTTTTTTCCAGATAAAATTTCTAAACTCTATCTGCAGAAGATTTGTTTTAGTAGAACACCTTTCTGCACACATATATTATTCATATATTAATATAGTACTTGTGCAAATCGTATAGTATGCAAATTCAATATTAATCCTAACCCTTGCGCTTTTCCCACTTCAAACTAAATGATAATACGTGTATCTCAACCAATGTGTCATTCAATCTATATAATATTAAGGTTATTCGAGTAACTCATGTAGTGCTACGATGAATGTATACACCTATGAATAAATTGGTAACTCGGTTGCTCATATTTTCATCCTAGTGTTAGGATATAGAAATTTATTTGGTTATAAAATTCGATGGCGTGGTTGTGAACCCCCACGGCATGCCTCCTTGCTCGTTCTCCTGTCAATATCAGTTGTAATGGTTACGCTTTCCACAGAGATTTTCATTTATCGCTATCACGGTGCTCTGACTGTGGATTCAACTTTACTCCAGAGTCATTAAAAGGGCCGAGCTCTTGTGGTACGCTCATATAAATTCTGGATACAGAATTTATGTTATGAAAATCGCTTAATATCTTCATCCTGGTACACCGTCGTTTATGTTGGCGTTCTGTGGAGGTACTTACCTCTGTGACTTGGTTTTATCGGGATGTCCATCGTGCTATACGTGGACGGCTAAGGCTTGAGCTAGTTAGTATTTATCGTGACTATAACCTCGAGCTATTTTGTTTGTGGCTTTCATTTGCTACGATGAGTAATTCTGGCCAGAGAAAGCCAAGGCTGCCGGAGCGAAATGGCGTTCCCTCACACCAGTATGCAACCACTGTTTCATGATTAGGAGGTTTAACCGGTAAGTGAATCTATCATACTCATTTTTCTTCATGTTCATGGTTAAATTCATCTTGGGTTTGGAAGAAATGGTTTATAATCTCATTCGACTTTGAACAGTAGGTGGTTTATCCTCCTTATTTGATTTCGTGTTTGCATGAAGGAATTCTATCCGGCTTGCTTCAATGTTTAGGGTTACTGCGTTCCACCCAAACCAGCGCGCTTATCATTTTATTTCTCAGTCGTTCTTCACGACGATTTACTCCTGCGAAGTGGTGAGATTCCTTCCACTCCAGAATGGGGATTTTTGTTGTTTTCTTGGATTTTATATTCAGCCTAGTTTTTATTATAATTTCTCCCGTCAACAAGATTTAACTCGACGTGGGTATTGAATGCAGGGGTTCTGGGTTTGTGCCCGTGTGATTATCTGGCATCGCAATTTCATTCCTTCCGGAGGTAATTTTCTGATGCAACTTTTATTTTGTTGAATGTTTATGCAGTTACTCGACCTATACTCTGATTAAGTTGCTTTCATTTTCTGCAGGCATTCCGTAGAAGAATCAGTACTTCCTATGGGTGAGTAGATTCTTCGGTTGTTATCGAAATATCATACCATGTCACTGGTTAACCTTTTTTTTTTTTATAGAGATTAATTCATTTCCGAATTTTCTTGTGGCAGGTATGCTCCTACCTCACGTAGACTTTCTTTGAGGGTCTTCTACCCACTCTTACGCTCCAAGTCTTATAACCCTTTTTATTTTCCTATGGCACAGGTCGGCACCTACCTCTTGTCAGAATTCATGTTTGCCTTCGTTGTCTGTTCGGATAAATCTATAGATTTCTCATTAAAATGGTTACCATCTATTTCTGGTTTAGGGCCGAAGTCATTTATGGCGCTGAACAATTTCCTGTAAATCGATTTTATTTTATTTTTGTAATAACCCATGATACTGTGCGAGCCTATTTTTTTTTTTTTATATCTGGCTTCCGTCTTTGATATGTCAGTAAATGTAAATTTTCTCTAAAGTTCTGAGTTCCGTGGCTACGTTTTGCTTAATGACTGAGTTACTAACTGATGATAGAGTAAGAAATACAATTTCTCATGCTATTTATGCTTCTCGTTCTTCCACATGGAATTTATATCACCACACATGAATTTTACTTGTTATCGAAACTTTTGTTTTTATAATAGGAACGTTTGAACAGTATAGATGAATTTTCCCCAATCACCCAGACGTTATATTTCTAACAGTGGCATATATATATATATATATATATCTATAGGTCCGAGATCTCTCGGTTCAAAAGAAGTACATTTATGTATCAGTGATCATATATAATGTCGTCTTCTCTTCCATATGTATATTGTTGGACTCCACGACACCTTTAGTTCGTCTAACAAATAAGGTGTATATAAATAATCGTAGCCGTGTTTTAAATTTGGTGCAGAGGTATGGGATTATATAGTTGCCTTGCAGTCGTAATATAGAATTCTATGTATACCTTTGCTATCTGGTTATATATTATTCCTCGGTCAGGTAATACAGATCGGGGGTTTTCTTAATTCATTATATCTCTACTCCTGCTGAGTTTGTATAAAACAAGGAATCTGTTTATAAAATTTTATTTCTCTTTTTGTTGACTATCGTAGCTGATGGTTAATAGATAGTCCTATTTTAGGATCTTAGATGTATATTAATTCTATCTTGTGCTCCGACATTGGAGGATATTATTTACTGCTCATATGATTGCATTATGGTATACTATTGAACTCTCATGGTTAACAGGAGCTTATTAATTCACAAAAAATTTAATTGTGAAGTATTTTAATCCCCAGATTTAGTTCACATATTGGCTAGAGATTTGGGAAAATTCCTCCTCATTTTTTTTAGTCCCTATCACTAGACAAAGTCAAGAAGGATAAATTTTCTGAGTTTGTACATGTATGTAATAACCTTCAAGTTTCAAAAAACAATAAAATGAACTATAATTAGTTCCATCACAATCACATATTCGACTATTATATTTTTCTTATAAACTCCGTCAGTTTATTTAGAGTAGTCTAGGGTTAAATGATCTGTAGAGGAATATGTATCCACAGATTTAAACCAACCTTGGTTTAGAAATTCTGTTGGATTGTACTCTACAGATTCTTACTCTACAACTATTCAGAATTAAGAAGGTGAATTCCTGATGATTAATTCTGTTAAATGTAGCATTTAAAATTCTAGTGTCCAATCAACTTTTATATGTAGCCAATTCATACTATTAAGAAGTAAACACATCAATAGTTTTAAAACATACCAATCATGCAACCAACCAACCTCCCAACCTAGAGTCCTTCTGTCTCCCGTAACTCACCCCGAGCTGAGATCATCTCCTAGAACAGATCAACCCCCAATCTATTTAGGATCAGCTTATTTAAGCTATTTTTCCCCAAAGCCTGTTTCTAATTCTGCGTCCAGAATATCAGGATGCTTTTCTTCCTGTTTGCCTAGGCTTCCCATTTTAGGGACTCTTTAAAGCTGTTTTATGTTTTTCCTCAGCCTTTCCAGCTTTTTTTACCTCTTCCCAACTACTTTCCTCATCATTGGGGAAATTTCAGATTTTTCCTCAAAATCTTCTTTAGAATTAATTTCTTTCAAGGAATTTTTGAAAGATTGTGGGGAATATTTGCTTGTCCATCCTCATGGATTTAGCAAGTGATCTCAAAATCTCATTTTGGTCAATCTGCACAAAATCATTTTATTCATTTCCTCAACTTAAACACAAATTTACATTCACAATTTATTTATCCTTTGGGGTCCACTCCCCTTAGGATTAAAGTTCAATTGTCTAACTTCGAAATTCCAACACCTAAATTGGTGGTGTTACATATTCCCCCTCTAAAAATAAACACCGTCCTCGGTGTTGTTATTTAACTACTAGAGTTCAATTTTTTTCAAACAAAAATGGATATTTTTCCATCATTTCAGCTTCTCTTTCCCATGTAGCTTCTTCAGCAGTAAAGTGCTTCCACTGCACTTTTACTCTGGCTATTGTTCTGTTTCTCAATTCAATTTCTTCCCGCTCCAATACTTGAAGCGGTTCTGGCAGAAACTCCCCTTCTGGTTCCACCTGTACAACATTCCAATCAACTATGTGAGAAGCATCATGCACATATTTTTTTAATAACGAAACATGAAATACATCATGAACTCTAACATGAGGTGGTAAGGCCATCTTATAAGCAACTAGTCCCACCCTTTCTAATACTTCAAAAGGACTACAATATCTAGGAGCCAGTTTAGCACAACTTCCAGCATAAAGTGTGCTCTTTTTGGGTTTAATACGCAAATACACATGATCCCCCTCTTTAAATTCTCGGTGCACTCGTTTCTTATCAGCATAGTTTTTCTGGCGGTCTTGTGCTGTCTTGATGTTTCTTTGTATCTATTTCACAATTCTTTCCATCTCTTGTAATGCATCTGGTCCCAACATTAGTTTATCTTCTGGCTGGCTCCAACTCAAAGGAGTTCGACACTTTCTTCCATAGAGTGCCTCAAACGGACTCATTTTTATGGAGGATTGATAGCTATTATTATAAGCAAATTCAGCTAAATGAAAATACTCTTCCCACTTTGATGGCCTATCCATCACACACATTCTCAGCATATCCTCCAAAATTTGATTTGTCCTCTCCGTTTGCCCTTCGGTCTGAGGGTGATAGGCAGTACTAAAATTCAACTTAGTACCCATCCCGCCAAACAATCCTTTCCAAAAAGATGCTGTAAACTTAGCATCTCGGTCTGAAACAATTACTTTTGGAACCCCATGAAGCCTTACTACTTCCTTCAGAAACACATTTGCTACTTGACCTGTCCCAAAGGTAGATTTTACTGGTATAAAGTGGGCAGCTTTTGTTGGAGTGTCTACTACTACCATTACAGAATCATGCTGATATTTGGTTTTGGGTAATCCTGTGATAAATTCCATGGAAACTGTGTCCCATTTCCATTCTGCTATTGGCAAAGGATTTAAAAGACCTGCTGGATGTTGATGCTCAACTTTGACTAGTTGACATTCCATGCACCTACTTAAATACTCTGCTACATCTCTCTTCATTCCTGGACAGAACAACTTCTTTTTCAGTGCTGTCAACATTTTCTGATATCCTGGATGTCCTGCATATGGCTGTTTATGATATTCATCTAGAATTTCCCTTTTTAATGATTCTACATTGGGAATATACAACCTATTTTTGTAACAGATCAGCCCTTTTTAATTTTGAGTGAAGTCAGTTTTGTCCTTTTTATGTATTTTCACCAAGAGTATTTCATAATCTGGATCTTGATTGACTGCTTTTCTCACCAATTCTTCTATTTCGATCTGGGCACTACTTCCAATATTGTTTACATTCTGACAAGCATTCCGGCTTAATGCATCAGCAACTTTGTTTTCTTTTCCCTTGATATGTTTTATGTCCATATCAAATTCACTTAAAAAGGATAGCCATCTGGCTTGTCTTGCATTTAGATCAGTTTGGGAAAAGAAGATAGTGCTGCCACATTTTCAAAGCATGAATAACAACTGCTAATTCCAAATCATAGGCACTATAATTCTGTTCATGTGTTTTTAGTTTCCTAGATTCATAGGCAATAACTGAGTTTTCATGCAAAAGGACTCCTCCCAAACCCTCTCTGCAAGCATCTGTACATACAACAAATTCTTTGTCAGGATCTGAAATCTTAAGTATAGGGGCTGTAGTGAGTTTTAATTTTAATTGGTCAAAACTGTGTTGGCATTTGTTTGTCCATTCAAATTTTACACCCTTTCTTTGTAATGATGTTATGGGATGTGCTATAGCAGAAAATCTCTCCACAAATCTGCGATAATAACCTGCAAACCCCATGAATGATATTACTGCTAAAACATCAGTTTGTACAGACCATTGTTTTATAGCTTTTATCTTTTCAGGGTCAACAACAAGGCCTTTTTCAGAAATAATATGACCCAAATATTGGATCTTATCTTTATAAAACTCACATTTGCTGAACTTGGCATATAACTAGTTTTCTTTTAGAGTCTGTAACACTATTCTCAAATGTTCCTTATGTTCATCCTCATTTTTGGAGTAGACTAAAATATCATCTATGAAGACAAGAACAAATTTATCCAAGTATTTATTCAACACACTGTTCATCAGACACATAAATGTGGCAGGAGCATTTGTCAAACCGAAAGGTAGGACTACAAATTCGTAGTGTCCATACCTAGTTCGGAAAGCAGTTTTACTGATGTCTTCTTCCTTGATTCTGAGCTGGTGATAACCAGTTCTTAAGTCAATCTTCGAAAAAACTGAAGCTCCTCTTACTTGGTCAAAAAGATCATCAATTCTAGGCAAAGGGTATCTATTTTTAATGGTCAACTTGTTCAGTTGACGATAATCAATGCACATCCTGAAAGTCCCATCTTTATTTTTCACAAACAGCACCGGTGCTCCCCAAGGAGATACACTTGGTCTGATATACCCTTTATCTAGCAATTCTTGCAATTTCATTTTCAGTTCCATCAGTTTAGGAGGACTCATTCGATAAGGGGCTTGGGAAACAGGTGTTGCTCCCGGCACCAGATCGATTGTAAAGTCAATCTCTCTTTTGGGGGGAAGATGAGGAATATCATCTGGAACGACTTCCTTAAATTCCCTTATCACAGGTAAAACATCCACCAGACTTTCTTAGTTTTCTGTTCTATTTCCTCCACATGTACTGCATAAACTTGATGCCCTTTCCTAGCTGTTCCCTTTAATTGCAGTGATGATATTTGTCTAACTGAAATGGGTCTTGGTTTTCCTCTGAGCATAAAAGGTTTCCCTTCTTCATCCCTACCATGAAGGGTCTTATCCCAGCAGTTCATCAAGACTTTCTTCCCCTCCAGCCAGTCCATTCCTACCAGCAAATCATAAGAACCTAGAGGTAGTATGTTCAGATTTACCTCTGTTGGAAAATCATTTAATTTGATTGTTGTTCTGGGCAATTTATGGGTTACCTTCCTCTTAGTTCCAGTGGCCAGCTGTACCAACCATGAATGTTGAAATTTTTTAGGTTTAAGATTACATTTTTCTACCATATTTGGACTAATGTAACTTAAAGAAGCACCCGGATCAATCAAAATAGTAACAGGTAGGTCAGAAATCTTACCCTCCATTTTCACCATGGTTGCTTGATGTTCTGCTTGCCGATTCTCCAAGGCTGCACTGATGGTTGGTATATTTCTGGCTATGTCATTTACTGTGGTGGCTTCTCGCTCTCTGCTGATCATATGAATGTTTCGATGAGGACAGTCCCTCAATAGATGGGGTTCCCCATAGCCCCAACATTTCAAGGGTTCCTTCATTCTGACTTTCCCTTCCTTTTTATTGTCCCCATCTACTTGTTTGGAAGCCACTTGGAATTGAGAAGTTTGGCTTTCCTTTGGTTTATTAAACATTTTCCGCTGATGATCTCTGCCAAAATTCTTTAGATATGCTGGTTTTTGTCTTTTCCCCTTGAACTCACCCTTGTTCAACCAATTTTTTCCTTGTTCAACCTTTCCTTTAAAATGCTGATAGCATAATCTTTCTTTTCTAACAGCTTCGTCCATTGTCTTTGGGTTGTCAACCTCAATTTTCTCTTTGTATACAGTAGGGAAACAATTCAGAAACCTTTGTACCTTTGCCTTCTCTTTCCTAATATAACGGACATATCTCAATAAATTTGTAAACTTAGTGAAAAACTCATTGATAGCGAGCTATCCTAGTCTAAGTTCGTGGAATTCTTTTGCCTTATCATCATAATAACGTTCGTTCAAATAGCGATTTTTAAACTTAACCTCGAAATCTTCCCAAGTAACTGTCTTTTCATCAATGGCATGCACCATTTTTGTCTCCTCCCACCATAAGGTAGCTTTACCATGTAGCTGGTAAACAGCTAATCTGGCCTTCATATTTCTTTCATATTCATAAACCTGGAAATACTTAATCATGTTCAGCAACCAGGCTTCAGTATCTTCCTCCTTCTCTCCATCATAGGAGGGAGGTTTGATCTTTCGGAATTCCCCCTGTAATTCTCTTTTCTATTTATATTGATGTCTAGCAGCATCATCATCATTATAATCATCCATCTTCCTCTTTCCGGAACCTTCACCTTCTTGGCTGTTCCGGGAAGTTAGTTCTCTGATGAGCTTTTCCTGCTCCTTACTGGCTGATGACAACATGTCATTATGGCTTCTTAGTTCAACCAATTCTCGTTGCAACCTGTGCAACATAGCCATCACCGGGGCATTGGGATCTGGTGTACCAAACTCATGACGCAGATCCACATAAATTTCTCCACCTTTCGCCATTTTCTCACCACTGTACACACTCATAGCACAGATAAGCAAAAAAATATTAAAAAAAAAGAAAATGTTCTCACTATTCATTTATACAACAACACTCAGCAACAGTGAGCACAAACACTTTTCCCACTTCAAACTAGATGATAACACGTATATCTCAACCAATGTGTCATTCAATCTATATAATATTAACGTTATTCGAGTAACTCATGTAGTGCTACGATGAATGTATACACCCATGAATAAATTGGTAACTCGGTTGCTCATCTTTTCGTCTTGGTGTTAGGATATAGCAATTTATTTGGTTATAAAATTCGATGGCGTGGTTGTGAACCCCCACGGCATGCGTCCTTGCTCGTTCTCCTGTCAATATCAGTTGTAATGGTTACGCTTTCCACAGATATTTTCATTTATCGCTCTCACGGTGCTCTGACTGTGGATTCAACTTTACTCCAGAGTCATTAAAAGGGTCGAGCTCTTGTGGTACGCTCATATAAATTCTGGATACAAAATTTATGTTATGAAAATCGCTTAATATATTCATCCTGGTACACCGTCGTTTATGTTGGCGTTCTGTGGAGGTACTTACCTCGGTGACTTGGTTTTATCGGGATGTCCATCATGCTACACATGGACGGCTGAGAACCTAAGCTAGTTAGGGTTTATCATGACTATAACTTCGAGCTATTTTGTCTGTGGATTTCATTTTCTACGATGAGTAATTCTGTTCAGAGAAAGCCGAGGCTGCCGGAGCGAAATGGCATTCCCGCACATCAGTATGCAACCACTGTTTCATGATTAGGAGGTTTAACCGGTAAGTGAATGTATCATACTCATTTTTCTTCATGTTCATGGTTAAATTAATCTCGGGTTTGGAAGAAATGGTTTATAATCTCATTTGACTTTGAACAGTAGGTGGTTTATCCTCCTTATTTGAGTTTGTGTTTGCATGAAGGAATTATATCCAGCTTGCTTCAATGTTTAGGGTTATTGCGTTCCACCCAAACCAGCGCACTTATCATTTTATTTCTCAGTCGTTCTTCACGATGATTTACTCCTGCGAAGTGGTGAGATTCCTCCCACTCCAGAATGGGGATTTTTGTTGTTTTTTTGGATTTTATATTCAGCCTGGTTTTTATTATAATTTCTCCCGTCAACGAGATTTAACTCGACGTGGGTATTGTATGCAGAGGTTCTGGGTTTGTGCCCGTGTGATTCTCTAGCATCGCAATTTCAGTCCTTCCGGATTAATTTTCTGATGCAACTTTTATTTTTTTAAATGTTTATGCATTTTCTCGACCTATACTCTGATTAAGTTGTTTTCATTTTCTGCAGGCGTTCCGTAGAATAATCGGTCCTTCCTATGGGTGAGTAGATTCTTCGGTTGTTATCGAAATCTTATACCATGTCACTGGTTAAACCTTCTTTTTTTATAGAGATTAATTCATTTCCGAATTTTTTTGTGGCAGGTACGCTCCTACCTCACGCAGACTTTATTCGAGGGTCTCCTACCCACTCTTACGCTCCAAGTCTTATAACCCTTTTTATTTTCCTATGGCACAGGTTGGTGCCTACCTCTTGTCGGAATTCATGTTTGCCTTCGTTGTCTGTTCGGATAAATCTATAGATTTCTCATTAAAATGGTTACCATCTATTTCTGGTTTAGGGCCGAACTCATTTATGGCGCTGAACAATTTCTTGTAAATCGCTTTTTTTTTTTGTAATAACCCATGATACTGTGTGAGCCTATTTTTTTTTTTATATATTTGGCTTCCGTCTTTGATATGTCAGTAGATGTAAATTTTCTCTAAAGTTCTGAGTTCCGTGGCTACGTTTCGCTTAATGACTGAGTTATTAACTGATGATAGGGAAATAAATACAATTTCTCACGCTATTTATGCTTCTCGTTCTTCCACATGGAATTTATATCACCACACATGAATTTTACTTGTTATTGAAACTTTTGTTTTTATAATAGGAACGTTTGAACAGTATAGATGAAATTTCCCCAATTACCCAGATGTTATATTTCTAACAGTGGCATATATATATATATATATATATATATATCTATAGGTCCGAGATCTCTCGGTTCAAAAGACTTACATTTATGTATCAGTGATCATATATAATGTCGTCTTCTCTTCCATATGTATATCGTTGGATTCCACGACACCTTTAATTCATCTAACAAATAAGGTGTATATAAATAATCGTAGCCGTGTTTTAAATTTGGTGCAGAGGTATGGGATTATAAAGTTGTACATGCTCGTTTTACCTTGCAGTCATAATATAGAATTCTATGTATACCTTTGCTATCTGGTTATATATTATTCCTCGGTCAGGTAATACAGATCGGGGGTTTGCTTAATTTGTTATATCTCTACTCCTGCTGAGTTTGTATAAAAAAAGGAATCTGTTTATAAAATTTTATTTCTCTTTTTGTTGACTATCGTAGCTGATGGTTAATAGATAGTCCTATTTTAGGATCTTAGAGGTATATTAATTTTATCTTGTGCTCCGACATTGGAGGATGTTATTTACTGTTCATATGATTGCATTATGGTATACTATTGAACTCTCATGGTTAACAGAAGCTTATTAATTCACAAAACTTTAATTGTGCAGTATTTTAACCCTCAGATTTATTTCACATACTGACTAGATGGTTGGGAAGATTCCTTCTCATTTTTTTTTTCTTGAGTCC
The DNA here is from genome assembly GCA_034641835.2 of Pinus albicaulis. Lineage (NCBI taxonomy): Eukaryota > Viridiplantae > Streptophyta > Pinopsida > Pinales > Pinaceae > Pinus > Pinus albicaulis. Next base: position 275,401 of record JAXQQM020063830.1, read on the forward strand.
TTATCACTAGACAAGGTCAAGAGAGATAAATTTTCTGAATCTGTACATGTATGAAATAAACTTCAAGTTTCATAGAACAATAGAATGAACTATAATTAATTCCATCACACTCACCTATTCACTATTAATTTTTCCTTATAAACTCCATCAGTTTGTTCGGAGTAGTCTAGGGTTAAATGATCTGTAGAAGAATATGTATCCACAGATTTAAACCAGCCTTGGTTTAGAAATTTTGTTGGATTCTGCTCTACAGATTCTGATTCTACAACTATTCAGAATTAAGAAGGTGAATTCCTGAGGATTAATTCTGTTAAATGTAGCAATTAAAATACTACTAATATCAAATTAACTTTTATCTGTAGACAATTCATCCTATTAAAAAGTAAACAAATCAATAGTTTAAAAGCATACCAATCATGCAGTCAACCAACCTCCCAACCTTAGAGTCCTTCTTCTCTGCCAGTACTCACCCCCAAGCTGATATCATCTCCTAGAACAAATCCACCCCCAATCTGTTTAGAATCAGCTTATTTAAGCTATTTTTCCCCAAAGCCTGTTTCTAATTCTGCGTCTAGAATATCAGGATGCTTTTCTTCTTGTTTGCCTAGGCTTCCCATTTTAGGGACTCTTTAAAGCTGTTTTGTGCTTTTCCTCAGCCTTTCCAGCTTTTTTTACCTCTTCCCAACTACTTTTTTCATCATTGGGGAATTTTCAGATTTTTCCTCAAAATATTCTTTAGAATTAATTTCTTTCAAGGAATTTTTGAAAGATTGTGGGGAATTTTTGGTTGTCCATCCTCATGGATTTAGCAAGTGATCTCAAAATCTCATTTTGGTCAATCTGCAAAAAATCATTTTATTCATTTCCTCAAATTAAACACAAATTTACATTCACAATTCATTTATCCTTTGGCGTCCACTCCCCATAGGATTAAAGTTCAATTGTCTAACTTTGAAATTCCAACACCTAAATTGGGGGTGTTACAGTGTCCTCTTCATCATGATAATCATAGTGTTCCATGGATTTTTTTCCTTGGATGAATATCACTAGTTATATGAAGTCATGAACTTTGAAAGAGAAACCTTATTGAAATGCAACCTGACACTACACATGGTGTGCTAATGTGTGTAATTGAGTATTGAACAAATATTAAATTTCATATTTATAATTATTTCTCCTTATAATCCCTTACAACATTTCTTTATACCCTTTACAACAATATTTAGGTTAAATCATGGTGAGGGGGAAGTAAATTTAGCTCCTGAAAAAATTAAATAAAGTAATTTTTATAAAACATTAAAAGCCTAGGGATCCTAAGTGAGTGACTATGATAGTTTACTTTTTCAATCTAAGTTTGGATTGTAAGTACACATGTAAATATCATGCAAATTCCATTGAAATATAATTTGTAGACGTTTTAAACCCACAAAAATATGAAATTATATATAACATCTTGCATATTGTATCTTTCTCATTACATCTTCTGAAACTATATTATAATTTCAAGGGTGGTCATTTCTAACCCCATTTTAGTAGAAATTGCAATGTGAGATTGAAAGGTGTACATTTGGTGTGATGGATTAGGATTCTTATATGTACAGGTAAGAATATTATTTAAAGAAACATAGGTGAGAAAATATAACTCACATTTCATATGAGCCCATGTACCATAGAGAAATATGTGATAAGGTGTTTTGTTAAGGCACTCCATGGTGAAAAGGCCACTCATTTGATGCCACACAAGAACAAATCAATATATAAGTATGGGTTGGTGTGGCCAAGGATAGGTGTTCTCATTGGTTTGCTTTTCTATAGTTTAGCTTCCCTTAGGTCAAATTTTCTCAAGCCACTAGTTTGTAATGTCAATTTGTGAACAAATTAGCAAACATATATATATATGAAAAGATTGAAAAAAAAAACATCACACTTCATACAATGTATGATATAATGGAGGGAAACAATGTATTTTTGAACATTATCCTTATACTGGTATCACAAGGCGTATTTTTATGTTAACTATTCTCTCTTACATATGGATTCAAGAGATATAGTTTTTTTCTTAATGTGTCCACCCCATCCATAAGAAACAAGTTTGAGAAAATGAGATTTTGTAAAAAGAATGCTATCTATGTGGGGAGACACACATTGGTAAATTAATAAAGTGAAAAAAGGAAAAATAAAAACACATATTAGTAAATTTAATATGAAGACAAAGTAGCTAAGGAAAAATATTAAATCTTATGATGATGGAAATTACTTGAACAATTAAAATATTTGGTAGCGCCTTTCATGCCAAGGGCGACAAAAGAAATGTATATCACCTCCGACGCTTTTACCCCTCTGTAGTTCAACCTCTTATAATTTATGTTTCTTTTTTTTTAAACAGAAATGGAATTTTGGGTTGTATTAAAAGAACTCAGATCTAACCCATAATCGTTACAATTCTTCTAAAAAATGTGTTGCCAAAATTCCTTGAGGATCTGAGATTGAACTTGTACTGTTAATCAAAATCCATAGTTGAGAGCTCCGCAAAATAAAAATTTTGCTACCATTCGAGCTAAATATTTTCCAAATAGCATTAATATCCAAATACATTTGCATCCAGTTCTTAAGTTTTTCCTATTTTACCTTTCACTAGCTTCTATTTTTTCTTTAGATTCATCTAACTTATTATTTTACTTGGTGAAGTATATATTTCCTTTTTCCTCACTTGGATCTAACATGTGCTATATACTATATCTCAAGGATCGTTGTTCTAGTTATTAACTCAAATATTTCTTGTACCTTTAATATTCTTATGTGATTCAGGCCTCTTTCTCCTAATCTACCTAAGAAATTGTTTTTTTAGAATTATTTTCCAAAGAGATAGAGGAATCACCAAAAATATCTTACTTGTCCTTGGCCATTTTTGGAAGATTATCCCAAGGTTTTTTTTTTACAATTATTTTCAAGAGAAGCATTTGGGGAAAAAAACTTCTCGGGATTGTCATAGGTATCCTTTATACATTCCACCTCAACTTGGCTTGTTCATATTTAAATAAAATATAATGTTTTACCTTGGCACCTTCTCACTATCTTGGTTTGCAACTATTTTTTCCTAGTATTGAGCTTTTGAGATTTCGAACAATTTTTGAAGGAATGGTCTGTTTCGTAACAAGCTCTATAGGGGAAAAAAATATGCTCATAATATAGATTTTTCAACCATAGATAATTTGGGCTTGTCAATTTGATTTATGCAAGAAATCCTTTACTAAAGTCCATTTACCCACAAATGTGATAATATGTTGGTTTCAAGTACTATTTTATATCATCGCTATGCTCATAAAATTTACTTAAAATAATTTCCTATAGCTTTAAATGATAGAAGAGTCCCTATATGCAAAGGTAGATTATGAGGCCTTACCCAAACTAGAGAAGTATAAATTGAAGCTGAAAAGGTGTTGAAAGAGGGGAACCAATGTTGCTTAAACAACCCTACACTTCCCTAGAACCACAAACCTTAACTAATTTATCAAATATTGATACAAAAAAATATCTAGCCAATGGAAAAATATTAAGCTCATCTGGAATTAGCAGTTTCGAGTGCTCAATAATCGAGGAGTAAAGATATATTAAACATGCCCTTAAACTATTTAATATTCATATCAAGCCATGCTATTAGAATAAATTTGTGCGCTTGAATGATTCAACCAACAAAGGAATATCAAAATGAAGGGGATTCATGAACTCACGTACTTGAGAAAGAAATCTCAGTTGCAAATTTCACAACATCATGAGAAGATGGGTGAAACAGAAATTTACATGAGTCCTCTAGGATTGAGGAAGGAATGACACTCTTTTCAGCATTTTCTAAAAAAAAGGGTGTATTAAAGTCAATCTCCATGAATTCAAAGGATGGAGCAACACACTTTGCAACAATATTTCCTGTAGTAGAGGAAAAAAATGGGCTTGTCACTAAAAAGAAGGGTGAGCTCATCCCCTTAGCTAAGGATGTGATCTCAAATCCATCCACCGAGGAAGGAAATGAATAGGGCATGAGAACAATAGATAATGAATTCACAAAGGAGTTCAATTTTATTGTTTCCATTCAATCTAGAGAATCTACGAGTATATTGATGTCTTCCATAGATAAAAAGGAGTGAGTTGATACTATAGCAAAAGAGATGTCTTCCATCTGCAAATATTTGAGAGAGAGGGATGAGAAATGTGCGATAAGGGTCTAACCCTATCCACCACAATAAAGAAGCCACACTCTACCATTAACAAATTATTTTTTCACTCCCCATATAATTTATGTAATGTGATGTAAATCATGTAGCATTTTTTATATGTTTGTTTAGGAAATCATGTGCATTTACCTCGGGCCCTACCGCCTCATAATTTTGGCCAGTTGAATTTAGTTCTTCCAATGTTTGAGATTCTTGAGACCCTCCATCACATAGGCTACATATCACTAAATAATGTTCAAGCAATGTGGCTATCATGCCCATTTCCCATATTATTGTTTTATTATTTTATCAATATGACACTTGCTCCATCACCAATGCCAATTCAACACTAATTATTTAAGAAAATGTGGACAAATTAGGATGACCAGTGTGCACCACAATTCTTACATATTTTTCTGAAGCATGTCACTATATTTCTTTCCGATGTCACTTGACCCTGGGATCTTGTATTCTTAAATTGATCACTTTTATTCAAAATTACCCACAATTCCTTTAATGTAAAAAAATTATTTAACTTGAGTGCCACTATGTATTTATTTGTATTTTTGAATGGATTCAAATTCCACAATTTGGGTTAAGAGAGAAATTTTACCTTGGATATCTCTGTTGCATATAATTCATTTGAGCCATGAAAATTCTATATAGTAGATGTGGTACAAAAATAGAGAAACATACTTCATTGCAATGTATAATGTGCCACAACACAAAATCAATTATCTCTCAAGAGATCCCATGTAGGAATATATAATTTGGAAATATAGGTTTTTTATCCAATATAAGAAACACCCACGTAGGTATGTATATTGAATCTTACTTCTCTATTGGTTTCCAAAAACTCTCAGCATTAAGTGTTTGTGAAGGGACTTTGGATTTTGTGTTTTCAACTTTATGTGTGACGAGGATTTCCATGTTGCTAGTCATATAAGGGTAGTTGGTGTTCCCTTGCATTTTTTTGAGTGAAAATGAACTTGGTTCATTGTAAGCTATATTTCCATGCTCATTTTATTAGTGCAAGGCATTATGTAGGCTTACATTGTTTCAAAAAGAATCATCTTAGACTCTAAATTTTAGGAATGTATTCATAATGTTCTCAATGTGCTCTCCCAAAAATATTTTCCTTCAAGACATCCTCTATGTTTTTGTTTGACATATATTCAACCCTTACTCAATGTGGGCTTGGAGGGAAAAAAGAAAGAAAAAGTCAATCTTTATGTGACATTATTCAGAAATGATTTTTAAATAGAACTTTTAATATAAAAATTACATCAATAATAGATTGCAAAGAAAATGATATAAAAATCTATTAATGCTAGTATTTGTTAGCTTAATATTAAGTCTTACAAGTATCTATTTTAAGTAGATAAATTTAATAAGTTTGCAACGGTATGTATAAGCAATTGTTGTCCATTTGAAAATACTTGAGGAAGAACAATTTTGATTCTCTAGTCATGTCTAAAGAGAAAGTCTTCCTCTACCACTAAACTTGACATCTTTACTAAAAATAATGTTAACCATATATTTTTGCTACCAATAAGATATTATTATTGTTTTAAACTTGACGTCTCTAATAAAAAATAATATTAACCATATATTTTTGCTACCAATAATAATATTTGATTCTCAATAATTCATATATATAAAAAAGACTAACTATTTTTAAAATTAATTTTATATATACAAAATTTAATTTAAAAATATCACAAATTTTAAATTTTTAAATTACCCTTGTTTTAATTAATTAATATATATATATATATATATATTTTGCACCATAACTCTCACCCAACCACCCAACCACTGTTATGCGCACGGAAAAACGAAGTTAAAAGAAAGTTTAAATGAAAATATAAAAACGGAAAGTTACGGACATGGATTGAACCGGCTCAATTTTAAAAAATATCATAAGTTCTAAAATAGTAATACTGAGTTAAAAGATTGTTTAATGAATAGCAATTAAAAGATTAGTTTAATGAATAGTAGTTAAAAGATTGGTTAAACCTAAATTTGAACACAACGGTCTAAAAGGACATGCGTAAAACTCACTAATACTGAAAGTTACGGACAAGGATTGAACTATATGGTCGCAAGTTTTAAAAAGCTCAGTTTTAAAAAATATCGTAAGTTATAAAATAGTAATACCGAGTTAAAAGATGGTTGAGTTAAAAGATGGTTTAATGAATAGAAATTAAAAGATTGGTTTAATGGATAGTAATTAAAAGATTATTTAAACCCAAATTTGAACACAACGGTCCAAAAAAAGAAGCAGCATAAAACTCACTATATCCCTAGTCATTATATACTCGCGAGCCTGATGAATGAAGAATAAGAGAGATAGTTGATTGTGATGAATGTTGAATGAGAGGAGGAAATTCAAGAACGAAGAGGAGGAGGTGTCTCATGAATGAAGAATTAAAGGGATCCGTGATTGTGATGAATGAAGAATGAGAGGAGGAAATTCAGGAACGAAGAGGAGGCCGAAAACAACAGCACGAGCGATGGACTGGATTATTCATGGAGAAGGTAATTTTGAGTAATTTTATGTTCCTTTATTTTGTGTATGTTTATTTCATTTAACAGAGAAATTTGTGTAACCTGACAATTTTTTTTCCCTGTCCAATCTACAGGTTAAGCATGGATGTTCTCTGTCAAAAACTCTGATGTAAAGTTTTCTGTTGTCTGTCTTATGGAGCGCTCCATATATGTTTTGTGTAGTGTTGTATGCATGAATGTCTTGTGTAGTGTTGTGGTATTCTTGTAATGTGTTGTGTCTTGTGTAAATGTTTTTTTTGTGTGCTTATGGTTTTTTGTTAATTGAGAGAGAAAGTCATGGCTGCACTGGTGGCTGAAGGGCCGATTGATCAACAAATAATTCAGAGTGAGTTGGTACTCATGGAAATATTTAAATTCATTCCTGTCTCTTTTTTCTCTGTTTCCTTTTCTAATGAGTTGGAATTTATATACAGGAGCTGGAACAGCTTTTCTAATGCTTTTGTATTAGAGAATGAGGAGTTTCCACGTCTTTTGCAAACACGAGTTTCCATAGTTTTAATAGCAAATGAAAGATTCCTATGAAGCAAAGTTCAATAGAAAATGAAAGATTCCTAAGTAACAAGGTTAGTATTGTTTGTGAATGGCCTGGTTCTCATTTGTTTCATTTTACAGTTTAAGAATATCTTTATGATATATATCTCTCGAATAATTATGCCAATTGAGTGGGTTTTAGTCCTCTATGTCCGTCTGTAATTTTTTTCCATAGAAATTGTGTCGTGGATTTCTGTAATTTCTTCCATAGAGATTGTGCCGTGGATTGATTCGACACATGATGGAACAGCACATCATCCAACCATTACCGAATGGTTGTGATAGCCTTTCTTTCCATTCATCTTTTGTCCTTGCCAAGTTAGTTCCATCAATCATTCGGCCCACAGAACAACAGGAATTCTGTCATCCGAGTCGTCCCTATTGATAGAACAACAGGAATTCTGTCATCCAAGTCTTCCCTATTGACTGAGCACACCTTGGTCAATACCGTTCCAAAATCTTGTGAAATGGCTCTACTTTATCGTTAGCTTGCAGGTGATACGGTGTTGTATTGTGGTGATGAATCATAAATTCCTTTACCAATGCAACCACTCTTCCACCAACAAAATGCTGACCCTGATCATTCCTAGGGCAGTTTTTGAAACCTCACACTCCTCCTCTCACCTTTGCTCCAGTCAAGACCTCCCAAGCCTCATCCCTATCCACCTTTGTGTATAGAGAGATTGAGACGGTGGTTTAGTCAGTTGAGAGGCACCGCCAAAAACCTGCATATAGAGAGGCCCCATGAGAGCCGGATCTAGACATTCGTAAGAGAGAACATTTCTATTGATTATTGTGCAATTCATAAGTGACAGCTAAAAGAAACCTCAGAAATCCCCGGGTAGAGCCTATCTATAAATAAATGTCTTCTCCATAGGTCAGATCTAATTCTAGAAGCATTTCTACATAGCCTACATAGCTAGTTACAATCCAGTTCTATTTTAGACATAGCTTTATATTTAATTAGCATTCATGGAATTGTTTTATTTGTATTATGTAATCAATTCAATTAGCATTCACTGCATTGTTTTATTTCTATTATGTAATCAATTCAATTTTATTATGTTTCTCTGCCTTATGGGTTATGGCATTGCATTCGGTTCTAATTGTAAACAGTAAATTACTAAGTTTTTAATGGACTTTCCAACAATTAGTCTAAATTATGAGTCAGTTCATGCAGAGTCATGCTATTTTCATACGTAACATGGGAACAAGTACATGTACAAGTTCTCCTGTATGATGAAGTAAGTCAACAATTAGTGGGGACTTATGAGTCTCTCAGTTGTGATAAGTTCAATCCGTGAGATATGTCTATTAGTATTTTTGAGTTCGAATTCATGGGAAAAAAACCTGTCATTGGTTGGTAGTCAAGAGCGGGTGATATAAAACAATCATACAGCTTCACGCATGCACACTCCCTAAACAATCATACAACTTCACGCATGCGCACTCCCAAAACAATCATACAACTTCACAACCATCTCCTAAGAGATTAAAAGATTCCTTTTTCCCCGGTGTGTGTTATTAATTACGTAGATTTATAATTAAAAGATTCCTTTTTCCTCTATTTCTGTGTTATTAATTACTTGGTTTTATTATTAGGGTTTCACTTGGAAACTCTCAAATAATCATAAGATTTTTTTATTTATTTTTCTCAGTTATTAATTACATTACGTAGTTTTTCTAATTAATTATATAGCAATGCTTACTTTTTTTTATTAAATCTCCAATGCAACATTTATTTTTACTTAGAGATCATATATATTTACTTAGAATCGGTGTTATCCATTTAGAATCTAGATCCTATATTTATTTTCATTACTTATTCATTATTTTATTTTATATTTTAATTTGAAAAATATGTATAATTTTTTTTTGTTTCCATATGCCCATGGTATCTTCTTTGTGCTGGAACAGATACTATTCCCTTTTAGCCAGCCAGAATAGAGTATGGAGTAGTGAATATCCATATCTTACCCAACCTTAGAGTTAGAACCGGTTTCAAAAGCTAGACATGGCTGGGTCTATTTGAAGTTTTATTTACTCAATGAAATTTCATTAATAAAAGCATGCTATTGTTTCGAGGCTGCATAAACCCTAGCGATTCAGAGAAACGCCAGAAACCCTAGCAAATAAAAAAGCCACCAACCTCTATATTATATTGATATTATTTGATATAATAATATTGTATTAATATTTTTTTAGTAATATTTATTATACATTATAGGTCTATATATATATACATATGATGGATTTTTTTATGATTTGTACATTTAATTATGCTGCAAGTTTTTATGAAGGGGTTGTATATTAACCATATTATTTGATTTTTTTATGTTTGCAGAAAATTTATCAATGTCATATTTTTATGTTTTTTAATGTTGTAATTAGAAACAAATATATATTTTTGTTTAGATGGGCCCATCAAAGGATGTAAACTATCATTAATAAAAGGAGTAGACTTTTTTTTTTGGGAGGGGAATTCAACCCTCCAAAAGGCTCTTAGGAAGGTCACATTTTAACCCTCCTTTGAGTTGTGTTCCTTGTGTTCATGGTTTTCATGATCTTTAGTTTATAGTAACTCCAATATGCACAACCACAAATATATCATTTTATTATAATAATAATTTTTAAACATGTTTTAAACATCTTCACTACATACACACAAATACCAAAATCACTTTTACTACACATAATTAATCTAACATTTTTTTTATTTTTTAAACATTCTCCCACATACACTTAAATGGAAAAATCACTCTTATTCACATAAATCATTTAATATTTTTGCAATTCTTTAAACATCTTCCCAAAGCATTGCACACAAATTACAAAATCACTCTTATTCTCATAAATCATTTAACATTTTTACAATGTTTTAAACATCTTCCCAACACATTGCACAAAAATGACAAAATCACTCTTATTCACATACATTATATGAAAATTATAACTTAAATTTATTTATATTTTTTAATTTATATTTTTTTTGGTTTTGATTTTGATTTTTTTAAGATTTTGATTTTTTTTTAATTATATATATGTATTATAAGTATGTTATTAAGATATCTATATTATATTTTTTCCTCCTTTTCATATATATCGATAAATATTTATTAATATTTACATATTTTTATTTTTATAGGCTTAGATTAAATACTAATATATTAAATATTTAAATATTTTTATTATTTATTTTTATAAATTTACTCAATATATTTAGGGTGTTTTCCATTATTTAAATATTTTTATAAATTTATTATATTGAATGTGTATGTATTAGTTTTATTATTTATATACTATAAATATATTCTTGAATGCTTATATATTTATATATTAATGTATGAGTTATAATGTATGCTTTGGATTTTTTATTTTGTATGTATATGGATGTATTATTTTGAGAATTGAAATGTTGTTTTTATTAGTTGCATTTAGATATTTAGAATTTATTTGTTGATATTTTTGTTTTGGTATGCATTAATGAATAGGATATCTATTTCTCTATGATATGTGTGAATGTATTATCTAGAGGTTTGCATTAGTTGCATGTAGTTCTTTGGAGTGTTTATTGTTCTATGTTTATGAATCTCTCATTATGCATGCTTTTGAGTATTCTTTCATTGTTTATTTGTATGCATATGCATATGTTGTTTGGGTATGCCTTGAGTGTTAAAGTGGTGGTTTCATTTGTATGAGAATTGTTTACTTGTATGTATATGGACCTATTCTTTGTTGCAATTGATGTGTGTTGTTTACTTGTATTTTTTTTTGTTTGTATGAATCTATTCTTTACTTGCATTTTTGTATGTCTATGAATTTCTTCTTCATGTGTGTGAATATATTCTTTGGTAGTGTGTCTTTTTTACTTGTATTCCCTCTATGTGTATGAATGTCTTCTTCATGTGTGTATGAACCTGTTCTTTGCCACATTCTAATGCGTGTTATTTAGTTGTATTCTTTGTATGTGTATGAATGTATTCTTCGTGTGTATGAATCTACTCTTTGCTAAATTCCTATGTGTCTTGTTTACTTGTATCATTTTTATATGTATGAATGTATTCTTCATGTCCGTATGAATCTATTTTTTTTTCATATTTGTATGTGTCCTTTTTAGTTGTATTCTTTGTATGTGTAACACCCCAAGTTCTATGCTTTTCAAATTAGACATTTGAACATACATCCATAAAGGGAGTGGACCCCTAATGGATAATTATTATGGATATGGTTAAATACTTCTAATTATGAGAAATAAATAAAATATTGTGCAAAGGGAAGCACCCGGGACAGAAAGTGAGATCACATGCCTAATCCATGAGGTGATGGAAAAGGAAAAAGACTTTCCCCAAAAATTTTCAAAAATCCTTGAAAGAAATTATTTCTAATTTAGATTTTTGAGGAAAAATATAAATTCCCCCAATGAAGAGGAGTAGTTGGGAAGAGGTGAGAAAAAGATGGAAAAGCTGAGGAAAAGCTTAAAGCAACTTTAAAGAGTCCCAAAATGGGAAGCCTAGGCTAAACATGAATAAAGCATCCTGGCACTCTCGGACTAATCGAAACAAAGCTAGGGAAAGCAATGTGTCTAACAGCTGCTCCGGTACGTAGCTGAGGCTAGTCTGTTCTGGGGAGGATCTCTGCTCGGGGGTGAATCCTGGGAGGTAAAGAGGATTCTAAGGTTGGGAGGATTGGTCATAGTAGAGGTGTGCATGCATGAATTTGGAGATATCTGTAAGTCTGTGTTAAACATATCCCTGTTTAATGAAATTGTGATGTTATATTCCTTTATGCAATTTATGAAATTGTGATGTTATATTTCTTTATGCAATTTATGAAATTGTTGCATATGTTGCATTATGCAACTATTAGATGGGATTAATGGTTCAGATTCATGTAATCGTAACCACTATTGATAGTGGAGACAAATGGTCATGTAGGGATGAGTACCTTGTAATAATGAGATTGGAGATGATAGATCAATTGAACCGCAAAGCTAATAATTATGTATAGGTATAGCTCGCTATATTTTAAAGGAGTATTTAATTTATGTGCGATAAACTGTAAAATGTTAACCAAACAAGACTCATGAATGTTAAGTGCCAAATAATTAAATCTATCATAACAATACCGATGGCCCGAATTCATCGTAATCATTAACAGTAAAGTAGGAACAACAACTTCACTGTTACAATGGAAAGAATTGTAAAATTTAAATTTACAATATTCTCATAAATGTAATTGTACACATATAAAGTAGAAGTCAATCCTAACTAAGTACGAGAATCAAATACTAGGAATTCTAAACTATCCAGTTCAATATCCTCTACCACCATTTGATTGAAGCAAGAGGATCTGTTTCCTAGTTTTCACATGGAACAGTTGAATCTGTACCAGAGTGTCACACATGTTGAATGTTGTAACAGTAAAATAAGGGGGAAATCCTATTGAACAATCTAGTGTGTGATAAAAGTTTGTGTCAGGGAAGATTGTAAGTATGTGTAACAATACCATGAACAGAGCATCTGTTTACCGTCCATAGAAACTACTGGGAAAGTAGTTGGAGCAATGGTGGTTAACTGCGTAAAGATAGATGTATGCGAGGAGGCATACATTTATACCTCGATGCTGAAACTTTAAAATATTGAAAATGTTATCAGGCCTGCAAACTGGGAAGTTTGAGTAAGGGCCTAGTGATCATCTAGAGTTGGACACAACTCTGAACAGAAAACCTGAGAAATACAAAGTAATATATATAGATATATAAGTATACAAGTCTATAAAGGGAGGTCAAGCCCAAAAATTCTCATGGAAATTCTTGTATTCCATGGCTGTTTATAAGTACTGAAAAGAATCTAAACCCCGGATAACAGTCTGCACTTGTAAGTGTTTCAGTATAAAAACTATAACCGTTATCGACGCATAAAGCGGAGAATATGTGAGTTATGCTATATGGGTAGCACTCATCACAGGTTCAATTGTCTTTCCCCAATCGGGGTGTATATAGACCTGTTGGGAAAATGAAAAAAAAAAAATGGGTTTGGGAGACGTGACAAATGGTATCGGAGCAAAGTTCAAAAATTGGGCAAGATATGTGCTCACAAATAAATGGTTAACTGTTATAAATTTTATGAAAAAAAAAAATATTTCTTCAAGTATACAAATATCTTGGATATACTTTCAGGTATACTTTTAGGTATACAGGTAACAGATTGTGATGAAGTAGAAACATTGATATGGGGGTACTATCAGGAGGCTCATATACCAGAATGGTTAAACCTATAATAGGTTTAAAACTGGAAACCGATATCCCTCAGAAAAATAGCATTTCTATGTAAAATAATAAAGTATGAAGAAAGTTTATAATGACATATTCAGCTATTGTTCTACTATCATCGTTATGTAAAAGAAATTTCAGCGTTCATAAAGTTAAGATATTGAAATCATCTATATACAGTAGAAAAGAAAAATGCTGAAGTTTATGGAAAGGAAAGGGGAAAATGGTACTACCAAGAACATGCAGGAACATGTAGATGTCGAGCAAAGACTACAAGGAGTATAGAAGGAGGATTTCCATTCTAAAAAAACTGCTAAACTAAGTATTCCTTACGGTAATGAAAAACAAGAGAAAAATGAATTTATATTTATTCCCTAGATACATAGAAAAGGGAACTTCTAGAGATAAGATAGTGGTATGTTCCTGAAATTTTCTGTTCATTTAGATGAACTATGGTATGAATTAGTTACATATAAACATTTAAGAGAATCTGGATGTTTGATTTTGGTACTACATCAGGCCTTCACCTTTCAGATATTGTTTAGTTGTAGCCCAGAAAATCCATAGAGTAGATCGGTTTAAATCTGAAGTACTTACCCTCTACAGATGATTAATTCTGGTTTTGGCCATTGTAGGCACAAATGTTATAATGTATGCTTATGAGTCTGCTAGAGAAACATTATAGAAGTACTAGACTGCTAGAGAAACATTATAGAAGTACTAGAAAGTACATGAGATAAATATAAACAGCTGGAAGTAAATACCATGAATTTTGACACTAACAGTTATGCAGGAAAATTGAATATTACCTTACTACATATATGTGTACAATGGTGAAATTTTATGCTCATATGTAAATAAAAAACTATATTAGTAGACTTTGAGTTATAAAGGAAAATTAAAAGAGGCAAATTAGGCATGCCAACATTGTCGAGCTTTTAAAAGAAATTCTATTCTACTTAATGAATATACAAATCATAGCAGTGATAGAGCATATTATGTTGTGAAATTCATCTCAGATTTTGGTACTAAACATCATAGTCAAAGACTAAAATTTCAATTATGTTTTAAGTTACAATGACTATTGAATACCTATATAACACACCATATGACAATATATGCGCTTAGGTATGCTAGAAAAAATAAATTAGTGGAACAGAACTGAAATTCCGTTACAAGAGTACAGGTCTCAATTCGATAACTGCCTTTAATTCCAGAACCGTGTACAATACTTATGAAAGACTTAGACGTGTCATACCCTATGTAAAAATTTATGCAAATGTTACGGCATACATCTAAGTATATGTAAAAATCTATGCAAATGTTACGGCATACATCTAAGTATACCCAAGGTAACAGTATATATATAGAGTACCGAGCCACGAACTAAAAAGAATAACAACACAAGTATATATATACACAGAAACATTTAGATGTACGTGTAGTGGGTGAACGAATAACTCTCTGACATTCACCCATTTGCAATTTATAACAGGGTTAGAATATATATATGTTAATGCGGGTCAGGAGCAGACCCAACTAAGTCTTTCAATAGCAAAAAGAAAACAACAAAACGAATCACATAGTTATGAATGATATAGATCAACAAGAGGATATAACGACAAAACAGTTACGTTAAGCCTTCGGCCTGGAAAGCCAGCGTATAACTATATGTGGATTATCACAAAGTTCAAGAATAAAAACGCCGAGAGCTAACAAATTCGTTTCCATAATACATAGATACGCCGAGAGGGAAAACAAATAGCTCGATCCGAGATTTCTTGCAATACCTCACATAAATAAGTGAAACCGGGAAATAAATCTGAAGACCGCAAGAAAATATGCATGCTAAGATTTCAACCCTAAAGACCCATTCTTAAACCGTATTCTCGTTCACGCTAATACTGTAAAATGTAACAGAAATTAGCGCCAATTAGAGGTTGTTTGAATACAAAATGGAGTCACGGGTTGGAACTAGAATTGGTATCTAAAAATTTAACACCTGTGAAACTAAAACCCTTGTCGGGCTGAAGCGAGTTTTAATCAGGCTCAGGTTACAACCGGAAATCCGGCGTTAATGAGCTGCACTAACCTGAATCGGACCCATGGAAAACAAGAGTGCTACCCGGGGTATTGCCGAAGGGCTCTCGAAACCCTGAGTTGCGTTCCGACCCATAATGGCTCCACGGTGATGTGAGCGGGTCCTGTAGCACGAACTCTGTGGTAGCGTGAGCTAGCAACTTAGATTCAAGATGAACATCGAATAAAACTTAACCAAGGAAAGTAAATGCCATAGTCGGTATTTAAACCCCCGACATAGCAAAGATTCCAGATGCATAACGCATTGCCTGATAGGAACTCCTCCAGGAGCTCAGCTTGATGACCCGAACTTCTGCGCAACGCAAATCAGGGTAGTCATCAGAAGAAATCGCTGTAAGTATTAAAGTGAGCCATAGTAATATTAAAACAAAACTGAGAAAAATAAGTAGGGACTCATACATGAATTCGGCCCGGGAAATGATGTAAAGACAAATGAAATTCTGTTCATTCTAACTATCAACATGAATAACATAAACAATCTACCAATACCAGAGGAGAAGCCGGGCGTCCCGATAAGGACCATCGACTCTATGAACTTCAAAGCGCAGGGGAGCGCGCAGACCTCTTTCCACAACACTGAAAGATGGTAATTGTATCATTTGAATGGAATTATATCTCCATTGCCAGAAACCCTAACCAACCACCGTTGCAAACTCAGGCACGGCGTGCTGAACGCTGGCAACCGGTAACTCGACGAAACCCTAGCAAGGACGATAGGTATATCAAGAAAGATTGGGCGGTAGGACCGGGAAGTGAGCCAGGGTTGAGAGGAGACGAAAAGACAGGATCGAGGGTACTACTCTGCAGTAAATCACATGGCAATCCCGACAATTCGATTTCGTATCTCGCCTAGTAGATCAGAACTAGCGACGTGTCGACTATCCGCTTGGTGTAAGCGAGCTAATTTCATCCAGGAATTAACAACACAGATACGTATAGCAGGTACGGATGTAACCATTCCTGACACGATCTCCCTGTAAATTAATAAAGTCGGATTCGCCCTCATACTCTACCGCCAAGAGGCCGAAAGCCTATGCTTTAATGGGAACCAGCGTCGCCTCGGTATGCGGAATGTACAAAAACAAATGATCGATCCCTTGAACACTAAAGATGAGACACGTAAGAGGCAAGGGGATGATATAATGAAAGTAGATAGTAATCTCGATAAAATCTCAGTCAACGAGTGTGTAGGCGTGAGAAGTCTATGTATAAATTCGAATACATCTAGGGTATATAGGTCGGATTTATAAATATCTATGAATGGAAACAAAGCTACTTTAGAATTGTATGTGTATAATAGTAACTACCTATTTAGTTATATATATAGATATAAAATTCTATAAATAAGCCTTTATATATATATATATATTGGTTTAATAAATTCGCACTTTATATGGGAAAAATGTCGAATATCCATGGATATATAGACATATATCTATTGGATTTATAAAGTGACACTTTATTTTGATTTGTCCAATTTCAATTTAGTTGAATTTAATAAAGGAAGGGTGTGAAATTGGTGTTGAAAATCAACCCTTATTGGTCAATTGTCATTAAACTAGAATGGGAAAATCTCTAGGAGAAAAATAATACGTGGTCAAGAATAAAAGAAAATTTTTTTTGGAGGTGACAAATGGTATAACCTTATATAACCCTTTATTATCTCAGTTATAATTAAAGAATGGTTAAATGATTGGGTGGCATGGGAATTGAAAGGGGTAATATATCCATTCTTACATTATATGTAATGAAATAATAGTTGCAGGCTTTTGCATCATGAGAGTTTAAAAGGATAATGTATTCACTTTGTGGGTTTTAATTAAAGGAGACTTTAAACTTTAATTTAAAGGAGTGGAGTTAAATTAAAGTTCAATAAAGTAACGTTAGAGAAGGAGGATTTTAATTAAAGTAGACCTTAAACTTTAAGTTAAAGAGGTGGTGTTTAAATTAAAGTTTAATCTAGTGGATAAATTCCAAAGAGGTGTATTTAGTTACCATTCCGTTACAAGTTACTAATTCGAATGAAAATAGATTTTAGTGAGAAAAAAAAGAGACGGAAAGGTTATACTGGAACATATAAAGAAAGGTGGGAAATAGAAAAATGACAATTTATATTTAATAGAGGTATGTTAAATATAAGTTGTAAATTCTTAATTAACTATTAAAAATATATATATATAAAATAATAATCATTATCATGAGGAATGATAGATTAAAATGAAAGAAATTGCACGTGGGACATAAATCAATCTACAAGTAACATTATAAATATAGGTGATCTTATTATAATGTTAAGTTGTAGGTATATACTATCGTCATGCATGATACTTGATGTCAGTTAGAAAAAAACAAATTCACTAGTGAATATTAAAAAGTGAATTCACCTTAAACGTTGCAAGTGAAGTGGAAGGACATATTCTACCATATGGCCGGAATATTATTACGCTACTTATGGTTAAAGGAGTAATAAACACTAGTTGTGGTAGATTAAGTTTTCATTGGAAAAAGTTCCAAGATGATTTACAAGTCAAGTATATTCAAGTCATGACTAGAGTATTTTGTTATAAGCATATTTTAGTTCATGGAAAATAATGAAGTGGTAAACTTAAGTACGAGTTATAAAAACAGTTAAATAGTTGGTTTAGTAAGTATGGACTATTGCAAATCCATTACATTGAGTTATGAATGAATGAATGAAGGGATAAATCAAATTTCCAGGTGGGCTAGCTAGGGTAGAAGTGAAAACCTATATCAACCCTGGATTGATTTTTAATGATTAGTGACATTCACATATAGATATGATGGGTGAATCATCATTGAAATTAGTACAATATGAACATACAATTAAGAGTAAATGCATAAACTCTGGTGATTCTTGGAAAAAGGGGTAACTGTGTCAAATTTATTTTTGATATTATCAAGTACTAATACTTGTGAATGTGATGATTTATAGAAATTACATTTATCACTATAAAAGAAAACATGTATTCACACTATAAAATTTTGTTGGTATAAATTTTATTAAAGTTAATTTTCTTGAGTCTTAAATTCAAAGACAGGGAAATAGTGTGAAATCATACAGCTACGAAAAAATAAATAAATGAGAAGGTACTGGAAGTACCGCGATGAACTGAAAAAGGGTAAGCATAATCATGCATATAGTACAGTTGTTTTCATTCATTTATGATTACTAATGAAAAATTGTCAAATTGTTTAGCCAAGTGTGTAACAGGAAATTGTACACTCTAGAAACAAGAAGGAAAAAGGTGAAGATAAATCACCTAGAAACTCCAGAAAAGCTGAATTGGACCAAGTTGAGGGAGGAAAAAACCTCAATAAAGAAACAAGAAAGGATAAGTAGTGTACTAAAAGTGCACTAAACTATTATGAACCTGAACGGTTTGACTAATAACTGAAATTTTTAAGTTATTGAAATGCAGAATGTTGTTGTGGATGATCAATTGTATGTACCTGACATTCTTACATTGGTATGAATTGTGGACAGGGAAAACAGAATAAAAAATTTCTAGACAGGCTTCTTGCAAAGAAGTAGAAAGAAAAGCAACTGCATAAAGCAGGAGAATACTCTGCTGGAAACAAAGCAAAAACAAAGAAGAAATTTTTGTCAAAGTTGAAGAAGTCAACGTTAAAATGTAACACCGAGGAAGGTGTTGGAAAGGGGGGAAACTAATGGCTTATAAATTTGCCTTACCCTTGCATAGTAAATTTCCTGATATGTTCCATGTTGAAAAAAAAAATAAAAAAATTTTTACATGATGCTTCTCACATGATTGATTTGAAATGTGGTCCAGGTGGAACCAGAAGAGGAATTTCCTTCCAGAGTCGCTTCAAAGATGAAAGCGAGAAGGAATTGAATTGCGAAAACGAACAGTAGCTAGAGTAAAGGTGCAGTGGAGCACTTTACTGCTGAAAAGCTACATGGAACAGAGAAGCTAAGATGATGGAACAACATTCATAATTAAGTTCAAAATGAACTAAGTCGATAGTTGTCAACACCGAGGACGGTGTTTATTTTCAGAGGGGGAATATGTAACACCCCCAAGTTCTATGCTTTTCAAATTAGACATTTGAACATACATCCATAGGGGAGTGGACCCCAATGGATAATTGCTATGTGGATATGGTTAAATACTTAATTATGAAAAATAAATAAAATATTGTGCATGCACTATGACCAGATGAGAAAGTGAGATCACATGCCTAATCCATGAGGTAATGGAAAAGGAAAAGACTTTCCCCAAAATCTTTCAAAAATCCTTGAAAGAAATTATTTCTAATTTAGATTTTTGAGGAAAAAATCTAAATTTCCCCAATGAAGAGGAGTAGTTGGGAAGAGGTGAGAAAAAGCTGGAAAAGCTGAGGAAAAGCTTAAAGCAGATTTAAAGAGTCCCAAAATGGGAAGCCTAGGCTAAACAGGAATAAAGCATCCTGAAATTCTGGACGCAGAATTGGAAACAGGCTTTGGGGAAAGCACAGCTTAAATAAGCTGCTCCAAAACAGATTGAGGTTAGTCTGTTCTTGGAGGATCTCAGCTCGCGGGTGAGTTCTGGAGATAAATGAACTCTAAGGTTGGGAGGACTGGTCATAGTAGAGGTGTGCATGCATAAATTTGGAGATATCTGTAAGTCTGTGTTAAACATATCCCTGTTTTATGAAATTGTGATGTTATAGTTCCTTTATGCAAGTTATGAAATTGTGATGTTATAGTTCATTATGGAAATTATGAATTGTTATGTTATGTTGCATTATGCAACTGTTAGATGGATTAATGGTTCAGTATCTTATGTAATTGCAACTACAGCTATTGATAGTAGAGACAAATGGTTGGGTGTAGGGATGAGTACCTTGTAATAATGAGATTGGAGATGATATATAAATTGAACCGCAAATCTAATAATTATGTATAGGTATAGCTCGCTATCTTTTAAAGGAGTAGTTAATTTCTGTGTGTATAACCAGAAAATGTTAACCAAACAGTACCCATGAACAGCAAGTGTCAAATAATTAAATCTATCATAACAATACTGATGGCCCAGAATTCACTGTAATCAATAACAGAAAGTAGGGAACAACAACCCTCAGCTGTGTTACAATGGAAAGAATTGTAAAATTCAGAATTTACAATATTCTGTTAAATGTAATTGTACACATATGGAAGTAGAAGTTGAATCCTAACTAAGTACGAGAATCAAATACTAGGAATTCTAAACTATCCAGTTCAATATCCTCTACCACCATTTGATTGAAGCAAGAGGATTTGTTTCCTAGTTTTCACATGCAACAGTTGAATCTGTACCAGAGTGTCACACATGTTGAATGTTGTAACAGTGAAATAAGGGGGAAATCCTATTGAACAATCTAGTGTGTGATAAAAGTTTGTGTCAGGGAAGATTGTAAGCATGTGTAAAAATACCATGAACAGAGCATCTGTTTACCGTCCATAGAAACTACTGGGAAAGTAGTTGGAGCAATGGTGGTTAACTGCGTAAATATAGATGTATGCGAGGAGGCATACATTTATACCTCGATGCTGAAACTTTAAAATATTGAAAATGTTATCAGGCCTGCAAACTGGGAAGTTTGAGTAAGGGCCTAGTGATCATCTAGAGTGGTACACAACTCTGAACAGAAAACCTGAGAAATATAAAGTAATATATATAGATACATAAGTATACAAGTCTATAAGGGGAGGTCAAGCCCAAAAATTCTCATGGAAATTCTTGTATTCCATGGCTGGTTATAAGTACTGAAAAGAATCTAAACTCGGATGTCAAACAGACTCTGTAAGTGTTTCAAATATTAAAACTATAATCGTTATCGCGCATGTGCCGGAGAATATGTGAGTTATGCTATATGGGTAGCACTCATCACCAAGTTCAATTGTCTTTCCCCAATCGGGGTGTATGTAGACCGTTATGAAAATGGAAAAAAATGGGTTTGGGAGGCGTGATGATGTATATGAATGTACTCTTCATGTGTATGAATTTATTCTTTACTACATTTTATGTGTCTTGATTACTTTTTTTCTTTGTATGTGTATGAATGTATTCTTAATGTGTATATGAATTTATTATTTTCTACATTTGTACGTGTCTTGTTTAATTGTATTCTTTGTATGTGTGATTGTTTTCTTTTTGTAGGAATTCTTCTTTGCTACATTTGTGTATGTATTATTTATTTGTAGATATATGAGCCTAATATGTGCAAATTTACTATCATTAATATGATTATAAATACACTATCATTATTTCTATATATATTAATATATTATTTAGCATATTCATATATAAATATATTATTTCTATATATAAATATATTATTTAGAATATTGATTTATAAATATAGTAGTTTAAATATTAACTTATAAATACATTACTTTAAATATTTGTGAAATTATTATTATTATTATTATTTTTATTTTTTTATTGTTTTTTTAATTAATTTTATTTATTTTTTTATTTTTTTATCTTTTTTCTATCTAAATTTTAATCATTTTATATGAAAAAACAATATACTTATTACAATAACACTAAAAAGGAAATAATATTATCCCACAACCTACACCTCAATTAACGATTATCGTGTTATAGAGTATCATGCAAACCATGAAACTAAAACTAAAAAGAAAAACAGCATAAAACGTATAACAACATCAATTTGTAACAACACATATCAATTAATTATTTAATACTAAAATCAATACAATAAATATTAATTTTATTTAAAAAAATTCATTCATTTGAATAATTTATTAAAAAAAATCATAATACTATAATTTAATAATATAGGGAAAAAATATTAATTCTAAAGTTTGGTTAATAATAAGAATAGTTTTAAATATAATAAACAATGTAAATACTTATTAATTTTAAACTAATTAACTTATAAAATAAATGCAATTATCAACATCATAATACTTATACTCAATTTTCAACATAGGCATAAAATAATGTTAATTCTAATCTTCATTATAATTGTGATGTGTGTGAACATGTCACCTTGTGAGTCATTATGTGTAATGTTTGTGGCTATGTGTATGTTTGTGTGCACCCTATTTTTGTTGTGTGCATGTATGCATGTGATTGATTATGCCTCATTGGCAATGGATTGTGTGGGTGAACCTCTGTGGTTAGTCCCATGCCAATGATGGACCATTTTTGGGGTCATATAAGCTCTAACCTTCACGTGGTTGGCCCTGTTAGTAGAGATTTTACATCTCCAAGCCAAGAAGAGCTTTCTATATATTGTTTTTTAACTTATTGAAAACATAACATTAATTTTGAAATATTAAAATGTTTTTTTAATAATATTTTTATTATATTAAAAAATTGTAAGACAAAAATTATAAAATAAATTGAAATATTTATCATTATTTGAAATTTAAAATAAAATAATTACATTAACGCACTTAAACACTTCAAGCCTTACTTCTTTTCTTTTCACCATTCATGATTGCCTTACCTTTTAATGCAAAACACGTGGAAAACCATCCAAAACCACTGAAAAATCGATCTCTTCCTTTTCTCCTCGAGTCTCCTCGTATTCGTAACACCCCCAATTTGTGTGTTGAATTTTTAAAGTTAGACATTTGAACTTTAATCCTAAAGGGGTGGACCCCAAGGGATGAGTATGGTGTGAATGTATTTGCATATTTTATTTGAGGAAATAAATAAAATGATTGTGCATTTTGACCAAAAAGAGAATTAGAGATCACTCGCCAAATCCATGAGGATGGATAAGGCAACAAATCCCCAAAAATCTTTCAAAAATCCTTGAAAGAAATTAATTTAGATTTGAGGAGGAATCTAAATTTCCCCAATGAAGAGGAGTAGTTGGGAAGAGGTGAGAAAAAGCTGGAAAAGCCGAGGAAAAGCTTAAAGCAGCTTTAAAGAGTCCCAAAATGGGAAGCCTAGGCTAAACAGGAAAGAAAGCATCCTGCTATTCTGGACGCAGAATTAGAAACATGCTTTGGGGGAAATATGAGCTTAAATAAGCTGCTCCTAGGCAGATCAGGGGTTGATCTGTCTGAGGAGGTGATCTCTGCTCGGGGGTGAGTCCTGGGAGACAAAGAGGACTCTAAGGTTGGGAGGTTGGTCATTTGCAGATTGTGGTATGTTCTGAAATTTTTGTTATTCTATTTTCTGATGGTATGAATTGGCTACATATAGAAAAATTAATTAAATGGTGTGTTTGATATTAGTACTACATTTAACAGAATCCATCCTAAGGCATTCACCTTCCAGATTCTGTTTAGTTGTAGACTAGAAATCTATAGAGTAGAAACTCCAGAAACTCTAAACCAAGGTCGGTTTAAATCTGAAGTTACTTGGCCTCTACAGATGATTAATTTTTATTGAGTTCCCTGTAGACACAAAAATGATATGATATGCTTATGTGTATGCTAGAGAAACATTATAGTAGCACTGAAATATACATGGTATGTAGCAGAAAGGAAGAAAGAAAGATATTAGAATATAGATTGCATATATGAGCATTCTAACATTTAAAACATTTATGGATTGGATATAAGAGCATTCTAACCTGTATAATGGTGCTAGAAAAGAATAATTCTACTCTATATGATTTTGATAACATTTATAAGGGTATATATATTCATATCCAAATCTATCCTTACTCCTTGAAAACAAATATCCTAGCAAAATAATTTGTAACTAAGGTCCTTTAGTCAAGTGCTATTAAATACATCTAGATATACTTCACGAGAAAAATAGAAGTTAAGAGTAAGGGCTCTAGAACATGTATGTTGAATTTTTATGAAACCACAAAATAACTTTACATTAGAGAAGAGCTATAGCACTCATAGCAAGTGTAGAGTATTTTGTATTTAACTTCATCTTAAACCCTTGAAATAAACATTAGTGCAATAGAGTTAATCTATGTTTAATATATACCATCACTTGAACTATCGAATACCTATATATATGCATTAAAAAGAAAAAAACAATATATTAACTAGTACCGAGCACTATACAATTAGGCCTTGTTAGCCTTGACTACCATTGAACTATATACATATACACGAATTTTATATGTCCCAAGCACGAAATAAACGTAAATCATATGTGCAAACGATATATGGTAAAGAGGAAACATACATATGAAACCTATATATATATGTAAACCATTATCGCTAATGGAACGAGCGTATGGACAAAGTATACCAATCAATGAAATATATATGTAAATCATTATCGCTAATGGAACGAGCGTATGGACAAATTTTACAAATCAATGAAATATATATGTGAATCATTATCGCTAATGGAACGAGCATATGGTCAAATTATAATAATGCGTGGTGAATAATGGAAAAGACTATGTACTTAAACCATATTCAACGAATCCATTGGATTGTCGCAACACTGACTCGTCACGACACAGTGGAGATCTGTCTGAGTAAATATACAACGAACAGAGGTGACAAGTAGAACGATAAAACGATGTGAAAACAATGGTTCTAACCATAATCATTTCGCAATAGCGTGGAGACCTTCACAGTTTAAAAAGAATTATTACGAGACCAAATGTAATTCTAAAGGGCCGAATATATGATTTCCATATTGGATATTAGTTGAGGTGCAGGACATTGAGATTTCTGGGATATACGGTAAAGTAAAATGTTAAAATAGCTCAGAGAATCAACCTTACCTATGTTCGCCCAGAACGCTGTCAGTATTCCCTATTTAATCACAGAGTTAATCCTATTATTGCACAGAGATTTTCCAACGAAAGCGTTGAATCAATAGCCACTCTGCCAGTGGAATGAAACGCAACAAATCGAAGTATAATAAAGGGACTGGTCATGGACGCCTTTGGCCACAGTTGCGGGGAAGACAATTTAATTAAAATTCTGACAATAGACACGTTAGTAAAACCAAGGTTCTTCAGTCGCTCCGAATATAATAACTGAGAAATAGAAAAAAAAATCAAAACAATGGAACGATGGACACAGTATTAACAGGAGTAGAAACCTCTGAATCTTTCCCTGTAACCCCAAAGGCCGAAGACAGAGCACGTGCGTGAGAAAAAAAAAACAAGAACAAGAAACCAGGTGCAGTCGCACCATGAGCAGACAGAGGCCCTGGCTAATTAAGAGTATTCACCGGTGGACGCTGGGGGGGGTAAGGGCACCACGAAGATTCTGGTGGTAAGACCCTGTCTCGCGGCGGAATGAGCAACATTCACCACCCGTCACCAGGATGAACCTCGAACTCATTCATTCGCGACCGAAGACCTGCAACGTTTCCATGAAGCAAATAGTAAGCGAATTGGAAAAAAAATAATAACTGGTATAAAGCAAACAAATGAAATTTATTAAACAGAAAAGAAAAGACGAGCATATTCTACGCAGAAGGAGATCCGTAAACAACTAAAGGCGGAGCATGCATAGCCAGGTAAGGTGATTAGCTGTGTAGAGATATCAGGCTATGCAAGTTCAGAAACTCCTAACTCCGCACGACCTGAAACAATGAAATGAAGAAGACGACCAGTGAGGAGAGTCGGGGCAGAGAAAGGCTAATAAAGAAAATCAAACCCTAATACGAGATCGCTCAATGTACCGGTGGAATCATGTTCAGTTTTATGAAACCCTGAAGGGGATTTCCAGGATCAACATTGAGCCGCGACCCCGGGTACCCTTCTGTCAATTAATATTATTTTAATCCTGTTCGGTGTACCTGGGAGGCGAGATGTCGGAAAATTCAGGAGAGGCTGCTCCTCGAAAGGACCTTCCCCTTTTCCCTCCTCCAGTTGTTGGTAAAGCGTGTTCTCAGTACCACAGCTGGTGTGACAAACAAATTGAACGGAATGGTCACTGTCATGAACCTGAATCACGCCACCACAAGCTGGTACCAGTGCTCATGGGTGAGCACGCCACACGGTCGCACCCATAACCTGTCATCTGCAAGACAAAAATGACACCGAGATTGTTAATACGTGCAAGTTAGTCGGCATAGGTATAGGGTTCGATCAAACCATCGACATGGGAAAGTGGTATCATAAACCACCCCGAGTATTATATTACGTGCACTCCTACGGACAATTGGCCATAAAAACTAGAGTCAAAACAAGTTTGAAACTCCAACACGCGCAATGGTAAACGTATAAGTAGGTTTTACTATGTATAATTGTATATTCATTCCTTTAACAAGGATCCTACACATGAAAAATATAGGTGAAAGGACCACGGGAAATATAAAGAGGGTTATTTTAAATTATGTGAATATATACATATGGTGGCGCTTTCGAAAAGGCTTTGGATTTATATATAAATATATATAACTTTAGGGATATATGTATATATTCATATGGTCATTGAATTACTATTGCCAAGGCTATATATATATGCCAGGTTTAATTATCCGAAAGGGTTGGAGATATATATGATATATACCAACATATTAGCTATATATATATGTGCCTATGCTCATTAAAGGTATATTGCCCAAGGCTCTATTTGCAAGTAGTATATAAGTAAGTGGAAGATGTATAATATAAATAAGGCATGTATACTACTATCAAAAGAGAAGAAGATTGAATCTTATTCAGTACAAATGAAAAAAAAAAAACAAACTGATAGAAATTGTGTTAAGGTATTCAGGGGAATTACCCATGAATTATATTAGATATTATTAACAGGACCTTAGGTTATAGAATCTAGTTCAAGAAAATTTTTTTTTTTTTTTTTCTATTGTCCACTGTATTGAACATTACCACTGTATAATTTTCCACCACATGTATATATTTCTATATCCCCTTATATTGCCAAGAGACATTATTCCTTTGCTATACCTACTATAATCATGACCTCGATGGACATACTTGTTCTTCAAGGGCCTCACCTAACATATATATATAATTAACACCTCTAGCTTTAACTCCAACTATAGATCTTATACCTATATCTTTGGATCCACAGGTATATTGATATATTAATACCCTCTTGTCAATGTCATGGAATCCCCATGTATATATATATATTTCTTTGTAAACCCCATATATATATATATATTTATTTCTTTATACACTCATATATATATATATGTTTCATTACATATATATATATGATTTACCATAGATAAGTGTATTTGTGACTCCCATATATATATATATTTATTTCTTTATACACCCATATATATATCTTTCATTATATATATATATATATATATAATTTACCATAGATAAGTGTACACAACGTATATCCAAACCTTTATCGAATGCAGTCATATATAAACAAAATCTGTAAGCCTAAATATAGGCATGGCATTCCCACGTCGTGTTATTATTGAAATCGTCTCATTAAAACCATTGTTATATTCCAATAGATATTATGATTGAATATAAATTTTGGTTTTCCACGCGTGCATTCAACTTGATAAAATGCTATCTCGCCAACCCTTTGAACGATCATAATTTGAGATAATACCGGTGTACGTTATTGCAGCTGTGTAGGTCGAGGTAATTATCGTGACGAGCCATTGGCTTACATAACGAAGACTCTGCGATGTGGTTGACACGTCAATAGGACTTAAGGATGGTTATGACCGTATGTTGACTATCCTTTTTCGCGAGCCACAGTTTTCTATTCAGCTAATACATAACCCTAATTTAAAGATCCAAGGGTATAGTAGTAGGTTTCTACCCTGTTGCTAACTTGTAGCGGTAGTGTTCATTAAGTTCTCCGTTTGCTTCTGAATACCTATGTACGCCTGGTGTAAATTTACCAGAGACACGTGTTTCTATTCCTTTGGTTTAAGAGTACTGTGTTGGTTTAACGTGTAGGTTTTATATTTTGGTATGCAGGAACCGCTGTGCGTACAGGCGATTTGAGTATCCAGCGCCGCCCCTTGCAGACCCCGGCTCATCCTTGCTGTTACGTGTAGCTTTTAGATGCATTTTTCTGTTCGGCTCAGTACGGTGCAAGCCGACTAACGCAGGTTCAGTACCTGATGTGAATTTGTTTTCACATTTCCGGGTACCCAGCTGTCAATAAGGCGGAGTTGGGGTCCAATCGACCCTGGGATTCTATGTATGCTTAGGGCAGGGGAATTAGGGTTTTTCATACCCTTCCCTCGCATGTATTCCTCTGAGCGTTAGGTCTATATTTATCCAGCTCAGGTTTTAGGGAGTCTCATTCTGGTTGGGCGATTGCCATTTACTCCCACTCGTTCCAGTGAGGGAACTGATTTTTCTATGGAGATTTGATACCAAAGTACCAAATCAGTTTGATAGGTGAGAGTCCCTGCGTGGCTTTCTATCATTCTTTATCTTCTGGCATACAGTTTAATATCTTTCGGAATTGTTGTGTTTAGTTGTTTACGAATTGTATTGTACAGGGATGTGGACGACGGTTTTTCGGTTGCGCGCACTATGCCTCAAGAAGAATACAACCCCTCGATCTGGTTCTCCCTCTAGCGTTCAGCCGGCCCCATTGTAAACTTGTTATCCATCATTCTGGCGAATGATTTCAGCTTCCTGGGCGTTATAATGAGACAGCGTTCCCCTTATTACCGGGCTGCTGTGCATTTACTATTAACAATTTGTATATTATTTCGTTTTCTATTTCTACGTTTTACTCTGTCGAAGAAAAGCTTTACTGTCAGGTTTTCACATTAGTTAATCCACATGGTAACAGAGATCTAAACGTTTCGTTTAAGTGTATTGGTTTTCCTAGATCTGGGTTCAATCTATAACCCATGCTAACTGTTGCACTGATTGTATGGCTAAGTATTTCTGGATGTTGCGTGGTTCGGCTGTGGTTATGGTGCACAGCGCTCTAACCTCTCACTTTTAACTTTAGCAACTTATCTTTGCGGTAGCTGGCACTATGGTCTTGCTATCATCGTCACGGAAAAAGCCGAACTCATCCAATGGTAACTTCTTTCCCTTTATGCGATCACGTCTCTATTTTTCTGTAGGTTTAATGTTAGTAATGTTCTGTATTGGAATTAGAATGACCGCATGTCTGTGAAATTCGGTCCTACTGTCATACCTTGCACCCGAGAGGTGAAGCGGTCCTAACCACCGCTGCGTCGATTTATAGTTGTAAAGGTTGACTGTGGTATTACATATGCATGTATTGTTTTCTGTTGTATTGTTACGAACTGCTCTCTCTTCCCCGTTTAGTAGCTGATGATTAATATGCATAAGATAGATGATACGTATATGACCAGTAGAGTTCGCACGCCAATGGTAGATTTAGGTTTAAATATATATCATTGTTTTATAACCAAACCACTCTATATCATGATTAAACCAACCTTAAAACGTCGTGGAATTTGACAGTTGTACCCTTCGAGGGTTTGATATTAATACAAGGCCACTCTATAAGCAGACCACTAATCGTTTTGAGTTATCATAATTTGGATCGTGCGCCACGTAGCGTCGACCAATGGTCCCTCTATATGTATCGTTTTCCTCCCGAATATTATGTTATAACCGTTGATTTTAATGAACCATTATTAGATTAGCTCACGGCGTTTCCACTTTTTACAAATATATGTTTATATATATATTTCATAGATATGTTCCCTTTTTAACACGCATCGTTGAAATATATATAATTGGTATTGCTATCGCGCTGGTGACATATAAATTTTAGATATATATATATATGGCTCATTTGTGGTCGGGACTATTAAGTACCGACTTGTGTAATGCTATTCTAAATTATATCATGTGTATATAATTTGTATTTCTATCGATGCTTGTTAGTAAATATATATACTTTTGGTCTTAAGTGCATATATATATGTATTTGATAGTTCTATTGATGATATGCCTTGAGCATATTTTACCTCCATTGCCCTAATGTTTGGTTCAAAGGTTAGAGATGAAGTCAAAATACAAATTACTTTATAATTGCTATGAGAAATATAACTCTTCTATAGTATACATTTACTTTGTGGTTCAATAAGAGTCAAACTACATATTCCAGAATACTTACTTGTAAATTCTATTTTTCTTTTAAGGTATATCTATAAGTATTTAATATTGCTTGACTAGAAAACATTAATTATAAGGCAAGTATTTGGCTATGTTACAGGTTTTCAAGAAGTAAGAATATAATTAGATATGCAGTCTATACCCTTATAAATGGTCTAATGCTCATATAGAGTAGAGTTACTCTTTTTCTAGCACCATTATAAATGTTAGAATACTCATATATGCAATCTATAAATGTTATAAATGTTAGAATGCTCATATCTGAAATCTGTATTTTAAGATCTTGTTTTCTTCCTTTCTGCTACATACCATGTATACTTCAGTGATACTATAAAAAGTTCCTAGCAGACATAAGAACATAAAGTATCCCAGTTGCATCAACAGAAACAAAATAATATTTAATTATCTATGGGGACTAAGTAACTTCAGATTTAAACCAACCTTGGTTTAGAGTTTCTGGAGTTTCTACTCTATGGACTTCTGGTCTACAACTAAACAGAATCTGGAAGGTTAATGCCTTAGTATGGATTCTGTTAAATGTAGTACTAACATCAAACACGCCATTTAATTAATTTTTTTATATGTAGCCAATTCATACCATCAGAACACAGAATTAACAAAATTTTCAGAACATACCAAAATCTGCAATTGACCAACCTCCCAACCTTAGAGTCCTCTTTGTCTCCCAGGACTCACCCCCGAGCAGAGATCACCTCCTAGAACAGATCAACCCCTGATCTGCTTAGGAGCAGCTTATTTAAGCTCATAATTCCCCAAAGCATGTTTCTAATTCTGCGTCCAGAATAGCAGGATGCTTTCTTTCTTGTTTAGCCTAGGCTTCCCATTTTGGGATTCTTTAAAGCTGCTTTAAGCTTTTCCTCAGCTTTTCCAGCTTTTTCTCACCTCTTCCCAACCTTCATTGGGGAAATTTAGATTCCTCCTCAGAATCTAAATTAATTTCTTTCAAGGATTTTTTTTTTTTTGAAAGATTGTGGGGATTTGTTGCCTTATCCATCCTCATGGATTTGGCAAGTGATCTCTAATTCTCATCTTGGTCAAAATGCACAATCATTTTATTTATTTCTTCAAATAAAATATGCAATTACATTCACACCACACTTATCCCTTGGGGTCCACCCCTTAGGATTTAAGTTCAAATGTCTAACTTTAAAAATTCAACACACAAATTGGGGGTGTTACATATTCCCCCTCTGAAAATAAACACCGTCCTCGGTGTTATTATTCAACTACTAGAGTTCATTTAAACAAAAATGGATATTTCTCCACCATTTCAGCTTCTCTTTCCCAGGTGGCTTCTTCAGCAGTAAAGTGCTTCCACTGCACTTTTACTCTGGCCACTGTTCTGTTTCTCAATTCAATTTCTTCCCGCTCCAATATTTGAAGCGGTTCTGGCAGAAACTCCCCTTCTGGTTCCACATGTACAAAATTCCAATCAACTATGTGAGAAGCATCATGTACATATCTTTTTAGTAATGAAATATGAAACACATCATGCACTCTAACATGGGGTGGTAGGGCCAGCTTATATGCCACTGGTCCCACCCTTTCTAAAATTTCAAAAGGCCCAAAATATCTAGGAGCAAGTTTTGCACAACTTCCGGCATAAAGTGTGCTCTTTTTGGGTTTGATGCGCAAATACACATGATCCCCTACTTTGAATTCTCGGTGCACTCTTTTCTTATCAGCATAGCTCTTCTGTCGATCTTGTGCTGTCTTTATATTTCTCTGTATTTGTTTAACAATTCTTTCCATCTCTTGGAGTGCATCTGGTCCCAACACCAGTTTATCTTCTGGTTGACTCCAGCTCAAGGGAGTACGGCACTTTCTCCCATAGAGTGCCTCGAATGGACTCATCTTAATAGAGGATTGGTAGCTATTATTATAGGCAAACTCAGCTAGATGCAGGTACTCTTCCCATTTTGATGGCCTATCCATCACATACATTCTCAACATATCCTCTAGAATTTGATTTGTCCTTTCTGTTTGCCCATCAGTTTGAGGGTGATAGGCAGTACTAAAATTCAGCTTAGTACCCATTCCTGCAAACAATCCTTTCCAAAACGCTGTTGTGAACTTAGCATCCCGATCTGAGACAATCACCTTGGGAACTCCATGAAGCCTTACTATCTCCTTTAGGAAAACATTTGCTACTTGAGCTGTTCCAAAGGTAGATTTTACTGGTATAAAGTGGGCAACTTTGGTGAGAGTGTCTACTACTACCATTACAAAATCATGCTGATACTTATTTTTGGGTAATCCTGTTATAAAATCCATGGAAACTGTGTCCCATTTCCATTCTGCAATCGGCAAAGGGTTTAAAAGCCCTGCTGGGTGTTGATGCTCAACTTTGACTAACTGACATTCCATACATCTACTTAAATATTCTGCCACATCTCTTTTCATTCCTGGCCAGAACAATTTCTTCTTCAAGGCTGTTAACATCTTTTGGTATCCTGGATGTCCTGCATAAGGCTGTTTGTGATATTCATCCAGAATTTCTCTTTTTAATGACTCTATATCAGGAATATACAACCTGTTTTTGTAATAAAGCAGCCCTTTTTGGTTTTTAGTGAAATCAGTTTTATCCCTTTTCTGTAGTTTCACCAAGAGTGCTTCATAGTTGGGATCTTGATTTGCTGCTTTTCCCACCAATTCCTCTATCTCCATCTGGGCACTACTCCCAATGCTGTTTAAATGTTGACAAGCATTTCTACTTAAGGCATCAGCAACTTTATTTTCCTTTCCCTTGATATGTTTTATGTCCATATCAAATTCACTTAGAAAAGACAGCCATCTAGCTTGTCTTGCATTCAGGTCAGTTTGGGAAAAGAAATATTTAAGGCTAATATGATCAGTCATCAATGTGAACTTCTTCCCCAGCAGATAGTGCCTCCACATTTTTAAAGCATGAATAACAGCTGCAAATTCCAAATCATATGCACTATAATTATGTTCATGTACTTTCAGTTTCCTAGATTCATAGGCAATGACTGAATTTTCCTGTAACAGGACTCCTCCCAGCCCTTCTCTGCAAGCATCTGTACATACAACAAACTCTTTATCAGGATCAGCAATTTTTAATATAGGGGCTGAAATAAGTTTTTGTTTTAACTGCTCGAAACTGTTTTGACATTTTTCAGTCCACACAAACTTGACACCCTTCCTTTGTAATGAGGTTATGGGATTTGCTATAGTAGAAAATCGCTCCACAAATCTGCGATAATAGCCTGCAATTCCCATAAATGATCTTACTGCTGAGACATCAGTGGGGGTTGGCCATTCTTTAATGGCTTTTATCTTTTCAGGGTCAACTGCCAACCCTTTTTCAGAAATAATATGCCCTAGATATTGAATTTTATCCTTATAAAACTCACATTTGCTGAACTTGGCATATAGCTGGTTTTCTTTTAAAGTCTGTAATACTATTCTCAGATGTTCTTTATGTTCATCTTCATCTTTAGAATAGACTAAGATATCATCTATGAACACAAGAACAAATTTGTCCAAATACTTACTCAAAACACTGTTCATCAAGCACATAAATGTGGCAGGGGCATTCGTCAACCCAAAAGGTAGAACCACAAATTCGTAATGCCCATACCTGGTTCGAAATGCTGTTTTGATGATGTCTTCTTCTTTAATTCTGAGCTGGTGATACCCAGTCCTTAGATCTATCTTGGAAAAGACTGAGGCCCCTCTCACTTGATCAAACAGATCATCAATTCTAGGAAGTGGATATCTATTCTTAATGGTCAACTTGTTCAGTTGCCTATAATCAATGCACATCCTAAAAGTTCCATCCTTCTTTTTCACAAATAAGACCGGTGCTCCCCATGGAGACACACTTGGTCTAATGTAACCCTTATCCAATAATTCTTGCAGCTGCATCTTCAGCTCCATTAGTTCTGGCGGACTCATCCGATAGGGGGCTCGGGATACAGGTGTGGCTCCCGGCACCAGATCTATAGAGAAGTCAATCTCTCTTTTGGGAGGGAGATGAGGGATTTCCTTGGGAAAGACTTCCTTAAATTCTCTGATGACTGGTATAGAATCCAGTAACTCTTCCTCAGTTTTCTGTTCTACTTCTTCTACATGCACTGCATAGACTTGGTATCCTTTTCTAGCTGTTCTTTTTAATTGTAAAGCTGATATTTGTCTTATTGAGATTGATTTTGGTTTCCCTTTTAGTGTAAAAGGTTTCCCTTCCTCATCCATACAATACAGGGTTTTATCCCAACAGTTCATCAGAGCTTTCTTCTTTTCCAGCCAATCCATTCCTATCAGCAGATCATAGGATCCTAATGGTAATATGTTCAGGTTTACTTCTGTTGAGAATCCATTTAATTGTATTGCTGTTTTGGGCAACTTATGTGTGACTTTTCTCTTAGTTCCAGTAGCTAGCTGTACCAACCATGACTGCTGAAATTTTTCAGGTTTAATTTTACATTTTTCTACAATTCCAGGACTAATGTAACTCAAAGAAGCACCTGGATCAATCAAAACAGTAACAAGTAGGTCAGAAATCTTACCCTCCATTTCCACCATGGTTGCTTGATGTTCTGCTTGCCGATTTTCCAAGGCTGCACTGATAGTTGGTATATTTCTGGCTATGTCATTTACTGTGGTTGCCTCTCGCTCTCTGCTGATCATGTGTATATTTCGATGGGGGCAGTCCCTCATCATATGGGGTTCTCCACAGCCCCAAAATTTCAAAGGTTCCTTCATTCTGACTGTCCCTTCCTTTTTATTGTTCCCTTCTACTGGTTTTGAAGCCACTTGGGACTGAGCAGTTTGACTTTCTTTTGGTTTATTGAATTTTTTCCGCTGATGATCTCTACCAAAATTTCTTAGATATGCTGGTTTTGGTCTTTTGCCTTTGAACTCACCCTTGTTCAGCCAGCTCTTCCCTTGTTCAGCTTTACCTTTAAACTGCTGATAGCATAATCTTGCTTTTCTAACAGCCTCATCCATCGTCTTTGGATTGTCAAATTCAATTTTCTCCTTGTAAACAGTAGGCAAACAATTTAAAAACCTTTGCACCTTTGCCTTTTCTTCTCTAATGTAAGGGACATACCTCAGTAAATTAGTAAACTTAGTGACAAACTCATCAATAGTGAGCTGTCCTAGCCTAAGTTCATGGAATTCTTTTGCTTTATCATCATAATAACGTTCATTCAAATAACAGCTTTTGAACTTAATCTGAAAATCTTCCCAAGTAACTGTCTTTTCATCAATGGCATGCACCATTTTTGTCTCCTCCCACCATAGTGTAGCTTTTCCTTGTAGCTGATACACAACTAATCGAGCTTTCAGATTGCTCTCATATTCGTATACTTGGAAATACTTGATCATGTTTAGCAACCAGGCTTCATCATCTTCCTCCTTCTCCCCATCATAGGAGGGAGGTTTGATCTTTCTAAATTCTCCCTGCAATTCTCTTTTCTGCTTATGTTGATGCCTAGCTGCATCCTCATCTTCAAACTCATCCATCTTTCTCTTTCCAGAACCTTCGCCTTCCTGGCTGTTCCGGGAAGTCAGCTCTCTGATGAGCTTTTCCTGCTCCTTACTAGCTGACGACAATATGTCATTTTGGCTTCTTAATTCAGCCAATTCTCGTTGCAGCCTGTGCAACATCGCCAGTACCGGGGCATTGGGATCTGGAGTAGCAAACTCATCACGGAGATCCACATAAATCCCTTCACCTTCAGCCATTTCAACTGTACACACTCACAACACCAATTAGCAAAATTTTTAAAATAAAATTTTCAACAAACAACCACCTATGTTATAATAGTGAGCACAAAATGACAGCCCAATTTGTTGTAACTAGTGCTCCGATACCATTTGTAACACCTCTAGTTCAAGAATTTTTTTTTTTTTTTTTCTATTGTCCACTGTATTGAACATTACCACTGTATAATTTTCCACCACATGTATATATTTCTATATCCCCTTATATTGCCAAGAGACATTATTCCTTCGCTATACCTACTATAATCATGAACTCGATGGACATACTTGTTATTCAAGGGCCTCACCTAACATATATATATAATTAACACCTCTAGCTTTAACTCCAACTATAGATCTTATACCTATATCTTTGGATCCACAGGTATATTGATATATTAATACCCTCTTGTCAATGTCATGGAATCCCCATGTATATATATATATTTCTTTGTAACCCCCATATATATATATATATTTATTTCTTTATAAACTCATATATATATATATGTTTCATTTCATATATATATATATAATTTACCATAGATAAGTGTATTTGTGACTCCCATATATATATATATTTATTTCTTTATACACCCATATATATATCTTTCATTATATATATATATATATATAATTTACCATAGATAAATCTACACCACGTATATCCAAACCTTTATCGAATGCACTCATATATAAACAAAATCTGTACGCCTAAATATAGGCATGGCATTCCCACGTCGTGTTATTATTGAAATCGTCTCATTAAAACCATCGTTATATTCCAATAGATATTATGATTGAATATAAATTTTGGTTTTCCACGCGTGCATTCAACTGGATAAAATGCTATCTCGCCAACCCTTTGAATGATCATAATTTGAGATAATACCGGTGTACGTTATTGCAGCTGTGTAGGTCGAGGTAATTGTCGTGACGAACCATTGGCTTACATAACGAAGACTCTGCGATGTGGTTGACACGTCAATAGGACTTAAGGATGGTTATGACAGTATGTTGACTATCCTTTTACGCGAGCCACAATTTTCTATTCAGCTAATACATAACCCTAATTTTCAGATCCGAGGGTATGGTAGTAGGTTTCTACCCTGTTGCTAACTTGTGGCGGTAGCGTTCATTAAGTTCTTCGTTTGCTTCTGAATACCTATGTACGCCTGGTGTAAATTTACCAGAGACGCGTGTTTCTATTACTTTGGTCTAAGAGTATTGTGTTGGTTTAACGTG
The DNA here is from genome assembly GCA_034641835.2 of Pinus albicaulis. Taxonomy (NCBI): domain Eukaryota; kingdom Viridiplantae; phylum Streptophyta; class Pinopsida; order Pinales; family Pinaceae; genus Pinus; species Pinus albicaulis. Next base: position 313,063 of record JAXQQM020063830.1, read on the forward strand.
TAGGTTTTATATTTTTGGTATGCAGGAACCGCTGTGCGTACAGGCGATTTGAGTGTCCAGCGCCGCCCCTTGCAGACCCCGGCTCATCCTTGCTATTACGTGTAGCTTTTAGATGAATTTTTCTGTTCGGCTCGCACGGTGCAAGCCGACCAACGCAGTTCGCATCGATGTGAATTTGTTTTCGTTACTCGGGTACCTAGCCGTCATCAAGGCGGAGTTGGGGTCCAATCGAATTTCGGGACCCTATGTACGCTTAGGGCAGGGGAATTAGGGTTTTTCATACCCTTCCCTCGCATGTGTTCCTCTGAGCGTTAGTGTCTATATTTATCCAGCTCAGGTTTCAGGGAGTCTCATTCTGGTTGGGCGATTGCCATTTACTCCCACTCGGTCCAGTGAGGGAACTGATTTTTCTATGGAGATTTCATACCGAAGTACCAAATCAGTTTCATAGGTGAGAGTCCCTATGTGGCTTTCTATCATTCTTTATCTTCTGGCATACAGTTTAATATCTTTTGGAATTGTTGTGTTTATTTGTTTACGAATTGTCTTGTGCAGGGATGTGGACGACGGTTTTCCGGCTACGTGCTATGCCTCAAAAAGAATACAACCCCTCGATCTGGTTCTCCCTCTAGCGTTCAGCCGGCCCCATTGTAAACTTGCATTATAATGAGACATCGTTCCCCTTATTACCGCGCTGCTGTGTATTTAATATTAACAATCTGTATATTATTTCGTTTTCTATTTCAACGTTTTAATCTATCGAAGAAAAGCTTTACTGTCAGGTTTTCACATTAGTTAATCCACCTCGTAACAGAGATCTAAACATTTCGTTTAAGTGTATTGGTTTTCCTAGATCTGGGTTCAATCTATAGATGACACTAATTGTTGCAATCGATTAGCATGCTATTTCGGGATGTTGCGTGGTTCGTCGTGGTTGAAGTGGGTCTGCCGCCGTCCGACCTCACTTTTAACCGTAGCAACCTTATCTTTGCGGTAGCCGGCACTATGGTCTTGCTATCTTTGCCGTGAAAGTCAACTATCCAATGGTAACTTCTTTCCTTTATGCGATCACGTTCATGTTTTTCCGTAGGTTTAATGTTAGTAATGTTCTCGTATTGGAATTAGAATGACCGCATGTCTGTGAAATTCGGTCCTACTGTCAGACCTTGCACCCGAGAGGTGAAGCGGTCCTAACCACCGCCGCGTCGATTTATAGTTGTAAAGGCTGACTGTGGTATTACATATGCATGTATTGTTTTCTGCCAGGCTGTTACGAATCGCTCGTCCCCGTTTAGTAGCCGATGATTAATATGCATAAGATAGATGATATGTATATGACCGTAGGAGTGTTCGTACGCCAATGGTAAATTTAGGTTTAAATATATATCATTGTTTTATAACCAACCACTTATATCATGATTAACCAAACTCAACCTTAAAACATCGTGGACTTTGACAAACTTGCACTTTTCCCGAGGGTTTGATATTAATACAAGGCCACTCTATAAGCGTGTATCTTCACCAATCGCTTTGTTATCATAATTTTTTTGTGCGCTCACATAGCGTCTAAGGATGGTCCCTCTATATGTATCGTTTTCCTCCCGAATATTATGTTATAACCGTTGATTTTAATGAACCATTATTAGATTAGCTCACGGCGTTTCCACTTTTTACAAATATATGTTTATATATATATTTCATAGATATGTTCCCTTTTTAACACGCATCGTTGAAATATATATAATTGGTATTGCTATCGCGCTGGTGACATATAAATTTTAGATATATATATATATGGCTCATTTGTGGTCGGGACTATTAAGTACCGACTTGTGTAATGCTATTCTAAATTATATCATGTGTATATAATTTGTATTTCTATCGATGCTTGTTAGTAAATATATATACTTTTGGTCTTAAGTGCATATATATATGTATTTGATAGTTCTATTGATGATATGCCTTGAGCATATTTTACCTCCATTGCCCTAATGTTTGGTTCAAAGGTTAGAGATGAAGTCAAAATACAAATTACTTTATAATTGCTATGAGAAATATAACTCTTCTATAGTATACATTTACTTTGTGGTTCAATAAGAGTCAAACTACATATTCCAGAATACTTACTGGTAAATTCTATTTTTCTTTTAAGGTATATCTATAAGTATTTAATGGTGCTTGACTAGAGAACATTAATTATAAGGCAGGTATTTGGCTATGTTACAGGTTTTCAAGAAGTAAGAATATAATAGATATGCAGTCTATACCCTTATAAATGTTCTAACGCTCATATAGAGTAGAATTACTCTTTTTCTAGCACCATTATAAATGTTAGAATACTCATATATGCAATCTATAAATGTTATAAATGTTAGAATGCTCATATCTGAAATCTCTATTTTAAGATCTTGTTTTCTTCCTTTCTGCTACATACCATGTATACTTCAGTGATACTATAAAAAGTTCCTAGCATACATAAGAACATAAAGTATCCCAGTTGTATCAACAGAAACAAAATAATATTTAATTATCTATGGGGACTAAGTAACTTCAGATTTAAACCAACCTTGGTTTAGAGTTTCTGGAGTTTCTACTCTATGGACTTCTGGTCTACAACTAAACAGAATCTGGAAGGTTAATGCCTTAGTATGGATTCTGTTAAATGTAGTACTAACATCAAACACGCCATTTAATTAATTTTTTATATGTAGCCAATTCATACCATCAGAACACAGAATTAACAAAATTTTCAGAACATACCAAAATCTGCAATTGACCAACCTCCCAACCTTAGAGTCCTCTTTGTCTCCCAGGACTCACCCCCGAGCAGAGATCACCTCCTAGAATAGATCAACCTCTGATCTGTCTAGGAGCAGCTTATTTAAGCTCACATTTCCCCAAAGCATGTTTCTAATTCTGCGTCCAGAATAGCAGGATGCTTTCTTTCCTGTTTAGCCTAGGCTTCCCATTTTGGGACTCTTTAAAGCTGCTTTAAGCTTTTCCTCAGCTTTTCCAGATTTTTCTCACCTCTTCCCAACTACTCCTCTTCATTGGGGAAATTTAGATTCCTCCTCAAATCTAAATTAATTTCTTTCAAGGATTTTTTTTTGAAAGATTTTTGGGGATTTGTTGCCTTATCCATCCTCATGGATTTGGCAAGTGATCTCTAATTCTCATCTTGGTCAAAATGCACAATCATTTTATTTATTTCCTCAAATAAAATATGCAATTACAATCACACCACAGTTATCCCTTGGGGTCCACCCCCTTAGGATTTAAGTTCAAATGTCTAACTTTTAAAAATTCAACACACCAATTGGGGTATATAAGAAAAAAAAATTCCCCTAAACTGGAGGTGTTACAAATGGTATCGGAGCACCGGTTACAAAAATTGGGCTGTCAATTTTGTGCTCACTACTTATTACATATTTTGTTTTTTTGAAGTTTTATAAACTTTTGCTAATCTGTGTTGTAAGTGTGTACAGTTGAAATGGCTGAAGGTGAAGGGATTTATGTGGATCTGCGGGATGAGTTTGCTACTCCAGATCCCAATGCCCCGGTACTGGCTATGTTGCACCGGATACAACGAGAGTTGGCTGAATTAAGAAGCCAAAATGACATGTTGTCATCAGCCAGTAAGGAGCAGGAAAAGCTCATCAGAGAGCTAACTTCCCGGAACAGCCAGGAAGGCGAAGGTTCCGGAAAGAGAAAGATGGATGAGTCTGATGATGATGATGCTGCTAGACAACAACATAAACAGAAAAGAGAATTGCAGGGAGAATTTAGAAAGATCAAACCTCCTTCCTATGATGGGGAGAAGGAGGAGGATGCTGAAGCTTGGTTGCTGAACATGATCAAGTATTTCCAAGTATATGAATATGAGAGCAATCTGAAGGCCAGATTAGCTGAGTATCAGCTGCAAGGAAAAGCCACACTGTGGTGGGAAGAGACAAAAATGGTACATGCCATTGATGAAAAAACAGTTACTTGGAAATATTTTCAGACGAAGTTCAAAAGTTGTTATTTGAATGAACGTTATTATGATGATAAAGCAAAAGAGTTCCATGAACTTAGACTAGGACAACTCACTATTGATGAGTTTGTCACTAAGTTTACCAATTTACTAAGGTATGTTCCTTACATAAGGGAAGAAAAAGAAAAGGTTCAAAGGTTTTTGAATTGCTTACCTACTGTGTACAAAGAGAAAATTGAGTTTGACAACCCGAAGACAATGGATGAAGCTGTTAGAAAAGCAAGATTATGCTATCAGCAGTTTAAAGGTAAAGCTGAACAAGGGAAGAGCTGGCTGAACAAGGGTGAGTTCAAAGGTAAAAGACCAAAACCAACATATCTAAGGAATTTTGGTAGAGATCATCAGAGGAAAAAATTCAATAAACCAAAAGAAAGTCAAACTGCTCAGTCCCAAGTGGCGTCAAAACCAGTAGAAGGGAACAATAAAAAAGAAGGGACAGTCAGAATGAAGGAACCTTTGAAATGTTGGGGCTGTGGAGAACCCCATATGATGAGGGACTGCCCCCATCGAAATATACACATGATCAGCAGAGAGCGAGAGGCAACAACAGTAAATGACATAGCCAGAAATATACCAACTATCAGTGCAGCCTTGGAAAATCGGCAAGCAGAACATCAAGCAACCATGGTGAAAATGGAGGGTAAGATTTCTGACCTACCTGTTACTGTTTTGATTGATCCAGGTGCTTCTTTGAGTTACATTAGTCCTGGAATTGTAGAAAAATGTAAAATTAAACCTGAAAAATTTCAGCAGTCATGGTTGGTACAGCTGGCCACTAGAACTAAGAGAAAAGTCACACATAAATTGCCCAAAACAGCAATACAATTAAATGGCTTTACAACAGAAGTAAATTTGAACATATTGCCATTAGGATCCTATGATCTGCTGATAGGAATGGATTGGCTGGAAAAGAAGAAAGCTCTGATGAACTGCTGGGATAAAACCCTGCATTGTGTGGATGAGGAAGGAAAACCTTTTACACTAAAAGGGAAACCAAAATCAATTTCAATAAGACAAATATCAGCTTTACAATTAAAAAGAACAGCTAGAAAAGGATACCAAGTCTATGCAGTGCATATAGAAGAAATAGAACAGCAAACTGAGGAAGAGTTACTGGATGCTATACCAGTCATTAGAGAATTTAAGGAAGTTTTTCCCAAGAAAATCCCTCATCTTCCCCCCAAAAGAGAGATTGATTTTTCAATCGATCTGGTACCAAGAGCAACACCTGTTTCCCAGGCACCTTATCGAATGAGCCCTCCGGAACTAATGGAACTGAAAATGCAATTACAGGAACTGTTAGATAAAGGGTATATCAGACCAAGTGTGTCTCCTTGGGGAGCCCCGGTTTTATTTGTGAAAAAGAAGGATGGAACTTTTAGGATGTGCATTGATTATCGTCAACTTAACAAGTTGACCATTAAGAATAGATATCCACTTCCTAGAATTGATGATCTGTTTGATCAAGTGAGGGGGGCCTCAGTCTTTTCCAAGATCGACCTAAGGACTGGTTATCACCAGCTTAGAATTAAAGAAGAAGACATTAGCAAAACAACATTTCGAACCAGGTATGGACATTACGAATTTGTGGTCCTACCTTTTGGTTTGACGAATGCCCCTGCCACTTTTATGTGTCTGATGAATAGTGTGTTGAATAAATATTTGGATAAATTTGTTCTTGTGTTCATAGATGATATCTTAGTTTACTCCCGAAATGAGGACGAACATAAGGAACATCTGAGAATAGTGTTACAGACTTTAAAAGAAAACCAGCTATATGCCAAGTTCAGCAAATGTGAATTTTATAAAGATAAAATTCAATATCTGGGGCATATTATCTCTGAAAAAGGGTTGGCAGTTGACCCTGAAAAGATAAAAGCCATTAAAGAATGGCCAGTCCCCACTGATGTCTCAGCAGTAAGATCATTTATGGGAATTGCAGGCTATTATCGCCGATTTGTGGAGAGGTTTTCTGCTATAGCAAATCCCATAACCTCATTACAAAGAAAGGGTGTTAAATTCGTGTGGACTGAGAAATGTCAAAACAGTTTCGAACAATTGAAACAAAAACTTATTTAAGCCTCTATATTAACAATTGCTGATCCTGATAAAGAGTTTGTTGTATGTACAGACGCTTGCAGAGAAGGGCTAGGAGGAGTTCTATTGCAGGAAAATTCAGTTATTGCTTATGAATCTAGAAAACTGAAAACTCATGAACAGAATTACAGTGCATATGATCTCGAATTTGCAGCTGTTATCCATGCTTTAAAAATGTGGAGGCACTATCTGCTAGGGAAGAGGTTCACATTAATGACTGATCATATTAGCCTCAAATATTTCTTTTCCCAAACTGACCTGAATGCAAGACAAGCCAGATGGTTGTCATTTCTAAGTGAATTTGACATGGATATAAAGCATATCAAGGGAAAAGAAAATAAAGTTGCGGATGCACTTAGTAGGAATGCTTGTCAACATCTAAACAACATTGGGAGTAGTGCCCAGATGGAGGTAGAGGAATTGGTGGGAAAAGCAGCAACTCAAGATCCCAACTATGAAGCACTCTTGGTGAAACTACAGACAAGGGGAAAAACTGATTTCACTAAAAACCAAAAAGGGCTGCTCTATTACAAAAACAGGTTGTATATTCCAAATATAGAGTCATTGAAAAGAGAAATTCTAGATGAATATCACAAACATCCCTATGCAGGCCATCCAGGATACCAAAAGACGTTAACAGCCTTGAAGAAGAAGTTGTTCTGGCCAGGAATGGAAAGAGAGGTAGCAGAGTATTTAAGCAGATGTATGGAATGTCAGTTAGTTAAAGTTGAGCATCAACACCCAGCAGGGCTTTTAAACCCTTTGCCAATTGCAGAATGGAAATGGGACATAGTTTCCATGGATTTTATAACAGGATTACCCAAGACTAAATATCAACATGATTTTGTGATGGTAGTAGTAGACACTCTTACAAAAGCTGCTCACTTTATACCAGTAAAATCTACTTTCGGAACAACGCAAGTAGCAAATGTTTTTCTGAAGGAGATAGTAAGGCTTCATGGAGTTCCCAAGGTGATTGTCTCAGATCGGGATGCTAAGTTTACAGCAGCGTTTTGGAAAGGATTGTTTCCAGGAATGGGCACTAAGCTGAATTTTAGTACTGCCTATCATCCTCAAACTGATGGGCAAACAGAAAGGACAAACCAAATTTTGGAGGATATGCTAAGAATGTATGTGATGGATAGGCCATCAAAATGGGAAGAGTATCTGCATTTAGCTGAGTTTGCCTATAATAATAGCTACCAATCCTCTATTAAGATGAGTCCGTTTGAGGCACTTTATGGGAGAAAGTGTCGTACTCCTTTGAGCTGGAGTCAACCAGAGGATAAACTGGTGTTGGGACTAGATGCACTACAAGAGATGGAAAGAATTGTCAAACAGATACAAAGAAATATCAAGACAGCACAAGATCGCCAGAAAAGCTATGCTGATAAGAAAAGAGTGCACCGAGAATTCAAAGTGGGGGATCATGTGTATTTACGCATCAAACCCAAAAAGAGCACACTTTATGGTGGAAGTTGTGCAAAACTTGCACCTAGATATTGTGGGCCTTTTGAAATTTTAGAAAGGGTGGGACCAGTGGCTTACAAGCTGGCATTACCACCCCATGTTAGAGTGCATGATGTGTTTCATATTTCATTATTAAAAAGATATGTACATGATGCTTCTCACATAGTTGATTGGAATGTTGTACAGGTGGAACCAGAAGGGGAGTTTCTGCCAGAACCGCTTCAAATATTGGAGCGGGAAGAAATTGAATTAAGAAACAGAACAGTGGCCAGAGTAAAGGTGCAGTGGAAGAACTTTACTACTGAAGAAGCTACCTGGGAAAGGGAAGCCGAAATGATGGAAAAATATCCATTTTTGTTTAAGTGAACTCTAGTAGTTAAATAATAACACCGAGGACGGTGTTTATTTTCAGAGGGGGAATATGTAACACCCCCAATTTGTGTGGTGAATTTTTAAAAGTTAGACATTTGAACTTTAAATCCTAAAGGGGGTGGACCCCAAGGGATAAGTATGGTGTGAATGTATTTGCATATTTTATTTGAGGAAATAAATAAAATGATTGTGCATTTTGACCAAGATGAGAATTAGAGATCACTTGCCAAATCCATGAGGATGGATAAGGCAACAAATCCCCAAAAATATTTCAAAAATCCTTGAAAGAAATTAATTTAGATTTGAGGAGGAATCTAAATTTCCCCAATGAAGAGGAGTAGTTGGGAAGAGGTGAGAAAAAGTTGGAAAAGCTGAGGAAAAGCTTAAAGCAGCTTTAAAGAATCCCAAAATGGGAAGCCTAGGCTAAACAGGAAAGAAAGCATCCTGCTATTCTGGACGCAGAATTAGAAACATGCTTTGGGGAAATATGAGCTTATTGTTGTCACCCTAGGCGTGACTGAGAATGATCTGTTCTAGGAGGTGATCTCTGCTCGGGGGTGAATCCTGGGAGATAAAGAGGATTCTAAGGTTGGGAGGTTGGTCATTTGCAGGTGGTATGTTCTGAAATTTTTGTTATTCTATTTTCTGATGCTATGAATTGGCTACATATAGAAAAAAATTAATTAAATGGTGTGTTTGATATTAGTACTACATTTAACAGAATCCATCCTAAGGCATTCACCTTCCAGATTCTGTTTAGTTGTAGACCAGAAATCTATAGAGTTGAAACTCCAGAAACTCTAAACCAAGGTCGGTTTAAATCTGAAGTTACTTGGCCTCTACAGATGATTAATTTTTATTGAGTTCCTTGTAGACACAAAAATGATATGATATGCTTATGTGTATGCTAGAGAAACATTATAGTAGCACTGAAATATACATGGTATGTAGCAGAAAGGAAGAAAGAAAGATATTAGAATATAGATTTCATATATGAGCATTCTAACATTTAAAACAGTTATGGATTGGATATATGAGCATTCTAACCTATATAATGGTGCTAGAAAAGAATAATTCTACTCTATATGATTTTGATAACATTTATAAGGGTATATATATTCATATCCAAATCTATCCTTACTCCTTGAAAACAAATATCCTGGCAAAATAATTTGTAACTAAGGTCCTTTAGTCAAGTGCTATTAAATACATCTAGATATACTTCACGAGAAAAATATAAGTTAAGAGTAAGGGCTCTAGAACATGTATGTTGAATTTTATGAAACCACAAAATAACTTTACATTAGAGAAGAGCTGTAGCACTCATAGCAAGTGTAGAGTATTTTGTAATTAACTTCATCTTAAACCCTTGAAATAAACATTAGTGGAATAGAGTTAATCTATGTTTAATATATACCATTACTTGAACTATCGAATACCTATATATATGCATAAAAAAGAAAAACCAATATATTAGCTAGTACCGAGCACTATACAATTAGGCTTTGTTAGCCTCGAATATCATTGAACTATATACATATACACGAATTTTATATGTCCCAAGCACGAAATAAATGTAAATCCTATGTGCAAAAGATATATGGTAAAGAGGAAAAATACCTATGAAACCTATATATATATGTAAACCATTATCGCTAATGGAACGAGCGTATGGACAAGTTATACAAATCAATGAAATATATAAATGTAAATCATTATCGCTAATGGAAAGAGCATATGGACAAATTTTACAAATCAATGAAATATATATGTGAATCATTATCGCTAATGGAACGAGCGTATGGTCAAATTATAATAATGCGTGGTTAATAATGGAAAAGACTATGTACTTAGACCCTATTCAACGAATCCATTGGAGATTTTTATATATGGTGCAACACTGATTCGTCACGGCACAGTGGAGATATGTCCGAGTAAATATACAACGAATAGAGGTGACAAGTAGCACGATAAAACGATGTGAAAACAACGGTTCTAAACATAATCATTTCGCAATAGCGTGGAGACCTTCACAGTTAACAAGAATTATTACGAGACCGAATGTAATTCTAAAGGGCCGAATATATGATTTCCATATTGGATATTAGTTGAGGTGCAGGACATTGAGATTTCTGGGATATATGGTAAAATAAAATGTTAAAATAGCTCAGAGAATCAACCTTACCTGCGTTCACCCAGAACGCTGTCAGTATTCCCTATTTAATCACGGAGTTAATCCTATTATTGCACAGAGATTTTCCAACGAAAGCGTTGACTCAATAGCCACTCTGCCAGTGGAATGAAACGCAACAGTTCGAAATATAAAAAAGGGACTGGTCATGGACGCTTTTGGCCACAATCGTGGGGAAGACAATTTAATTAAACTTCTGACAATAGACACGATAGTAAAATCGAGGTTCTTCAGTCGCTCCGAATATAATAACTGAAAAATAGAAAAAGATCAAAACAATGGAACGATGGACACAGTATTAATAGGAGTAGAAACCTCTAAATCTTTCCCTGTAACCCCAAAGGCCGAAGACGGAGCACGTGCGTGAGAAAAAAAAACAAGAACAAGAAACCAGGTGCAGTCGCACCATGAGCAGACAGAGGCCCTGGCTAATTAAGAGTATTCACCGGTGGACGCGGGGGGGTAAGGCCACCACGAAGATTCTGGTGGTAAGACCCTGTCTCGCGGCAGAATGAGCAACATTCACCACCCGTCACTAGGATGAACCTCGAACTCATTCATTCACGACCGAAGACCTGTAATGTTCCCATGAAGCAAATAGTAAGTGAGTTGGAAAAAAATAATAACTGGTATAAAGCAAACAAATGAAATTTATTAAACAGAAAAGAAAAGACGAGCATATTCTACGCAGAAGGAGATCCGTAAATAGCTAAAGGCGGAGCATGCATAGCCAGGTAACGTGATTAGTTGTATAGAGATATCAGGCTATGCAAGTTCAGAAACTCCTAACTCCGCACGACCTGAAACAATGAAATGAAGAAGACGATCAGTGATGAGATTCGGGGCAGAGAAAGGCTAATAATGAAAATCAAACCCTAATATGAGATCGCTCAATGTACCGGCGGAATCATGTTCAGTTTATGAAACCCTGAAGCGGATTTCCAGGATCAACGTTGAGCCGCGACCCTGGTACCCTTCTGTCAATTAATATTATTTTAATCCTGTTTGGCGTACCTGGGAGGCGGGATGCCGGCAAATTCAGGAGAGGCTGCTCCTCGAAAGGACCTTCCCCTTTTCCCTCCTCCAGCTGTTGGTAAAGCACGTTCTCGGTACCACAGCTGGTGTGACAAAAAAATTGAATGGAGTGGTCACTGTCATGAACCTAAATCACGCCACCACAAGCTGGTACCAGTGCTCATGGGTGAGCACGCCACACGGTCGCGCCCATAACCTGTCATCTGCAAGAGAAAAACGACACCAAGATTGTTAATACGTGCAAGTTAGTCGGCGTAGGGATAGGGTTCGATCAAACCATCGACATGGGAAAGTGGTATCATAAACCACCCCGAGTAATATAATAAGTGTACTCCTGCGGACAATGGGCCATAAAAACTAGAGTCAAAACAAGTTGAAACTCCAACATGCGCAATGGTAAACGTATATGTAGGTTTTACTATGTATAATTGTACATTCATTTCTTTAACAAGGATCCTACACGTGAACAATATATGTGAAAAGACCACGGGAAATATAAAGAGGGTTATTTTAAATTATGTGAATATATACATATGGTGGCGCTTTCAAAAAGGCTTTGGATTTATATATAAATATATATAACTTTAGGGATATATGTATATATTCATATGGTCATTGAATTACTATTGCCAAGGCTATATATATATGCCAGGTTTAATTATCCGAAAGGGTTGGAGATATATATGATATATACCAACATATTAGCTATATATATATGTGCCTATGCTCATTAAAGGTATATTGCCCAAGGCTCTATTTGCAAGTAGTATATAAGTAAGTGGAAGATGTATAATATAAATAAGGCATGTATACTACTATCAAAAGAGAAGAAGATTGAATCTTATTCAGTACAAATGAAAAAAAAAAAACAAACTGATAGAAATTGTGTTAAGGTATTCAGGGGAATTACCCATGAATTATATTAGATATTATTAACAGGACCTTAGGTTATAGAAAAAAAAAAAAAAAATTTCTTAACTGGAGGTGTTACATGCACCGTACATCGCACTTCACAAATCGCAACATTTTTCTTTTACCTCTAACACTTACCCTTCACTCTTTGCGATTATTATATAGCGAAATCGAAAATTGCACTTCGCGTCGTTTACCTTTTACCTCTAACACTTACATCTTGTTCTTTGCAATTGCGATATTGTGAAATCACAAATCGCACTTCGCACCGTTTACCTTTTCTCACTTAAACACTTATCGTTGGTCCTTGCGATTGCGATATTGTGAAATCGCACCCCACCATCGATCCCACTGCCATGTCGCCCATCATAAAATCACACTTCGCACATTTTAGCTTTTACCATTAACACTTACCACTCGATTCTTGTGACTGCGATATTGAGAAATCGGAAATCGTAAATCACACATTTTAACTTTGTGCATAAAATTTACCGTTCATACCGCCGATGCGATAACTGTGCCATGTCACTCATCACACTTCGCAATTCGCAAAACTTACCACATCGCAGATCGTAACCGGCAACCTTTACCGCATTGCAAATCGCACTTCGCACATTTTAGTTCATTCCTCTTGATCTTTACTATTATCCATCTAAACTTGCGATATTGTGATTCACAAATTGCCATTTCACTTCGCGCTTTGCATAACTTAATTCATTGTTGTTAATCCTTACTTCTATCCCTTTAATCTTACAAAGTTGCGATTGCGAAATTGCACATCGTAAATTTTGTTCTCCATCACACTCCGCCATCTCATTTTTGAGCTCCGTCTGCTCCAAAGTCAGTTATCACGCTATCATAATGTTTTATAAGGTTTTAACCCCCCTATTTCCACTTCAAAACCTTGTTTCATGTGTTAAACCCCCCATTAGCCTCTTTTACCCCATTTCTTCCCTCCAAGCTGCAAATTAACTCTTTTTAATTATAATTAAGTCATGGATAGCCTAGTTACATGGATAGAAGCATGCTAGATAGATCATAGGATAAGTAGAGTGCATTTAGCCATTTGGCCAAGTTAAGTGTGGTTTAGTATTAGTTTCATTTCTGCTATTTGTTTTCTGAAAAGAAAATTAGTTTCCTTCATCTCATTTCTTTTTAGAAATTTAATTTAGTTTCTTAGAGTCATTTCCTTCCTGCACATTAAATTAATTCCATTTCTTTCATTTCCTTTCTACAATTTAGTTTAGTTTCATTAAAGTGTGACAGACTTCATTGAGAACCCCTAGAAGTAGCACCCTTTCATAAAGGAGAAGAGGATGACATGAACAAAATGCATCTGCTATGTATATAGCACCATCACCTCAAAGTTTTTATGAACCTGAGGTTGATAAAGTAGAGTAGGGTAGCCCCTGGTAGTTGCAGCACTCTTGGTGCAATACCAAGGCTCACTAGTACCCACATGGAGTCTCTTTACGAAGTTTTCCTCTTCTTCTTCTCATACATCCTCTTTCTTCTTTTCATTTTCCTTTTGAAGTAAACTTGAATGAAACTTCTATGATATCTAAGGGACCCTATTTTCCCATTCCATAGGCTATTAAAATACCATGAATTTTTTCAACATCAATATTCTTCATGACCTCCATTTATTCTATGGTAGAAATTTTCGAATTGAATATAGGAGTCAGAGACCTTAATATTTTTTCAATGAGTGATGATTCTTTTATTTCTTCACTAATATTTCTCATAGGATTCATGATTTTATCTACCCTAAGAAAGAAACTTGTGATAATTTCATAATTGTGCACTCTCAGAGTTTCATATTGAATTCTAAGAGTTTGAAGTTTGGCACTTTTTACCTTCGTGTCACCTTCATAGCTTTGGATGATCTTGTCCCATATAGATTATGTAATATTTAGCTAGATGAATTTGAAAAATTATGATTCTACCAACCTTCCGAATAGAGCATTGAAAACCTTCGCATTGGTATCATACTTATTCTTTTCTGCTTCATCTGTGGGAATGGAGAATTCATATTGTAAGCATCCTTCAATGATTCCCCATACATTTTCTCCAAGTGATTGTAGGTAATATCTTATTCTTACATTCCAGAAAATTAGATTGGTTTCGTTGAATAATGGTGAGCTGATAGATGTTGCCCCCTCTTGATTTATCATCTTGATGAATATTCCTTCAAGTGATAAAGCTCCTTCCAAAGAGCCCAGCTCTTATTCCAATTGTTAGGAAAAATAATGAGAGGGGAGGTGAATCGGTATTTTAAAATTTTATTTATTTTTCCTATTTTGAATTTTGTATGTGACTATTATGAATTAAACCTGTGTATGCATGTGACTATTGTGAAGTAAAATTTTCTATGTACACTACTTCTATGTAGAAAACTATCGTATATCCAATCAACTTAGTTTTTCAATTAATTCAACATCTATTTATCTTGAACTAGTATGCATTATTTCATCAACATTAGATAAATAGTAATCATGTGTAATGAGAACAGAATAAAACATCACACATAAGAAAAACATATGAACACCTGTATTTTTAGGGGGGAACGCAATGTGGGAGAAAAACACCCTTGTTATCGTCTTCGTCTTATTTTTATTATGATCAAATAATTCTTACAATCTTGTATTCGCATAGACTCATACCATCATGAAAGTACCCACCTCCATAAGTCTACAACCTTCGATTGTTCTCCAAAAACCACTATAAAAGAGCTCCAAATCCTGACATGAGTACCAGCTGCTACTGGAAGGAAGCTTCAACCTCTTTACTGAAGTATCCAACCCTCGACACCTCCATGGACCAAGCTTCATAAATTGTCACATTGGATCCATTGAACCAACTGAAAATCATGATAAACAAATGTCAGAATATATATGCTACTATTATTTAGCATACATGTGTGTATATGTGACTTCCTTGAAGTATACCTACGTATAGATCTCAAAGCATTGAACCTTGAAACTGAATCATTGTCATTATGAAATAGACACTAAGTTACATAACCAGTGAATCATTATGAAATAATCACAGAGCCATCACAAATATTCAATCACATACAAATAGCAGCATCAACACGCTTTAATATATGAATCCACAATAACTTCAATCATCATAGTTAAAACGAGATCATCAAGTATCAATTCATTGACATACAACAAAAAACTTTGCAAGACTAGTTAAGATGATCAGATATCATATTTAGGAAAACATTATTTTATATATGCACTTCCGTGCGTACACGCTCCCTTCAGTAATCAAACTCGTGTACAGATCTGTCCAAACTACAGAATCGACATGCAACTTACTAGAATGAGACCCGCATATGCAAGAACCTTTCAGTTATCAAACGTGCATACGCACACACCTTTTATTTATCAAACGCGCATACAAATCTACAATTATTGACTTATACCTTCGTTGCACATCAGACCTTAAAAAAAGAACCCATATCTCGGCATACATAATAAAACATGGATCAAACATTAATATCACAAACCAAAACAATCCACACGTAAATTATCAATGTATAATCATTTCATATCTATTGGATATGATCCATCATCATATTCCTGGGTGAACACTTATTTCAGATAAAATACTCATTAATAACATGTACCATGCACAATTGCTTTAGATTAAACTATTCAACAAATACTCATCACTTGCACTCAAAACAATTTGATATTCATCTCGTTGTATAGCTTAGGCCTTAGCCAATACCATGGGTCAAAATGAAACTAATGTTGATGTTATTATTTGAAGGAATAAAATATCTGTTTTTGGACACAATACTAAGGTCCAATACCATTTTAAGGACCCCAGGTATTTAGAATACCATGATGTGGAAACTGTACATGCTTTCTCTTCTCTATACTCACGTATGTATGTGGCTTTGCTTTACAGAACCCATGTGTATTTCTTAAAATATTAGAATGTAACATCCATAAAATATTAAAATGTAACTTGAGTTTCACTGTAAGGGCTCCTAATAACAAGTAGAAACTAGCCAAGGGCTGCTACTTTTGTGCCATGGATATTGCTAGTACCATCCATCAACAACATTTTTCCAAAATAAAAATTTACAATTTTTCCCTACATCCTCCTCACCTGAAGGGAAAAAGTATGATTAATCAACGTGGATGAATACCTTTAACGTGGAAAATAACAACTTGGAAGCCTATGGATTCTAAAAATAATTCAATAACCTATTATTCTGTAAGAATGAGTGACTACTACAACAATGAGAAGCTTGCAATTATGATAGTGGATCAAACCACATATATCATAAGATAAAAATTGTAATATTGTCAAGTGTCAAAAAATTTATTTTCAAGATTAACTCTATAAACAAGTTATTTGTTTCTTTCTATGATAGTGTAAATATCTACACTACATGATATATGTTCTTCAATATAATTTTTAAAATTAAAGGAAGGATGAGATATTCTCAAACCAAAATTTTAAAATAAAATGAAGGTACGAGATTCAATTGATAACTGAAGGAGACAAATATTTTTTCGTATCCAAGTGTCAGCGATGAGCTTGCGATGAAGTCGATTGTTTGTTTCATTTTTCCCACATATTCATACCAAGCTATGATGCAAGAAGTGTCCTTTGGGTCCTTATGGTTCTTGGAAAAGTGAAGATCGAAAGGAACCTGAGAGAGTTGGATGCAACATTTTTTAATGTGAAGTTGTATTGGTAAAGAATTCATCATTGGGATTTTTTTAATTCCTCACATGAAAGTGTTTCTTTTCATATCCTTTTGTCAAGTAGATTGAATTTGGGTAACAGGGAAGTATTAGTTTTAGCGATGATTTCATCCGGAGGCTTAGTCATATTACCAAAAGGTTTAGTGAAGCCTCCTACTCCTTGAATGCTGTTATGAGGAGATTCAGTCAAATTCAGTGGGGCAGTTATTTATTTCTGGTAGGTATATTACATTTTCCATTTTCTATGGATACTCCTAATACCATCCATGCAAAAAATATTATTATTAATGTTTCATTCAACATTGTCATCATGTCCTCTTCATCATGATAATTATCAAGTTCCATGGATTTTTTTTCTTGGATGAATATCACTAATTATATGAAGTCGTGAACTTTGAAAGAGAAACCTTATTCAAATGCAACCTGACACTACACATGGTGTGCTAATGTGTGTAATTGAATATTGAACAAATATTAAATTTCATATTTATAATTATTTCTCCTTATAGTCCCTTACAACATTTCTTTACACCCTTTACAACAATACTTAGGTTAAACCATGGTGAGGGGGAAGTAAATTTAGCTCCTGAAACAATTAAATAAAGTAATTTTTATAAAACATTAAAAGCCTAGGGATCCTCAGTGAGTGACTATGATAATTTACTTTTTCAATCTAAGTTTGGATTGTAAGTACACATGTAAATATCATGCAGATTCCATTGAAATATACTTTTTAGACGTTTTAAACCCACAAAAATATCATATTATATATAAGATATTGCATATTGTATCTTTCTCATTTCATCTTCTGAAACTACATTATAATGTCAAGGGTGGTCATTTCTAACCCCATTTTAGTAGAAATTGCAATGTGAGGTTGAAAGGTGTACATTTGGTGTGATGGATTAGGATTCTTATATGTACAGGTAAGAATATTATTTAAAGAAACATAGGTGAGAAAATATAACTCACATTTCATATGAGCCCATGGACCATAGAGAAATATGTGATAAGGTGTTTTGTTAAGGCACTCCATGGTGAAAAGGTCACTCATTTGATGCCACATAGGAACAAATCAATATATAAGTGTGGGTTGGTGTGGCCAAGGATAGGTGTTCTCATTGGTTTGTTTTTCTATAGTTTAGCTTCCCTTAGGTCAAAGTTTCTCAAGCCATTATTTTGTCATGTCGATTTGTGAACAAACTAGCAAACAGATATATATATGAAAATATTGAAAAAAAAAAAACATCGCATTTCATACAATGTATGACATAATGGAGGGAATCAATGTATTTTTGAACCTTATCCTTATATTGGGATCATAACGTGTATTTTTATGTTAACTATTCTCTCTTAGATATGGATTCAAGAGATATAATTTTTTTCTTAATGTGTCCACCCCATCCTTAAGAAACAAGTTTGAGAAAATGAGATTTTGTAAAAAGAATGCTATCTATGTGGGGAGACACACATTGGTAAATTAATAAAGTGAAAAAAAGAAAAAGAAAAACACATATTAGTAAATTTAATATGAAGACAAAGTAGCTAAGGAAAAATATTAAATCTTATGATGATGGAAATTAGTTGAACAATTAAAATATTTGGTAGTGCCTTTCATGCCAAGGGTGACAAAAGAAATGTATATCACCTCTGACGCCCTTTACCACTCTATAGTTCAACCTCATATAATTTATGTTTCTTTTTTTTTAAACAGAAATGGAATATTAGATTATATTAAAAGAACTCAGATCTAACCCATAATCATTACAATTCTTCTAAAAAATGTGTTCCCAAAATTCCTTGAGGATTTGAGATTGAACTTGTAGTGTCAATACAAATCCATAGTTGAGAGCTCCGCAAAATAAAAATTTTGTTACCATTCGAGCTAAATATTTTCCAAATAGCATTAATATCCAAATACATTTGCATCCCGTTCTTAATTTTTTTCCATTTTACCTTTGACTAGCTTCTATTTTTTCTTTAGATTCATCTAACTTATTATTTTACTTGGTGAAGTATATATTTCCTTTTTCCTCACTTGGATCTAACATGTGCTATATAATATATCTCAAGGATCATTCTTCTAGTTATTATCTCAAATATTTCTTGTACCTTTAATATTCTTATGTGATTCAGGCCTCTTTCTCCTAATCTACCTAAGAAGTTGTTTTTTTAGAATTATTTTCCAAAGAGATAGAGGAATCACCAAAAATATCTGACTTGTCCTTGGCCACTTTTGGAAGATTATCCCAAGGTTTTTTTTTTTTACAATTATTTTCAAGAGAAGCATTTGGGGAACCAAACTTCACGGTATTGTCATAGGTATCCTTTATACATTCCACCTCAACTTGGCTTGTTGTTGAGTTTTCATGAACTTGGTGGGAGTCTTTCTTGGATTCTAATGTCTCTTGCTGATTTTAATTGTTGTTGTGATATGGGGTAGGTTCATCTTTAAATAAAATATAATGTTCTCACTTGGCACCTTCTCACTATCTTGGTTTTCAACTATTTTTTCCTAGCATTGTGTAACACCCCCAATTTATGTGTTTAAATTTCAAAAAACTAGACATTTGAACTTTAGTCCTAAGGGGAGTGAACCCCAAAGGATAAGTATTTTGTGAATGTAATTAAATATTTAAATTGACGAAATGAATAAAATGATGGTGTGTAGATTGACCAAAATGAGATTGATGAGATCACTTGCTAAATCCATGAGGATGGATAAGGCAACTAATCCCCAGAGTCTTTCAAAAATCCTTGAAAGAAATTATTCTAATTTAGATTTTTGAGGAAGAATCTAAATTTCCCCAATGATGAGGAAAGTAGTTGGGAAGAGGTAAAAAGCTGGAAAAGCTGAGGAAAAGCATAAAATAGCTTTAAAGAATCCCTAAAATGGGAAGCCTAGGCAAACAGGAAGAAAAGCATCCTGAGATTCTGGACGCAGAATTAGAAACATGCTTTGGGGAACAATAGCTTAAATAAGTTGCTCTTGTACAGATTAGAGGTTGATCTGTGTCAAGGAGATGATCTCAGCTCGGGGGTGAGTTCTGGGAGACAGAAGGACTCTAAGGTTGGGAGGTTGGTCAATTGCATGAGTGGTATGTCTCTAAATTTATTGGTGTGTTTACTTCATATAGTATGAATTGGCTACATATAAAAGTTAACTGTATATTAGAATATAAGTTCTACATTTAACAGAATCAATCATAAGGAATACATCCTTGAAATTCTGCATAGTTGTAGAACTAAATCTGTGGAGTAGAATCCAACAAAATCTTTAAACCAGTGTTGGTTTAAATCTGAGGATACTTATTTCTCCATAGAAGAAATTTATAAATTAGTTTCAATATGTTTTTGTTTCATAGCATCATTCTAATATATATAAATATAAGAGAGAGAAATCTGAGTTGTCTATACTATATTGGGGAAATAGCCGGAGATGAATTGTAAATTTCACTGTGTATTAAAGAACGAAAGTAGAGATTGTATCGACTGATCTTAGGGTCAGCACATCGTTCATACATAACCAGAAACTCAATGGTCAATTTATTTTACATGTAAGCAGCCAATACTATAGCAAAAGAAAACAACTATTGAATTGCAAGAGACTATGCATTGATATTTATCTTATGGAACCATTCTAATATTAGAGAACATAATTTAAAAGATAAAAGATAGTTATGTAAATAACCAACATGCATATGCACCACAGCATGGCATATTGAAGTATATGTATCCTAGCCTATTATATGCACTCAAGTCAAGGGGGTAAAATAGTAGATTATGAATACAAATGTCTTCTAAACATAAAAATAGAGATACATATTCATACACTACCTATACATAATTTAAACAAATATCCTGTGCAAATTAATAACAAGGGTATAAAATAGAAATGGTGATATGTTGTACTATTTCCAAGAAGTATTGAAGAGACTTAGCTACTGCAACTATTAAAAGTATACTGTGGTATGAGAATGTCATACACAAGGCATAGTACAAGAAAGCCTTCATAAATACAAGAAGGATATATAGACCGAACCATTATTGAACACTATAATAAAATTGAGGAATAAGAATACATGCAACTAAATTTCAATATGAAGAGAAAACAGTACATTAATTATCTCGAGGTTCGTAAACGAAGACATGATTTGAAAGTTGCAAAGTGATATAAATCTATGAGATTAGCATCATGACCGAGATATATATATATATACAAAAATCGAAACGAGTATAAATCCCTGTGGCTTGAGGACTGTCTCGAAAGGCCACTGCAGCAGACATAATTAAATATTCAAGTCGAGACTTAACAATTTGAATTGTCCAAACTTATACAACTTCATAAATAAAAATTTTAAGTTGTCTAACAAGCACTACAGAGCTATACAGATTCCCTTTAACCAGCGTTCGGTGAATACTGACCTGCAAGGGGGGAAACGAATCCAACGTTAATGTCAAAGGCCGCTATTACTCTCTGTGTCAATATAAGAGATCAAAACGCAGGGCTTATATTACCTGCACAATTCAACGACCCAAGTTAATTCCAACACTAAACGAGATAAGTAGGATGAACGTGCGCTAAGACAAAAGGAGGACTGAGAAAAATGATAGTACCTGGTGAGGTAGAAATTGAAACCCATCCATAGCCTGTTATGCATAAACAGGAGATAGAAAATTGTCATCAATAAATAAATAATGAATGTTGATGTTCAAAATCGAATAACGAAGTTAGCCTTACCCAATCAGTATGAGTTCGACCTACACAGGTCAAGAAGGGAACGAGCCAGAGCGTCGCGCCAGCGCCAGAGTAATAAACCCTGAGAAACCATTGATGAGTTTAAGAGAGAGGATAACCTCTGAATACAAGAGCAGTCGGTCAGAACGAGCTCTTGAGAATTCGCATAAGAAAATGCCAAACGAATGGATTCAACACGCACCATCTAACGCATGGGAGGCGAAACAACAATTCTCTGCAAACTAACACAGAAATATGTGAGACGCGATGAAATCTTAACAAGTGGGTGGATGCAAATCACCTAGAACAAAACGATGGCATATGATTCATCTAAGTCCAACAATCGCTGTGAGGG
Organism: Pinus albicaulis; assembly: GCA_034641835.2. Classification (NCBI taxonomy): domain Eukaryota; kingdom Viridiplantae; phylum Streptophyta; class Pinopsida; order Pinales; family Pinaceae; genus Pinus; species Pinus albicaulis. Next base: position 334,999 of record JAXQQM020063830.1, read on the forward strand.
CTCAAAGAAAGGAGTGTAAATCTCAATCAGCAGAAGGAAGCCATGATTAAACAGTAAGAACCGAACGAGTACGATAATTTCAGACCTGAATTGTCCATGCTAGTATGGAGATACGCCAAAGAGGTAGTCGAGCTCTGTGTAGTTGATAGGGCATCAAAAATTTCTCTGTCATGAATAAACCCAATGGGCAGAAAGAAAACAAAAAGAACCCTAAACAAATCAATATGTGAAATTATAATCGGATTGATCAACAAAAACCCTAAATCCACGAATGAATCAGCGTCGTCCAACTGGCGAGATCTGAGGGAAGGAATCACGAATCGAAGTATTAATGATCCAGGTACATCCTGCATTCAATATTCAACCCAACGAGTAATGCCATTTAATGTCAAATTGGGCTGGCTGTGTCATAGAATTGGCGTGGTCGACAAGGTAAGGTGATAGGAAGAACCTGGATCGTTGTGGAACGAATCCACGTGACCAAAAATGGACAGAGACTTGTTACAACCTATGTGGCGAAAACTAAAAACTATATGTGAGCTTACGTGGAAACTGATTCTCCGTCTCCATTCACACATACGATGCATCAATTTACAAACTCGTATTACGTGGAGGCAGACCCAATGAAATCAGTTTGAAATAGAAACAAGGATGAGCGGGCAATTAAATCGACATGAGTAACATGTACGCAGAGATACAACCATAGGTCAAGTCCATTCCACCATGAATTATATGCTATCCACGAGTGAAAACGTGGAGTCATAAAGCTAGAAGTCTAAGTGATTTCATATAGATCTATGGATAAATACAACCGTGGCTAATGTGTGAACCAAATCGATTCCATCTATGTCCCTTAAGGTCTACGAATATGTCAAACAATTACAACAAAGGTGGGACTTATAAAATGGATAAACATATATATTTTTTTAACCCATTCCTTGTTATGATAATTATAGTTATGGATGTTATAAGTTATTTAAATTTCATATGGGTTTCAAATCAAGTTTATTCATGTATAGTGGAACATAATTGACACATGGGAAATAAATCGAAATTAGGGAAACGATCCTGATCAGATCAAATCTGCAAAGGAATAGCATAATCCCTTACTAGGATTTAACTGGAATAGCTGAATGAAAAAAAAAAATTTGGAAGTAAAATGGGAGGTGTGACACATTGATCTTTTGAGAATTGGAACAATTTTTGAAGGAATGGTTTGTTTCGTAACAAGCTCTACAAGGGAAATAAATATGCTCATAATCTAGATTTTTCAACCATAATTAATTTGGGCTTGTTAATTTGATTTATGCAAGAAATCCTTTACTAAAGTCCATTTTCCCACAAATGTGATAATATGTTGGTTTCAAGTACTATTTTATATAATCACTACGCTCATAAAATCTACTTAAATAATTTCCTATAGCTTTAAATGATAGGACAGTCCATAGATGCAAAGGTAGATTATGAGGCCTTACCCAAACTAGAGAAGTATAAATTGAAGCCGAAAAGGGGTTGAAAGAGGGGAAGCAATGTTGCTTAAACAACCCTACACTTCCCTAGAACCACAAACCTGAACTAATTTATCAAATATTGATACAAAAAAATATCTAGCCAATGGAAAAATATTAAGCTCATCTGGAATTAGCAATTTTGAGTGCTCAATAATTGAGGAGTAAAGATATATTAAACATGGCCTTAAACTATTTAATATTCATATCAAGCCATGCTATTAGAATAAATTTGTGCGCTTGAATGCTTCAACCAACAAAGGAATATCAAAATGAAGGGGATTAATGAACTGATGTACTTGAGAAAGAAATCTTGGTTTCAAATTTCACAACATCATGAGAAGATGGGTGAAACAGAAATTCACATGAGCCCTCTAGGATTGAGGAAGGAATGCCACTCTTTTTAGCATTTTCTAAAACAAAGGGTGTATTAAAGTCAATATCCATGAAATTAGAGGATGGAGCAACACACTTTGCAACAATATTTCCTATAATAGAGGAAAAAAATGGGCTTTTCACTACGAAGAAGGGTGAGCTCATCCCCTTAGCTAAGGATGTGATCTCAAATCCATCCACCAAGGAAGGAAATGATGAGGGCATGAGAACAATAGATAATGAATTCACAAAGGAGTTCAAGTTTATGGTTTCCATGCAATATAGAGAATCTATGAGTATATTGAGGTCTTCGATAGATAAAGAGGAGTGAGATGATACTATAGCAAAAGAGATGTCTTCCATCTGCAAATATTTGAGAGAGAGGGATGAGAAATGTGCAATAAGGGTCTAACCCTATCCACCACAATAAATAAGCCACACTCTACCATTAACAAATTATTTTTTCACTCCCCATATAATTTATGTAATGTGATATAAAGCATGTAGCATTTTTTATATGTTTGTTTAGGGAATCATGTGCATTTACCTCGGGCCCTACTGCATCATAATTTTGGCCAGTTGAATTTAGTTCTTCCAATGTTTGAGATTCTCGAGACCCTCCATCACATAGGCTACATATCACTAAATAATGTTCAAGCAATGTGGCTAGCATGCCCATTTACCATATCATTGTTTTATTATTTTATCAATATGACACGTGCTCCATCACCAATGCCAATTCAACACTAATAATTTAAGAAAATGTGGACAAATTAGGATGACCACTGTGCACCACAATTCTTACATATTTTTCTAAAGCATGTCACTATATTTCTTTCCCATGTCACTTGACCTGGGATCTGGTATTCTTAAATTGATCACTTTTATTCAAAATTACCCACAATGCCTTTAATGTAAAACAATTATTGAACTTGAGTTCCACTATGTATTTATTTGTATTTTTTAATGGATTCAAATTCCACAATTTGGGTTAAGAGAGAAATTTTACCTTGGATATCTCTGTTGCATATAATTCATTTGAGCCATGAAAATTCTATATAGTAAATGTGGTACAAAAATAGAGAAACATCCTTCATTGCAATGGTTATGCAACTTACTTCTAGTGATGCAGGATTGCACTCTACTTGTCATCATGACGTTTCTACAACTCACATGCATGTTTAATGTGCCACAACACAAAATCAATTATCTCTCAAGAGATCCCATGCAGGAATATATAATATGGAAATATAGGGTTTTGATCCAATATAAGAAACACCCACGTAGGTATGTATATTGAATCTTACTTCTCTATTGGTTTCCAAAAACTCTCAGCATTAAGTGGTTGTGAAGGGACTTTGGATTTTGTGTTTTCAACTTTATGTGTGACGGTGATTTCCATGTTGCTAGTGATATATGGGTAGGTGGTGTTCCCTTGCATTTTTTTGAGTGAAAATGAACTTGGTTCATTGTAAGTTATATTTCCATGCTCATTTTATTAGTGCAAGGCATTATGTAGAAGCTTACATTGTTTCAAAAAGAATCATCTTAGACTCTAAATTTTAGGAATGTATTCATAACGTTCGCAATGTGCTCTCCCAAAAATATTTTCCTTCAAGACATCCTCTATGTTTTTTTTTGACATATATTCAACCCTTACTCAATGTAGGCTTGGAGGGAAAAAAAGAAAGAAAAAGTCAATATTTATGTGACATTATTCACAAAATGATTTTTAAATAGAACTTTTAATATAAAAATTACATCAATAATAGATTGCAAAGAAAATGATATAAAAATCTATTAATGCTAATATTTGTTAGCTTAATATTAAGTCTTACAAGTATCTATTTTAAGTAGATAAATTTACTAAGTTTGCAACTGTATGTATAAGCAATTGTTGTCCATTTGAAAATACTTGAGGAAGAACAATTTTGATTCTCTAGTAATGTCTAAAGAGAAAGTCTTCCTTTACCACTAAACATGACATCTTTAATAAAAATAATGTTAACCATATATTTCTGCTACCAATAAGTTATTATTATTGTCTTAAACTTGACGTCTCTAATAAAAAATAATATTAACCATATATTTTTGCTACCAATAATAATATTTGATTCTCAATAGTTCATATATATAAAAAAGACTAACTATTTTTAAAATTAATTTTATATATACAAAATTTAATTTGTATATATCACATAGATTTAATTTATATCACTTTATTTATATATATATATTTAAAAATATTACATAAATTTAAAATTTTTAAATTACCATTGTTTATATATATATATATATATATATATATATATATATATATATATATAAATAACACCATAACTCTCATCCAACCACTATTATGCGCACCCAAAGACTGAAAAACGCAGGTTAAAAGAAAGTTTAAATGAAAATATAAAAACGGAAAGTTACGGACATGGATTGAACCGGGTCAATTTTAAAAAATATCATTAGTTCTAAAATAGTAATACTGACTTAAATGATTGTTTAATGAATAGCAATTAAAAGATTGGTTTAATGAATAGTAGTTAAAAGATTGGTTAAACCTAAATTTAAACACAACGGTCCAAAATGACATGCATAAAACTCATTAATACTGAAAGTTACGGACAAGGATTGAACTATATGGTCGTAAGTTTTAAAAGGCTCAGTTTTAAAAAATATCGTAAGTTATAAAATAGTAGTACTGAGTTAAAAGATGGTTTAATGAATAGCAATTAAAAGATTCGTTTAATGGACAGTAATTAAGAGATTACTTAAACCCAAATTTGAACACAACGGTCCAAAAAAAGAAGCAGCATAAAGCTCACTATATCCCTAGTCATTATATACTCGCGGGCCTGATGAATGAAGAATAAGAGAGATCGTTGATTGTGATGAATGTTGAATGAGAGGAAGAAATTCAAGAACGAAGAGGAGGAGGTGTCTCATGAACGAAGAATTAAAGGGATCCGTGATTGTGATGAATGAAGAATGAGAGGAGGAAATTCAGGAACAAAGAGGAGGCCGAAAACAACAGCACGAGCGATGGACTGGATTATTCATGGAGAGGGTAATTTTGAGTAATTTTATGTTCCTTTATTTTGTGTATGTTTATTTCATTTAACAGAGACATTTGTGTAACATGACAATATTTTTTCCCTGTTCAATCTACAGGTTGAGCATGGATGTTCTCTCTCTCAAAAACTCTGATGTAAAGTTTTCTGTTGTCTGTCTTATGGAGCGCTCCATAAATGTTTTGTGTAGTGTTGTATGCATGAATGTCTTGTGTAGTGTTGTGGTATTCTTGTAATGTGTTGTGTCTTGTGTAAATGTTTTTTTGTGTGCTTATGGTTTTTTGTTAATTGAGAGAGAAAGTCATGGCTGCACTGGTGGCTGAAGGGCCAATTGATCAACAAACAATTCAGAGTGAGTTGGTACTCATGGAAATATTTAAATTCATTCCTGTCTCTTTTTTCTCTGTTTCCTTTTCTAATGAGTTTGAATTTATATACAGGAGCTGGAGCAACTTTTCTAATGCTTTTGTAGTAGAGAATGAGGAGTTTCCATGGCTTTTGCAAACACGAGTTTCCATAGTTTCAATAGCAAATGAAAGATTCCTAAGGAACAAGGTTAGTATTGTTTGTGAATGGCCTGGTTCTCATTTGTTTCTTTTTTCAGTTTAAGAATACCTTTATGATATATATCTCTTGAATAATTATGCCAATTGAGTGGGTTTTAGTCCTCTGTGTCATTCTGTAATTTTTTTCCATAGAAATTGTGCCGTGGATTTCTGTAATTTCTTCCATAGAGGTTGTGCCGTGGATTCATTTGACACATGATGGAACAGCACATTATTCAACCATTACCGAATGGTTGTTATAGCCTTTCTTTCCATTAATCTTTCATCCTTGCCAAGTTAGTTCCATCAATCGTTCGGCCCACAGAACAATAGGAATTCTGTCATCCCAGTCATCCCTATTGACAGAAGAACAGGAATTCTGTCTTCCCTATTGACCGAGCACACCTTGGTCAATAACGTTCCAAAATCTTGTGAAATGGCTATACTGTATCGTTACCTTGCAGGTGATACGGTGTTGTATTATGGTGATGAATCATGAATTCCTTTACCAATGCAACCACTGCTCCACCAACAAAATACTGACCCTGATCATTCCTAGGGAAGTTTTTGGAGCCTCACACTCCTCCTGTCACCTTTGCTCCAGTCAAAACCTCCCAAGCCTCATCCCTATCCTCCTTTGCGTATAGAGAGATTGAGAAGGTGGTTTAGTCAGTTGAGAGGCACCGCCAAAAACCTGTATATAGAGAGGCACCCTGAGAGCCAGATCTAGACATTCCTGAGAGAGACCATTTCTGTTGATTATTGTGCAATTCATAAGTGACAGCTAAAAGAAACCTCAAAAATTCCAGGGTAGGGCCTATCTAGAAATAAATGTCTTCTCCATAGGTACAGATCTAATTCTAGAGGCATTTCTACATAGCCTACATAGCTAGTTACAATCCAGTTCTATTTTAGACATAGCTTTATATTTAATTAGCATTCATGGGATTGTTTTATTTGTATTATGTAATCAATTAAATTAGCATTCACTGTACTGTTTTATTTCCATTATATAATCAATTCAATTTTATTATTTTTCTCTGGCTTATGGGTTATGGCATTGCATTCGGTTCTAATTGTAAACAGTAAATTACTAAGGTCTTAATGGACTTTCCAACAATTAGTCTAAATTATGAGTCAGTTCATGCAGATTCGTGCTATTTTCATGCATAACCTGGGAACAAGTACATGTACAAGTTCTCCTGTATGATGAAGTCAGTCAACAATTAGCGGAGACTTATGAGTCTCTCAGTTGTGATAAGTTCAATCCGTGAGATATGTCTATTAGTATTTTTGAGTTTGAGTTCATGGGAAAGAAACCCGTCATTGGTTAGTAGTCAAGAGCAGGTGATATAAAACAATCATACAACTTCACGCATCGCACTCCCTAAACAATCATACAACTTCACCCATGCTCACTCCCAAAACAATCATACAACTTCACAACGATCTCCTAAAAGATTAAAATATTCCTTTTTCCCCTTTGTGTGTTATTAATTACGTAGATTTATAATTAAAAGATTCATTTTTCCTCTGTGTCTGTATTATTAATTACTTGGTTTTATTATTAGGGTTTCACTTGGCAACTCTCAAATAATCATAAGATTTCTTTTTTTTGGTCTCAGTTATTAATTACATTACATAGTTTTTCTAATTAATTATACAGCCATGCTTACTTTTTTTATTAAATCTCCAATGCAACATTTATTTTTACGTAGAGATCATATATATTTACCTAGAATCGGTGTTATCCATTTAGAATTTAGATACTATATTTTCTTATCATTACTTATTCATTATTTTATTTTATATTTTAATTTGAAAAATATGTATAATTTATTTTGTTTCCATATGACCATTGTATCTTCCCTTGTGCTGGGAACAGATACTATTTCCTTTTAGCCAGAATAGAGTATGCAGTAGTGAATATCCATATCTTACCCAACCTTAGAGTTAGAACCAATTTCAAAAGCTAGACATGGCTGGGTCTATTTGAAATTTTATTTACTCAATGAAATTTCATTAATAAAAGCATGCTATTGTTTCATTGAAGTTAAAAGTCACCAAATGTGTGTTTTTTTTTTATTTAGTTGTTATTATATTAAATTAGTAAATTATATTATATTGATATTATTTTATATAATAATATTGTAGTAATATTTTTTTATTAATATTTATTATACATTATAGGTTTATATATATATGATGGATTTTTTTATGATTTGTACATTTAATTATGTTGCAAGTTTTTATGAATGGTTTGTATATTAACCATATTATTTGAATTTTTTATGTTTGCGAAAATTTATCAATGTCAAAGTTGCTCATGAGTCGAAGATATTAGCTATTTTTATGTCTTGTAATGTTGTAATTAGAAACAAAAATATATAGGAGTAGACATTTTTTTAGGGGAGGGGAATTCAACTCCTCCAAAAGGCTCTTAGGAAGGTCACATTTTAACCCTCCTTTGAGTTGTGTTCCTTGTGTTCAACGTTTTCATGATCTTTAGCTTATAGTAACTCGAATATGCACAACCACAAATATATCATTTTATTAGAATAATAATTTTTAAACATGTTTTAAACATCTTCACTACATACACACAAATAGAAAAATCACTTTTACTACACATAAATAATTTAACATTTTTTCAATGTTCTAAACATTCTCCCACATACACCTAAATGGAAAAATCACCCATATTCACATAAATCATTTAAAAATTTTACAATTCTTTAAACATCTTCCCAAAACATTGCACACAAATTACAAAATCACTTTTATTCACATAAATCATTTAACATTTTTACAATGTTTTAAACATCTTCCCAACACATTGCACAAAAATGACAAAATCACTCTTATTCACATACATTATATAAAAATTATAATTTAAATTTATTTATATTTTTTAATTTATATTTTTTTTTGGTTTTAATCTTGATTTTTTAAGATTTTGATTTTCTTTTTAATTATATATTTTTATTATAAGTATTTTATTAAGATATTTATATTATATTTTTTCCTCCTTTTAACTTAAATACTAATATATTAAATATTTAAATATTTTTATGAATTTATTCAATATATTTAGAGTGTTTTCGATTATTTAAATATATTTATAAATTTATTATATTGAATGTGTATGTATTGGTTTTATTATTTATATACTATAAATATATTCTTGAATGCTTAGATATTTATATATTAATGTATCTGAGTTATAATGTATGTTTTGGATTCTTTATTTTGTATGTATATGGATGTATTATTTTGAGAATTGAAATGGTGTTTTATTAGTTGCATTTAGATAGTTAGACTTTATTTCTTGATATTTTTGTTTTGGTATGCATTAATGAATAGGATATCTATTTCTCTATGATATGTGTGAATGTATTATCTAGAGGTTTGCATTAGTTGCATGTACTTTTTTGGAGTGTTTATTCTTCTATGTTTATGAATGTATCATTATGCATGCTTTTGAGTATTCTTTCATTGTTTATTTGTATGTATATGCATATGTTGTTTGGGTATGCCTTGAGTGTTAAAGTAGTGATTTCATTTGTATAAGAATTGTTTTCTTGTATGTATATGGATCTATTCTTTGTTGCAATTTATGTGTGTTGTTTACTTGTATTTTTTTGTGTTTGTATGAATCTATTATTTACTTGTATTTTTGTATGTCTATGAATTTCTTCTTCATGTGTATGAATATATTCTTTGGTAGTGTGTCTTTTTTACTTGTATTCCCTCTATGTGTATGAATGTCTTCTTCATGTGTGTATGAATCTGTTCTTTGCCACATTCTAATGTGTGTTATTTATTTGTATTCTTTGTATGTGTATGAATGTATTCTTCATGTGTATGAATCTACTCTTTGCTACATTCCTATGTGTCTTGTTTACTCGTATTATTTTTATGTGTATGAATATATTCTTCATGTGTGTATGAATCTATTTTTTTCCACATTTGTATGTGTCTTGTTTATTTTTATTCTTTGTATGTATATGAATGTATTCTTCATGTGTATGAATCTATTCTTTACTACATTTTATGTGTCTTGATTACTTTTTTTCTTTGTATGTGTATGAATGTATTCTTAATGTATATATGAATTTATTCTTTTCTACATTTGTACGTGTCTTGTTTAATTGTATTCTTTGTATGTGTGAATGTATTCTTTTTTAGGAATTCTTCTTTGTTACATTTGTATATGTATTATTTATTTGTAGATATATGAGCCTAATATGTGCAAATATACTATCATTAATATGATTATAAATATACTATCACTATTTCTATATATATTAATATATTATTTAGCATATTGTTTTATAAATATATTATTTCTATATATAAATATATTATTTAGAATAATTATTTATAAATATAGTAGTTTAAATATTAACTTATAAATACATTACTTTAAATATTTGTGAGATTATTGTTATTATTATTATTATTATTTTATTGTTTTTTTAATTAACTTTTTTTTTTTTTAATCTTTTTTCTATGTAAATTTTAATCATTTTATATGAAAAAATAATATACTTATTACAATAACACTAAAAAAGACATAATATTATCCCACAACCTACACCTCAATTATAGAGTATCATGAAAACCATGAAACTAAAACTAAAAAGAAAAACAACATAAAATGTCACACCTCCCATTTTACCAAAAAAAAAATTATGTTTGGTTGCATCGTTTCCAGTTAATGCTAATGAGGCATTCTGTCATTACGTTGCAGGTTTACACAATCATTACGTTGTCGGCTTACACAATCATCACTTTTCAATTGCTATTAATATCCCCACTCTATCTTACCATATTGCAATTTACTTTATTTGTAATAATTATATTAATTATAATTATATCAGACATAACCTAATGTCTTTATTTTGTCACCCCCCTTCCATATTCAATCTTCGTTTTATATCATAAACCTTTGAACTCTAAATCAATTTATATAGAGGGGGATTCGATTGGGTCTAAATGAATTCCATGTTAATATAGTTCCATGGACATATGAAAATCCATGCGGTCGTTTGCTCTTACCCTTGGTTAATAAAAATATAACCTTGGCGGGATTCGACTTACCAACTATGCGAGTCTCGCATTCGTCCTTCATTCTTATTTTTGTCTTATCATCATTTATGTGAATTTGGGTGTATTTAATTGAACTCCACGAAATTACCAAGTTATAATTTTGTGTGATGAAATTTGGAATGGCGACGTCCATCTGTCCTCCACTCTGAGCTTCCATAAGGTTTTAACTCTCGTCGTGAGTGTTATAGATGGCCTCACTCCATTTGTGATCACGTGGTGTTGGTTCCACGTAATACTGGATTCGTTCCCCAACTTACTTCGTTCCCAAAGCGATTTTTCCACGGCATGGCCAGATCGATCTTCATTTATTTCGCTGCTTGTCATATTAAATTTTGAACAGAGGGTGTACATTACCTATTAACTTCTCGATCTGTGGCTTCACCATGCGGATCTCGCCAGGTGGACGACTCAGATGCATCTGGCTATTAGGGTTTCGTTGTTTTGATTCATAGCACATTGTTATAAATTGAACTTGGTATTTTTTCGGCGGTTCTTTTACCTCCCCCTGCGCTTGGTTTATCTCTGTACCGTGAGTGACAATGCCATGGACACTGTGCATGCTTCGTTTCAGGCTTCGCCTTACTCCTGTGCGTTAACTGACTCTATCGGTCAGATCCTTTGCTAGATTTTGTAAAATTTAGCTCTATATATTATTATTATTTCACAGGCTGCCATCTCCGATTAAGCGCTTCACGCTTTTCTTCATGCCAGCACTACAATTTTGGATTATCGTTTTCTGCTACCAGTCTAGATTTGGATATTTATAATGAATGGCTCTATTTTTTTTGCAGAGAATGTGCTTTCGCCTTTCCCGGAATTTGATTGGCTTGGTTTTCTTACCTAGCCTTTGAGATTTCTTGTGCGCCTTCTCAGGAGTAAGATTGTACGCATGCTATCATGGCTTCGTAGCCCAATCTTCTTCTCAAGTGAAATTGGTTATGAGTGTATTAATCCAGCGCCACAAGGATTCTACGCTCCTCGGCACTCTGGTTAGTAATTTTGTTGTTTGAGAAAGCGTAGAAAGAAATTTCTATTTGTTCATTCTCTGGAGGTTTCTCGTTTTTATTCGATTCTTGAATGCAATCCTCTACTCATGACAATTCCATGGTTATATGTACCAGATTAATAAGGGAATAGGGGTTTCTCCCTTACCAGGTACGACGCTTTTCTCAGTTATCATTTTTACTTGATTCATGTTATTCGTACTCTCTATCTTTAGCGTTTCATTTATTTTGGGTTTTATCTATTGCAGGAAAATTTGACTTGCGTCGTGCTCTCCTTCGCACTTACAGAGATACGTGACTCCCTTAGACATTAACAATTGTTTACTCGTGCTCCTTGCAGGTCGGTATTAACCGAACTATGTTAGAAGAAATTTGTTCTTCTCTACTGGTTATATGGTTTATATTTCGACATTTAAACATTGTAATGATACAATTGTAATTATTTTAACACTATAAGTAAATCCCAACTCTGAATATTTATTGATCTCTGTTCATGGTACCTTATAACGTTGTTTCATATTTGTACCATGTATCCATATATACATTAGTCATTTCTGGGTTTTCATAATACCCACTTTTGATTTCGGTTATTGTTATTATGAGCATGTTCCAGCAGTACTCTCTCCTTGCTCATTTTGACTTGGCTGAAATTAATACTTAACTTTTGGCAATTTAATTTTTTTATATATATTACATATACACATACTCATCATTCTATGTAGTTTATTGCCTCCAGGCTCTCAGGCCATACAATGGTTAACTATATTCATACTGTGGTGATATTAGAATGAATAATGTACTGTAATATAGATTTTCTATTCCAGGAGAACATAGCTTCTGTGATGGTAAAATTTAAATATCTGAATGAAATCAATAGTATTATTGTGCGTCATAACCTTCTCAATTTCTTCCTCCAATTTATTAAGCTAACCCTAAAGTCTAAATGCCCTTTTCTAGGTAATTTAGATAACCAGAGTGATATGATTATTTATAACAGAATGGCACCGTAGTTCTATGCAGATACTTGAGGAATTAATTTGTTATGTATTTGCACAGAATATGTACCCAAAATATCTACAGCGATGAATGCATCGGTATTTCTATTTTTATGTTTAGAGGACATCGGGATTTATAATCTACAAATTTACCCTCTTGATTTGGGTTATCATGATAGACTAGGATACATATAATTCAATATTCTAGACTGGGGTGAATATGCATGTTGGATATTTGCTCAACTTTCTGTTGTATTTACTTTCTATGCTATAATATTAGAATGGTTTCATAAGTTAACTGTCTATGATCAATCTTTTGTAAATTATCAGTTGCTTTCCTCTGCTATAGTATGTGCTTCTTACATGCACTTTCTTGACCATTAAATTTCTGGTTACATGTGAATTGTATGCTGACCCTGAGGTCAGTTTATAGAGTCTCTCCTTCTATTCTTTCATGCACAGTGTAAGTTACAATTCATTTCCTACTATTTTCCAATATAATACAGGAAGTTCAAATTCTCTCTCATGTATGTATATATTAGAATCACGCTAGGAAACAGAAGCAGATTAAAACTAATTCACAAGTTTTTCCTGTGAAGAAATAAGTATCCTCAGATTTAAACCAATCACTAGTTTAGAGACTCTATTGGATTCTACTTCACAACTCTAAATTCTACAACTATACAGAGTTTCATGGGTAAATTACTTATGATCAATTCTGTTAAATGTAGAATTGATATTCTAATACACAGTCAAATTTTATATGTAGCCAATTCATACTATATGAAATAGAACATCAATAAATTTAGAGACATACCACTCATGCAATTGACCAACCTCCCAACCTTAGAGTCCTTATGTCTCCCAGAACTCACCCTCGAGCTGAGATCTTCTCCTTGAAACAAATCAACCTCTAATCTGTACAAGAGAAGCTTATTTAAGCTATTGTTCCCCAAAGCATGTTTCTAATTCTGCGTCCAGAATCTCGGGATGCTTTTCTTCCTGTTTGCCTAGGCTTCCCAATTTAGGGATTCTTTAAAGCTGTTTTATGCTTTTCCTCAACTTTTCCAGCTTTTTACCTCTTCCCAACTACTTTCCTCATCATTGGGGAAATTCAGATTTTTCCTCAAAAATCTAAATTTAAAATTAATTTCTTTCAAGGATTTTTGAAAGATTGTGGGGAAATATTTGCCTCATCCATCCTCATGGATTTAGCAAGTGATCTCATAAATCTCATTTTGGTCAATCTGCACCACATTATTTTATTCATTTCCTCAATTAAATATTTAATTACCTTCACAAAATATTTATCCTTTGGGGTCCACTCCCCTTAGGATTAAAGTTCAAATATCTAACTTTGAAATTCAATCACATGAATTGGGGGTGTTACATATTCCCCCTCTGAAAATAAACACCGTCCTTGGTGTTGTTATTCAACTACTAGAGTTCATTTTGCAAATAAAAATGGATATTTTTCCATCATTTCAGCTTCTCTTTCCCAGGTAGCTTCTTCAGCAGTAAAGTGCTTCCACTGCACCTTTACTCTTGCTATTGTTCTGCTTCTCAATTCAATTTCTTCCCACTCCAATATTTGAAGCGGTTCTGGTAGAAACTCCCCTTCTGGTTCCACCTGTACAACATTCCAATCAACTATGTGAGAAGCATCATGCACATATCTTTTTAATAATGAAACATGAAATACATCATGAACTCTAACATGGGGTGGTAAGGCCAGCTTGTAAGCCATTGGTCCCACCCTTTATAATACTTCAAAAGGACCACAGTATCTAGGGGCCTGTTTTACACAACTTCCAGCATAAAGGGTGCTCTTTTTGGGTTTAATACGCAAATACACATGCTCCCCCACTTTAAATTCTCGGTGCACTCTTTTCTTATCAGCATAGTTCTTCTGGCGATCTTGTGTTGTCTTGATGTTTCTTTGTATCTGTTTGACAATTCTTTCCATCTCTTGTAAAGCATCTGGTCCCAACATTAGTTTATCTTCTGGCTGACTCTAGCTCAAAGGAGTACGACACTTCCTTCCATATAGTGCCTCAAACGGGCTCATTTTGATGGAGGATTGGTAGTTGTTATTATAGGCAAATTCAGCTAAATGCAAGTAATATTCCCACTTTGAGGGTCTATCCATCACATACATTCTCAACATATCCTCCAAAATTTGATTAGTTCTTTATGTTTGGCCATCGGTCTGAGGGTAGTAAGCAGTACTAAAATTCAATTTAGTTCCCATACCTCCAAACATCCCTTTCCGAAAGGCTGCTGTAAACTTAGCATCTGTATCAGAAACAATCACCTTCGGAACCCCATGGAGCCTTACTACCTCCTTCAGGAACACATTTGCTACTTGAGCTGTCCCAAAGGTAGATTTCACTGGTATAAAGTGAGCAGCTTTGGTTAGAGTGTCTACTACTACCATTACAGAATCATGCTGGTATTTGGTTTTGGGTAACCCTATTATGAAATCCATGGAAACTGTGTCCCATTTCCATTCTGCAATCGGTAAAGGGTTTAAAAGGCCAGCAGGATGCTGATGTTCAACTTTGACTAGTTGACATTCCATGCATCTACTTAAATATTCTGCTACATCTCTCTTCATTCCTGGCCAGAAAAAATTCTTTTTTAGGGCTGTTAACATTTTCTGATATCCTAGATGTCCTGCATATGGTTGTTTGTGGTACTCATCCAAAATTTCCCTTTTTAAGGACTCTACATTGGGAATATACAATCTGTTTTTATAACAGATCAGCCCTTTTTGGTTTTGAGTGAGATCAGTTTTCTCCTTTTTCTGTAATTTCACCAGAAGTGTTTCATAAATTGGGTCTTGGTTTGCTACCTTATTCACCAAATCTTCTACATCGATCTGAGCACTACTTCCAATGCTATTGATATTCTGACAAGCATTTCTGCTCAATGCATCAGCAACTTTATTTTCTTTCCCTCTAATATGTTTTATATCCATATCAAATTCACTTAGAAAAGACAGCCATCTGGCTTGTCTAGCATTCAAATCAGTTTGGGAAAAGAAATATTTGAGACTAATATGATCAGTCATCAATGAAATTTTTTTTCCAAGAAGATAGTGTCACCACATTTTCAAAGCATGGATAACAGCTGCTAATTCTAAATCATAGGCACTATAATTCTATTCATGTATCTTCAGTTTCCTAGATTCATAGGCAATAACTGAATTTTCCTGCAAAAGAACTCCTCCCAATCCTTCTCTACAGGCATCCGTACATACCACAAATTCTTTATCAGGATCTGCAATCTTCAGTATAGGGGCTGTAGTAAGTTTCAGTTTTAATTGGTCAAAACTGTTTTGACATTTTTTAGTCCATTCAAACTTGACACCTTTCCTTTGTAATGATGTGATGGGATGTGCTATGGCAGAAAACCTCTCTACAAATCTACGATAATAGCCTGCAATCCCCATGAATGATCTCACTGCTGAAACATCAGCTGGTAGAGGCCATTCTATTATAGCCTTTATCTTTTCAGGGTCAACAGCAAGGCCTTGTTCAGAAATAATATGACCCAAGTATTGGATCTTATCTTTATAAAACTCACATTTGCTAAACTTGGCATATAGCTGATTTTCCTTTAGAGTTTTCAATACTATCCTCAAGTGTTCTTTATGTTCCTCCTCACTTTTTGAGTAAACTAAGATATCATCTATGAACACAAGGACAAATCTATCCAAGTACTTGTTTAACACACAGTTCATTAGGCACATAAATGTGGTAGGGGCATTTGTCAAACCAAAAGGTAGGACTACAAATTCGTAGTGACCATACCTGGTTCGAAAGGCTGCTTTGCTGATGTCTTCTTCCTTAATTCTAAGCTGGTGATAACCAGTTCTTAAGTCAATTTTAGAAAATACTGAAGCTGCTCTCACTTGATCAAAAAGATCATCAATTCTAGGCAAAGGGTATCTATTTTTAATGGTCAACTTATTCAGTTGATGATAATCAATGCACATCCTAAAATTTCCATCTTTATTTTTCACGAACAGCACCGGTGCTCCACAAGGAGACACACTCGGTCTGACATACCCTTTATCTAACAGTTCTTGTAATTGCATTTTGAGTTCCATCAGTTCAGGAGGACTCATTCGATAAGGCACTCGGGAGACAGTTGTTGCTCCCGGCACCAGATCGATTGAGAAATCAATCTCTCTTTTGGGGGGAAGATGAGAGATTTCCTTTGGAAAAACTTCCTTGAATTCTCTTATTATTGGTACAACATCCAGTAATTCCTCTTCAGTTTTCTGTTCTGTTTCTTCCACATGTATTGCATAAACTTGGTGTCCTTTTCTAGCTGTTCTTTTTAATTGCAATGCTGAAATTTGTCTTACAGAAATAGGTTTTTGTTTCCCTTTGAGAATAAAAGGTTTCCCTTCCTCATCTACACAATGCAAAGTCTTATCCCAGCATTTCATCAAGGCTTTCTTCTTTTCCAGCTAGTCCATTCCTATCAGTAGATCATATGACCCTAAGGGCAGAATGTTCAAATTTACTTCTGTTTGAAACTCATTTAATTTGATTACTGTTCTGGGTATTTTATGTGTTACCTTTCTCTTAGTTCCAGTGGCTAGCTGTACCAACCATGACTGTTGAAATTTTTCAGTTTTTAAGTTATATTTTTCTACAATCTTTGGACTAATGTAACTCAAAGAAGCACCTGGATCAATCAAAACAGTAACAGATAGGTCAAAAATCTTACCCTCCATTTCCACCATGGTTGCTTGATGTTCTGCTTGCCGATTTTCCAGGCTACACTGATAGTTGGTATATTTCTGGCTATATCATTTACGGTTATTGCTTCTCGATCTCTCATGACCATATGAATGTTTTGATGAGGACAGTCCCTCAAAAGATGGGGTTCTCCACAACCCCAACATTTCAGGGGTTCTCTCATTTTGACTGTCCCTTCCTTTTTACTTTCTCCATCTATTTGTTTGGAAGCTCCTTGGGACTGAGTAGTTTGAATTTCTTTGGGTTTATTAAACTTTTTCCGCTGATGGTATCTGCCAAAATTTTTCAAATAGGCTGGTTTCTGTTTCCTCCCTTTGAACTCATTTTTATTTACCCAGCTTTTCCCTTGTTCATTTTTTGCTTTGAACTGTTGGTAACATAATCTGGCTTTTCTAACAGCTTCGTCCATTATTTTTGGGTTGTCAAACTCGATTTTATCTTTGTATACAGCAGGCAAGCAATTCAGAAATCTTTGAAATTTTGCCTTCTCTTCCCTTATGTAGGGTACATAACTCAACAGATTTGTCAACTTAGTAACAAACTCATCAATAGTGAGTTGTCCCAGTCTAAGTTCATGAAATTCTTTTTCTTTATCATCATAGTAACGTTCATTTAGGTAGCGGCTCTTGAACTTAACCTGAAAATCTTCCCAGGTGACTGTCTTTTCATCCATGGCATGCACCATTTTCGTCTCCTCCCACCACAAGGTAGCCTTGCCTTGTAGCTGGTAAACATCTAATCTGACCTTCAGATTGCTATCATATTCATAGACCTGGAAATACTTGATCATGTTCAATAACCAAGCTTCCGCATCTTCCTCCTTCTCCCCATCATAGGAGGGAGGCTTGATTTTTCGGAATTACCCCTGTAATTCCTTTTTATGTTTGTATTGATGACTTATTGCATCTTCATCTTTAGACTCATCAGTTTTCCTCTTTCCAGAACCTTCGCCTTCCTGGCTGTTCCGCGAAGTTAATTCCCCGATGAGCTTTTCCTGCTCCTCACTGGCTAATGACAATTTGTCATTCTGGCTTTTTATCTCAGCCAACTCTTGTTGCAATTCCTGAAACATAGCCATCATGGGCGCATTTGGATCTGGTGCATTATCCTCATCACGCAGATCAACATAAATTTTGCCACCTTCTTCCATTTCAGCACCACTGTACACACTCAACACAGATCAGTGAAAATAAAAAAATACAATAATTTTTTTTCTTTCTTTCTTTCTTTCCACAGAATTTAATTTATACAGTGAATACACAGCAACAGTGAGCCCAATGTCACCAGCTTAGTTTTATAACGTGGGCTCTGATACCATTTTTCACACCTCCCATTTTAACCAAAAAAAAATTATGTTTGGTTGCATCGTTTCCAGTTAATGCTAATGAGGCATTCTATCATTACGTCGCATGTTTACACAATCATTACGTTGTCGGCTTACACAATCATCACTTTTCAATTGCTATTCATATCCCCACTCTATCTTACCATATTGCAATTTACTTGATTTGTAATAATTATATTAATTATAATTATATCAGACATAACCTAATGTCTTTATTTTGTCACCCCTCTTCCATATTCAATCTTCGTTTTATATCATAAACCTTTGAACTCTAAATCGATTTATATAGAGGGGGATTCGATTGGGTCTACATGAATTCCATGTTAATATAGTTCCATGGACATATGAAAATCCATGCGGTCGTTTGCTCTTACCCTTGGTTAATAAAAATATAACCTTGGCGGGATTCGACTTACCAACTATGCGAGTCTGGCATTCATCCTTCATTCTTATTTCCGTCTTATCACCATTTATGTGAATTTAGGCGTATTTAATTGAACTCCACGTAATTAACAAGTTAGAATTTTGTGTAATGAAATTTGGAATGGCGACATCCATCTGTCCTCCACACTGAGCTTCCATAAGGTTTTAACTCTCGTCGTGAGGGTTATAGATGGTCTCGCTCCATTTGTGATCACGGGGTGTTGGTTCCACGTAATACTAGATTCGTTCCCCAACTTACTTCGTTCCCAAAGCGATTTTTCCACGGCATGGCCAGATCGATCTTCATTTATTTTGCTGCTTGTCATATTAAATTTTGAACAGAGGGTGTACATTACATATTAACTTCTCGATCTGTGGCTTCACCATGCGGATCTTGCCAGGTGGATGACTCGGATGCATGTGGCTATTAGGGTTTCGTTGTTTTGATTCATAGCACATTGTTATAAATTGAACTTGGTATTTGCTCGGCAGTTCTTTTACTTCCCCCTGCGTTGGGTTTATCTCTGGACCGTGACTGACAACGCCATGGATGCTGTGCGTGCTTCGTTTCAAGCTTCGCCTTACTCCTGTGCGTTAACTGACTCTATCGGTAAGATCCTTTTCTAGAGTTTGTAAAATTTCGCTCTATATATTATTATTATTTCACAGGCTACCATCTCTGATAGAGAGCTTCATGCTTTTCTTCATGCCAGTACTACGATTTTGGATTATCGTTTTCTGCTATTGGTCTAGATTTGGATATTTATAATGAATGGCTCTATTTTTTTTGTGGAGAATGTGCTTTCGCCTTTCCCAGAATTTGATTGGCTTGGTTTTCTTACCTAGCCTTTGAGATTTCTTGTGCGCCTTCTCAGGAGTAAGATTGTACGCATGCTATCATGGCTTCGTAGCCCAATCTTCTTCTCATGTGAAATTGGTTACGAGTGTATTAATCCAGCGCCATAAGGATTCTACGCTCCTCAGCACTCTGGTTAGTAATTTTATTGTTTGACCAAGCGTAGAATGAAATTTCTATTTGTTCGTTCTCTGGAGGTTTCTCGTTTTTATTTGATTCTTGAATGCAAACCTCTATTCATGACAATTCCATGGTTATATGTAGCAGATTAATAAGGGAATAGGGGTTTCTCCCTTACCAGGTACGACGCCTTTCTCAGTTATCATTTTTACTTGATTCATGTTATTCGTACTCTCTATCTTCAGCGTTGCATTTATTTTGGGTTTTATCTCTTGCAGGTAAATTCGACTTGCGTCGTGCTCTCCTTCGCACTTACAGAGATACGTGACTCCCTTAGGCATTAACAATTGTTTACTCATGCTCCTTGCAGGCCGGTATTAACCGAACTCTATCAGAAGAAATTCGTTCTTCTCTACTGGTTATATGGTTTATATTTCGACATTTAAGCATTGTAATGATACAATTGTAATTAATTTAACACTATAAGTAAATCCCAACTCTGAATATTTATTGATATCTATTCATGGTACCTTATAAGGTTGTTTGGATTTGTACCATGTATCCATATATACATCAGTCATTTCTGGGTTTTCATAATACCCACTTTTGATTTCGGTTATTGTTATTATGAGCATGTTCCAGCAATACTCTCTCCTTGCTCATTTTGACTTGGCTGAAATTAATACTTAACTTTTGGCAATTTAATTTTTTTATATATATTAAATATACACATACTCATCATTCTGTGTAGTTTATTGCCTCCAGGCTCTCAGGCCATACAATGGTTAACTATATTCATACTGGGGTGATATTAGAATGAATAATGTACTGTAATATACAGTTTCTATTCCAGAAGAACATAGCTTCTGTGATGATAAAATTTAAATATCTGAATGAAATCAATAGTATTATTGTGCGTCATAACCTTCTTAATTTCTTCCTCCAGTTTATTAAGCTGACCCTAAAGTCTAAATGCCCTTTTATGGGTAATTCAGATAACCAGAGTGATATGATTATTTATAACAGAATGACACCGTAGTTCTATGCAGATACTTGAGGAATTAATTTGTTATGTATTTGCACAGAATATGTATCCAAAATATCTACAGGGATGAATGCATCTGTATTTCTATTTTTATGTTTAGAGGACATCGGGATTTATAATCTACAAATTTACCCTCTTTATTTGGGTTATCATGATAGACTAGGATACATATAATTCAATATGCCAGACTGGGTGAATATGCATGTTGGATATTTGCTCAACTTTCTGTTGTATTTACTTTCTATGCTATAATATTAGAATGGTTTCATAAGTTAAATTTCTATGATCAGTCTTTTGTAAATTATCAGTTGCTTTCCTCTGCTATAGTATGTGTTGCATACATGCACTTTCTTGACCATTAAATTTCTGGTTACATGTGAATGGTATGCTGACCCTGAGGTTAGTTTATAGAGTCACTCCTTCTATTCTTTCATGCACAGTGTAAGTTACAATTAATTTCCTACTATTTTCCAATATAATATAGGAAGTTCAAATTCTCTCTCATGTATGTATATATTATAATCATGCTAGGAAACAAAAGCAGATAAAAAAAAATTCACAAATTTTTCCTGTGAAGAAATAAGTATCCTCAGATTTAAACCAATCACTGGTTTAGAGACTCTGTTGGATTCTACTTCACCGCTCTAAATTCTACAACTATACAGAATTTCATGGGTAAATTCCTTATCATCAATTCTGTTAAATGTAGAGTTGATATTCTAATATATAGTCAAATTTTATATGTAGCCAATTCATACTATATGAAATAGAACATCAATAAATTTAGAGACATACCACTCATGCAATTGACCAACCTCCCAACCTTAGAGTCCTTCTATCTCCCAGAAATCACCCCTGAGCTGAGATCTTCTCCTTGAAATAGATCAACCTCTAATCTGTACAAGAGCAACTTATTTAAGTTATTGTTCCCCAAAGCATGTTTCTAATTTTGCGTCCAGAATCTCAGGATGCTTTTCTTCCTGTTTGCCTAGGCTTCCGAATTTAGGGATTCTTTGAAGTCGTTTATGCTTTTCCTCGGCTTTTCCTACTTTTTACCTCTTCCCAACTACTTTCCTCATCATTGGGGAAATTCAGATTTTTCCTCAAAAATATAAATTTAAAATTAATTTCTTTCAAGGATTTTTGAAAGATTGTGGGGAAATATTTGCCTCATCCATCCTCATGGATTTAGCAAGTGATCTCATAAATCTCATTTTGGTCAATCTACACCACATTATCTTATTCATTTCCTCAATTAAATATTTAATTACATTCACAAAATATTTATCCTTTGGGGTCCACTCCCCTTGGGATTAAACTTCAAATATCTAACTTTGAAATTCAATCACATGAATTGGGGGTGTTACATAAAATTTATAACAACGTCAATTTTTAACAACACATATCAATTAATTATTTAATACTAAAATCAATACAATAAATATTAATTTAATTTAAAAAATTTCATTCATTTGAATAATTTATTAAAAGAATTCATAATACTATAATTTAATATATTAATTCTAAAGTTTGGTTAATAATAATAATTTTTTTAAATATAATAAATAAAATAAATACTTATTAATTTTAAAGTAATTAACTTATAAAATAAATGAAATTATCAACATCATAATACTTATACTCAATTTTCAACACATGCATAAAATAATGTTAATTCTAATCTTCATTATAATTGTGATGTGTGTGAACATGTCACCTTGTGAGTCATTATGTGTAATGTTTGTGGCTATGTGTATGTTTGTGTGCACCCTATGTTTGTTGTGTGCATGTATGCATGTGATTGATTATGCCTCATTGGCAATGGATTGTCTGGGTGCGCGTCTGTGGTTAGTCCCATGTCAATGATGGACCGTTTTTTGGGTCATATAAGCTCTCACCTTCACGTGGTTGACCTTGTTAGTAGAGATTTTACATCTCCAAGCCAAAAGAAGCTTTCTATATATTGTTTTTTAACTTATTTAAAACATAACATTAATTTTGAAATATTAAAATGTTTTTTTAATAATATTTTTATTATATTAAAAAATTGTAAGACAAAAATTATAAAATAAATTGAAATATTTATCATTATTTGAAATTTAAAATAAAATAATTACATTAATTGGCAATTAAATTAATTATAAAAATAAACTTAACATAATTTGAAAAATTGTATAAGCATGGATTATTATCATGGTTTACTACTAAAAATATTAAAATATATATAAACATCAATGATACTTTATTATCTTATCATTATTTTAATTACTAAATCATAATAATATTAAAATAAAATAAATTTGAATATTTATTATTATGGGTTTTATTAAAATTTAAAAAATATAACACCCCCAAATTATGTGTTTAAAATTTTAAAGTTTGAACTTTAATCCTAAGGAAAATAAAATAAATTTGAATATTTATTATTATATTTTATTAAAATTTAAAATGTAACACCCCAATTTATGTGTTGAAATTTTAAAAGTTTGACATTTGAACTTTAATCCTAAGGGGAGTGGACCCCAAAGGATAGATGACTTATGGATGTAATTCAATATTTTAGTTGAAGAAATAAATAAATTTTCTGATGTGCATATAGACCAAGAATGAGATTTAGAGACCACTTGCTAAATCCATGAGGATGGATAAGGCAAGTATTCCCCTAAAATCCTTCAGAAATCCTTGAAGGAATTATTTCCAATTTAGATTTTGAGGAAAAAATCTAAATTTCCCCAATGATGAGGAAAGTAGTTGGGAAGAGGTGAAAAGATGGAAAAGCTGAGGAAAAGCATAAAACAGCTTTAAAGAATCCCAAAAATGGGAAGCCTAGGCAAACAGGAATAAAAGCATCCTGCTATTCTGGACGCAGAATTAGAAACAGGCTTGGGGAAAATAGCTTAAATAAGCTGCTCCTAAACAGATCAAGAGGTTGATTTGTGGTGGAATTTGTCTCAGCTCGGGGGTGAGTTCTGGGAGAAAAATAGAACTCTACAGTTGGGAGGCTGGTCTACTGCATGAATGGTATGTCTTTAAATTTGATGCTCTTCTATTTTAAATCAGTATGAATTGGCTACATATAAAATTTAATGGAATGGTATGATTGATTTCAGTACTACATTTAACTGAATCTATCTTTAGGGATTCACCTTCCAGATTCTGTTTAGTTGTAGACCAGAATTCCATAGAGTAGAAACCTACAGAAACTTTAAATCCAATAGGGTTTAAATCTGAAGGTACTTAGTCTCCACAGATAACTAAATATTAACTGGTATTATATGTAATTATATAAATTTTAAAGTACATGCTCATATTTATGCTAGAAAAATATTGTAACATCATTGGAAGCTACATGATAAAATCAAAGAGAAGAAAAGAAAATAAACATTTGAGTATGTATTTCCAAATTTTGTAGTTTCAGGAGATCTTCTACCTTATAGAAAAATTATATCATTTATAGCATTCCTAACATAAATGGTACTCTTGAATCTACTTCTAATCCTTGAAATAACTATAAAAAAATCAATACTATTATAACTGAGCACACCACTCGAATTTCTATCATCTACAAATAAAAACAAAATAGGTGCTTGATTTTATATTGATGATCGGTTCTACTTTAGAAAAACGGGAAGTGCGCTTTGCCACCGAGCCGCATGATTGGAGACTATTAACATATATCAAAGAATGTTATAAAATCCCCATACTATGATTGGGCCCAAGTTAAAAGAAACATAATAATTATTCTATGGGAAATGTGATGTGATAGTTTCACTTGGATATTTCTCATAAACTAAGCAAAACATATCCTTACTTACGAAAAGAAATTTCAGTTCTTATCTTACCCTAGACATCGCATATGGGATGCGTTGAGCGTAAGCAGTTAGTGCGAACAGATTTATTTAGGGCCATTCCTTAAATTTTTCATAGACAATATTAACCTCGTAGTCGATCTTACATAACTCGAGGCCCGTAATCTAACACATTTTAAAAACAAAAAAATGAGATGACAGCTTATAGATTACTAATAGCGAGAAACATGTATAGCAGGTAGGTAAGATTAGGGAAGGTGTTGTTCAGAGTCTATAAAAATCATAGGTGCGATAAGATTAGAGAATGTATGTTCAAATTATATGAATAACAGTGCATTAAGACTTGAGAATGTATGTTCAAATTTTATATATGACAGTGCGAAAAGACTAGAGAGATATTACGCCCAGGATACATGCATATGCCAGTAAGAGTAGGTGATATAGCTCTGTCGGGGGAAATTTATACACGGCGGTTGTTATATCATTACCATACCCAACAAAAAAGTTAGTGAAGCGTTATAGAAAAACCAAAAATATAAGTTCAGGATACGATTGAGTCACGGCGTATATGCTCATGGGTAAA
Source organism: Pinus albicaulis (assembly GCA_034641835.2). Lineage (NCBI taxonomy): Eukaryota > Viridiplantae > Streptophyta > Pinopsida > Pinales > Pinaceae > Pinus > Pinus albicaulis. The sequence continues at coordinate 360,568 of JAXQQM020063830.1, forward strand.
CTAATTGTTTACAGCGTGATAACCCCAGGCGGCATGCCTAGTTACGATTAAACGCAATACACGTACCTATACACACCACAAGGAGATATGGCTAGGTTTTAAGCGCATTTTCTCTGCTACCTTTCCTAGAAAACCACATAGAAACAATGAGCTTAGAAAAAATTAAGTAATACAGAGATTTAGCAGAGGTACGCTGATCGCGATAAACTCATGGAAGACGAGAAGCGAGTCCGAATATCGGCATAGAAAAGTGAAAAGGTTTTCCGCAACCGAATACAAAGATTCTAAGGTAGCAAGCACGATTTGTGGCCTTGAGTATGAGATTGAGGTTTGTAAACTAAAAGTTACCCCATTAATGTAAGACGTAGCGTTATATATGCCAATGACATAGCATTCCGCTGTACCATGGGAGAAAAAAATTAATTAAAACCCTCTCACTGTAGACATTTAATTTTATAGATTCTTCCCAGATAATAATGATAGACCAGGGTAATAGCAGTAAAAATATAAATCGTTAAACTAAGAGTTACTGCAATGGAAAGCTGATAACCTAGCATTTCACACAGACGTGTGCGCCGAGTACTAAGTCACATACATACAACAGAACCTGCAACTCGAGCTGTCTGGAGGATGGGATGGAAAAGCAGGTAATACACCGATCCGAGAAGCCATATACGCACCTGAAACCAAACAAACAACCAACGCATCAGAAATGAGAAGAGACTGTAAACGAATGTAATTAAAATAAGAAATCAAAGAAAGGAGGGGAACTGGAGCAAAAATCGATTTACTCCTTCGGAAGGGAAGCATAGGCAAGAAAATAATTGATCGCCCGTCATCATAGGCAGAAAGAAAACCACAGGGTCGTATTACTCTACTCAACTTGGGAGTGTAGAACTTAAAATCTGCTATGTACACTCGATCCGTTTCAGAAACCTTGAAGAAAAATATCGAAGAGGGCGATAGGAATAGGAACGAGTCTGGAAGGTGGAGGGTTGAAATAATAAACAGAAACCCTCTCTCAAACTCATCACTTTACCGAGGGAACCAGAGGTTACCTCTGCGCATTTAATTCCCACAACAGTTACCCTTACGAAATCCCGAGGGGGGATTGTATCGATCTAAACAAACCTGACCATGCGTCCTGCTCTAAAGAAATTTAATATTATTCCATACACTCTAATGTACTCGGTCGTCCAAAAATTCGGCGAAATAAGGGATTCAACACCGCCAAAGTGACATTCCCAGCTAGGGTGAGACGTGTCAATCGATCACAGGTAGGAGTACATCTGTGACAACGCAGGTTTCCTGAAGAGTGATCAAGGAGCACACCATTTGAAATCAGGAAGATCTGCCGCACAAGAGAGGCATACAAACGCACTCCATTCAGCTCAGAAGACGGCATAAGGCTGCATCGCACTCAACCCTCCAACCTCACGCAACCCCTGGCGTCGCACGCAAACAAGCACCGAGTATAACTACGTGAATATTAGGGTTAACTGAATCAGATATAGATGCAACTATACTGGTTACTATCGATAGACATGATCCATCGATCCTCCCTTACGGTCATCATTAGCACGGTTCAGAAAATCAAATGGTATAACCATAAAAATTTGAAATGAAACGACCGCACTTACATTTCCGACAGCGCGGCTATCACGGTGTAAGCCAGCGCAGACGTTACCTACAGCGGTGATATAAAACGATACAATTATATATGTATACAATTGATGCCAACGAAAAATGTTAAATATATCGTTTATGCCAAATTAAAAGGGTGAAATAGTTATAAGTAACGGTCGGTGCCGAGATAAAAGTAGAAAATATATATATTACGAATGGTGTTGAGATATAAGGTTAGATATATATATACCTCATAGTTTCGAATGTCATAAACCATATGTTATAACCCTTGTGGGTTTGGGGATAGCATATGTTGTAAACATGGTGGGTTGTATGATAATGAAAACCATATGTTATAACCCTTGTGGGTTTTGTGATATCATATGTTGTAAACATGGTGGGTTGTATGATAATGACTATATAGATATAGAGTTTTAAAGTGAGTAAGTAAGGCTAAAAATTTTAGATACATAGTTAGTCTAGCCTACATAGATTTAAAAAGGTGGTTATCATTGTCTAACTCAAAAGAGTATTTAAACATTGGGATAGAATGAAGACAATTTAGAGGTTTTAAAAAGAAAAAAAAATAATTTTTGGGAGGCGTGAAAATTGGTATCGGAGCACCAGTTACAACAATTTGGGCTGTCATTTTTGTGCTCACTGTTATTACATATTTTTTTTCTCTGAAATTTTTATAAAATTTTGCTAATCTGTGTTGTGAGTGTGTACGGTTGAAATGGCTGAAGGTGAAGGGATTTATGTGGATCTGTGGGATGAGTTTGCTACCCTAGATCCCAACTCTAAGATGATGGCCATGTTACATCGGTTGCAACGATAATTGGCTGAAATAAGAAGCCAGAATGACAGGTTGTCATCAGCCAGCAAGGAGCAGGAAAAACTCATCAGAGAATTAACTTCCCGGAACAGCCAAGAAGGCGAAGGTTCCGGAAAGAGAAAGATGGATGAGTTTGATGATGAGGAAGCTACTAGACAGCAGAAAAAGCAGAAAAAGGAATTGCAGGGAGAGTTCCGGAAGATCAAACCTCCCTCCTATGATGGGGAAAAGGAGGAGGATGCAGAAGCTTGGTTATTGAACATGATCAAGTATTTCCAGGTTTATGAATATGAAATTAATCTGAAGGCCAGATTAGCTGTTTACCAGTTACAAGGAAAAGCTACATTGTGGTGGGAGGAGACCAAAATGGTCCATGCCATTGATGAAAAGACAATTACTTGGGAAGATTTCCAGGTTAAGTTTAAGAATCGCTACTTGAATGAGCGTTACTATGATGACAAAGCAAAAGAATTTCATGAAATTAGGCTGGGACAGCTCACTATTGATGAATTTGTTACTAAGTTTACAAATCTACTGAGATATGTACCCTACATAAGAGAAGAGAAGGCAAAAGTTCAAAGATTTTTAAATTGTCTGCCTATGGCATACAAGGAGAAAATTGAGTTTGAAAATCCAAAAACTATGGATGAAGCTGTTAGAAAAGCCAGATTATGTTACCAACAGTTCAAAGGAAAAACTGAACAAGGGAAAAGTTGGGCACAGAAAAATGAATTCAAAGGAAGGAAACAGAAACCAGCCTATTCGAAGAATTTTGGCAGAGATCATCAGTGGAAAAGGTTTAATAAAACCAGAGAAAGTCAAACTGCTCAATCCCAAGTGGCTTCAAAACCAATAGAGGGAGACAGTAAAAAGGAAGGGACAGCCAGAATGAAGGAACCCTTGAAATGTTGGGGCTGTGGAGGACCTCATATTTTGAGAGACTGCCCTCATAGAAACATTCATATGCTCATGAGAGATCGAGAGGCGACAACAGTAAATGATGTAGCCAGAAGTATACCAACTATAAGTGCAGCCCTGGAAAATCGGCAAGCAGAACATCAAGCAACCATGGTGGAAATAGAGGGTAAGATTTCTGACTTATCTGTTACTGTTCTGATTGATCCAGGTGCTTCTTTGAGTTACATTACTCCAAAAATTGTAGAAGAATGTAATCTTAAACCTGAGAAATTCTAGCAGTCATGGTTGGTACAGCTAGCCACTGGAACTAAGAGAAAAGTAACACATAAACTACCTCGCACAGAAATTAAGTTAAATGACTTTCAAACAGAGGTAAATTTGAATATCCTGCCCTTAGGGTCATATGATTTGTTGATAGGAATGGACTAGCTGGAAAAGAAGAAAGCCTTGATGAATTGTTGGGATAAGACTCTGCATTGTGTAGATGAGGAAGGGAAACCTTTTATTCTAAAAGGGAAACAAAAACCTATTTCTGTAAGACAAATTTCAGCTTTACAATTAAAAAGAGCAGCTAGGAAGGGATACCAAGTTTATGCAGTGAAGGTAGAAGAAATAGAACAGAAGACTGAGGAAGAGTTATTGGATGTTGTACCAGTAATCAGAGAATTTAAGGAAGTCTTTCCCAAGGAAATCCCTCATCTTCCCCCCAAAAGAGAGATTGATTTTTCAATCGATCTGGTACCAGGAGCAACACCTGTTTCCCGAGCGCCTTATCGAATGAGTCCTCCGGAACTCATGGAACTGAAAATGCAATTGCAGGAATTGTTAGATAAAGGGTATATCAGACCCAGTGTGTCTCCTTGGGGAGCCCCGGTTTTATTTGTGAAAAATAAATATGGAACTTTTAGGATGTGCATTGACTATCGTCAATTGAACAAGTTAACCATTAAGAACAGATACCCTTTGCCTAGAATTGATGATCTTTTTGATCAAGTGAGAGGAGCTTCAGTCTTTTCCAAGATTGACCTAAGGACTGGTTATCACCAGCTTAGAATTAAAGAAGGAGACATCAGCAAAACAACATTTAGAACCAGGTATGGACATTACGAATTTGTAGTCCTACCTTTTGGTTTGACGAATGCCCCTGCCACATTTATGTGTCTGATGAATAGTGTGTTGAATAAGTATTTGGACAAATTTGTTCTTGTGTTCATAGATGATATCTTAGTCTATTCCAAAAATGAAGATGAACATAAGGAACACTTAAGAATAGTGTTGCAGACTCTGAAAGAAAACCAGCTATATGCCAAGTTTAGCAAATGTGAATTTTATAAAGATAAAATTCAATATCTAGGTCATATTATTTCTGAAAAAGTGTTGGCAGTTGACCCTGAAAAGATAAAAGCCATTAAAGAATGGCCAGTCCCAACTAATGTTGCAGCGGTAAGATCATTTATGGGAATTGCAGGCTATTATCGCAGATTTGTGGAGAGATTTTCTGCTATAGCAAATCCCATAACCTCATTACAAAGGAAGGGTGTTAAGTTTGTGTGGACTGAAAAGTGCCAAAACAGTTTTGAGCAATTAAAACAAAAACTCATTTCAGCCCCTATCCTGAAATTTGCAGATCCTGATAAGGAATTTGTGGTATGTACAGATGCTTGTAGGGAGGGGTTGGGAGGAGTCCTAGTACAGGAAAATTCAGTTATTGCCTATGAATCTAGAAAACTAAAAATCCATGAACAGAATTATAGTGCCTATGATTTAGAACTAGAAACTGTTATCCATGCTCTGAAAATGTGGCGGCACTATCTTCTTGGGAAAAGGTTTACATTGATGATTGATCACATTAGCCTCAAATATTTCTTATCCCAAACTGATCTGAATGCAAGACAAGCCAGATGGCTGTCTTTTTTAAGTGAATTTGATATGGATATAAAACATATCAAGGGAAAAGAGAATAAAGTTGCTGATACATTAAGCAGGAATGCTTGTCAGAATATAAACCACATTGGAAGTAGTGCTCAAATCGAAATAGAAGAATTGGTGAGAAAAGCAGCCAGTCAGGATCAAAACTATGAAACTCTCTTAGTGAAATTACAGAAAAAGGAGAAAACTGATTTCACTCAAAATCAACAAGGGCTGATCTGTTATAAAAATAGGTTGTATGTTCCCCAGGTAGAATCTTTGAAAAAAGAAATTTTGGATGAGTATCACAAACAGCCATATGCAGGACATCCAGGGTATCAGAAAATGCTAACCGCCCTGAAAAAGAAATTGTTCTGGCCAGGAATGAAGAGAGAGGTAGCAGAATATTTAAGTAGGTGCATGGAATGTCAATTAGTCAAAGTGGAGCATCAACATCCAGCAGGACTTTTAAACCCTTTGCCAATTGCAGAATGGAAATGGGATACAGTTTCCATGGACTTTATAACAGGATTACCCAAAAACAAATATCAGCATGATTCTATAATGGTAGTAGTAGACACTCTAACAAAAGCTGCCCACTTTATACCAGTGAAATCTACTTTTGGAACAGCTCAAGTAGCAAATGTTTTCCTGAAGGAGATAGTAAGGCTTCATGGAGTTCCCAAAGTAATTGTTTCAGATCGAGATGCTAAGTTTACAGCAGCGTTTTGGAAAGGATTGTTTGGAGGGATGGGTACTAAGCTGAATTTTAGTACTGCCTATCACCCTCAAACTGACGGGCAAACAGAAAGGACTAATCAAATTTTGGAGGATATGTTGAGAATGTATGTGATGGATAGACCATCAAAGTGGGAAGAGTATATGCATTTAGCTGAGTTTGCGTATAATAACAGCTACCAATCTTCTATTAAAATGAGTCCGTTTGAAGCACTATATGGAAGAAAGTGTCGTACTCCTTTGAGTTGGAGCCAACCAGAGGATAAACTAATGTTGGGACCAGATGCACTACAAGAGATGGAAAGAATTCTGAAACGGATACAAGGTAACATCAAGACAGCACAAGATCGCCAGAAAAATTATGCTGATAAGAAATGAGTGCACCGAGAATTCAAAGTGGGAGACCATGTGTATTTGCGTATTAAACCCAAAAAGAGCACACTTTATGCCGGAAGTTGTGCGAAACTGGCTCCTAGATATTGTGGTCCTTTTGAAGTATTAGAAAGGGTGGGACCAGTGGCTTACAAGCTGGCCTTACCACCCCATGTTAAAGTGCATAATGTGTTTCATGTTTCATTATTAAAAAGATATGTGCATGATGCTTCTCACATAGTTGATTGGAATGTTGTACATGTGGAACCAGAAGGGGAGTTTCTGCCAGAACCGCTTCAAATATTGGAGCGGGAAGAAATTGAATTAATAAACAGAACGGTGGCTAGAGTAAAAGTGCAGTGGAAGCACTTTACTGCTGAAGAAGCTACCTGGGAAAGGGAAGCTGAAATGATGGAAAAATATCCATTTTTGTTTAAGTGAACTCTAGTAGTTGAATAACAACACCGAGGACGGTGTTTATTTTCAGAGGGGGAATATGTAACACCCCCAATTTATGTGTTGAAATTTTAAAGTTTGACATTTGAACTTTAATCCTAAGGGGAGTGGACCCCAAAGGATAGATGACTTATGGATGTAATTCAATATTTTAGTTGAAGAAATCAATAAAATTTCTGATGTGCATATAGACCAAGAATGAGATTTAGAGACCACTTGCTAAATCCATGAGGATGGATAAGGCAAGTATTCCCCTAAAATCCTTCAGAAATCCTTGAAGGGAATTATTTCCAATTTAGATTTTGAGGAAAAAATCTAAATTTCCCCAATGATGAGGAAAGTAGTTGGGAAGAGGTGAAAAGTTGGAAAAGCTGAGGAAAAGCATAAAACAGCTTTAAAGAATCCCAAAAATGGGAAGCCTAGGCAAACAGGAATAAAAGCATCCTGCTATTCTGGACGCAGAATTAGAAACAGGCTTGGGGAAAATAGCTTAAATAAGCTGCTCCTAAACAGATCAAGAGGTTGATCTGTGGTGGAATTGGTCTCAGCTCGGGGGTGAGTTTTGGGAGATAAATAGAACTCTACGGTTGGGAGGTTGGTCTACTGCATTAATGGTATGTCTTTAAATTTGATGCTCTTCTATTTTAAATCAGTATGAATTGGCTACATATAAGATTTAATGGAATGGTATGATTGATTTTAGTACTACATTTAACTGAATCTATCTTTAGGTATTCACCTTCAAGATTCTGTTTAGTTGTAGACCAGAACTCCCTAGAGTAGAAACCTACAGAAACTTTAAATCCAATAGGGTTTAAATCTGAAGGTACTTAGTCTTCACAGATAACAAAATAATTAACTGGTATTACATGTAATTATATAAATTTGAAAGTACATGCTCATATTTATGTTAGAAAAATATTGTAACATCATTGGAAGCTACATGATAAAAGCAAAGAGAAGAAAAGAAAATAAACATTTGAGTATGTATTTCCAAATTTTGTAGTTTCAGGAGATATTCTACCTTATAGAAATATTATATCATTTATAGCATTCCTAGCATAAATGGTACTCTTGAATATATTTCTAATCCATGAAATAACTATAAAAAAAATAACAAAGCCCTAACTTATAACTAGGGCACACCACTCGAATTTATATCATCTACATATAAAAACAAAATAAGTGCTTGATTTTATATTGATGATCAGTTCTACTTTTAGAAAAGGATTAACATATAACATATATATTAGCATATCATAATTTTAGCATGGCATGATTGGAGACTATTAACATATATATTAGAATTTTATAAAATCTCCATACTATGATTGGGCCCAAGTTAAAAGAAAAATAATAATTATCTCTACAGAAAATGTGATGTGTTAGTTTCACTTGGATATTTCTCATAAACTAATCAAAACATATCCTTACTTACGAAAAGAAATTTCAGTCATTATCTTACCATAGACATAGCATATTGGATGCGTTGAGTGTAAGCAGTTAGTGCGAACAGAATAAGTAGGGCCGTTCCTTAAACTTCCCATAGACAATATTAACCTCGTAGTCGATTTTACATAACTCGAGGTACACGTATTAGCACATTTTGAAATAAAAACGAGATGACATTATAGATTTCCAATAGCAGAAACATGTATAGCTGTGCTATAAGATCTGAAAATGTCTGTTCAAATTATAAGAGTAACAGTGCGATAAGATTAGAGAATGTATGTTCAAATTATATGAATAACAGTGCATTAAGACTTGAGAATGTATGTTCAAATTTTATATATGACAGTGCGAAAAGACTAGAGAGATATTACGCCCAGGATACATGCATATGCCAGTAAGAGTAGGTGATATAGCTCTGTCGGGGGAAATTTATACACGGCGGTTGTTATATCATTACCATACCCAACAAAAAAGTTAGTGAAGCGTTATAGAAAAACCAAAAATATAAGTTCAGGATACGATTGAGTCACGGCGTATATGCTCATGGGTAAACTAATTGTTTACAGCGTGATAACCCCAGGCGGCATGCCTAGTTACGATTAAACGCAATACACGTACCTATACACACCACAAGGAGATATGGCTAGGTTTTAAGCGCATTTTCTCTGCTACCTTTCCTAGAAAACCACATAGAAACAATGAGCTTAGAAAAAATTAAGTAATACAGAGATTTAGCAGAGGTACGCTGATCGCGATAAACTCATGGAAGACGAGAAGCAGAGGAGAGTCCTGGTCACTCCTCGTGGCATAGAAAGAGAAAAAGGTTTTCTGCAACTTGAAAAAAAAGAGGGAATTCTAAGACTGTAACCATGATTTGTGGCCTTGAGTATGAGATTGAGGTTTGTAAACTAAAAGTTACCCCATTAATGTAAGACGTAGCGTTATATATGCCAATGACATAGCATTCCGCTGTACCATGGGAGAAAAAAATTAATTAAAACCCTCTCACTGTAGACATTTAATTTTATAGATTCTTCCCAGATAATAATGATAGACCAGGGTAATAGCAGTAAAAATATAAATCGTTAAACTAAGAGTTACTGCAATGGAAAGCTGATAACCTAGCATTTCACACAGACGTGTGCACCGAGTACTAAGTCACATACATACAACAGAACCTGCAACTCGAGCTGTCTGGAGGATGGGATGGAAAAGCAGGTAATACACCGATCCGAGAAGCCATCTACGCACCTGAAACCAAACAAACAACCAACGCATTAGAAATGAGAAGAGACTATAAACGAATGTAATTAAAATAAGAAATCAAAGAAAGGAGGGGAACTGGAGCAAAAATCGATTTACTCCTTTGGAAGGGAAGCGTAGGCAAGAAAATAATTGATCGCCCGTCATCATAGGCAGAAAGAAAACCACAGGGTCGTATTACTCTACTCAACTCGGGAGTGTAGAACTTAAAATCTGCTATGTACACTCGATCCGTTTCAGAAACCTTGAAGAAAAATATCGAAGAGGGCGATAGGAATAGGAACGAGTCTGGGCGGTGGAGGGTTGAAATAATAAAACGAAACCCTATCTCAAACTCATCACTTTACCGAGGGAACCAGAGGTTACCTCTGCGCATTTAATTCCCACAACAGTTACCCTTACGAAATCCCGAGGGGGGATTGTATCGATCTAAACAAACCTGACCATGCGTCCTGCTCTAAAGAAATTTAATATTATTCCATACACTCTAATGTACTCGGTCGTCCAAAAATTCGGCGAAATAAGGGATTCAACACCGCCAAAGTGACATTCCCAGCTAGGGTGAGACGTGTCAATCGATCACAGGTAGGAGTACATCTGTGACAACGCAGGTTTCCTGAAGAGTGATCAAGGAGCACACCATTTGAAACTTGAAATCGGTGTGAAGATCTGTCGCACAGAAAGGTGTACAAACGCACTTTTCCGCCGAAGATGGCATCGGGCCCATCGCACTCAACCCTCCAACCTCACGCAACCCCTGGCTTCGCACGCAACCAAGCACTGAGTATAATCACGAGAATATTAGGGTTAACTGAATCAGATAGAGATGCAACTATACTGGTTCCTATCGATAGACACGATCCATCGATCCGCCCTTACTGTCATCATTAGCACGGTTCAGAAAATCAAGTGGTTTAACCATAAAAATATGAAATGAAACGACCGCACTTACATTTCCGACAGCGCGGCTATCACGGTGTAAGCCAGCGCAAACATTACCTACAGTGGTAATATAAAACGATACAATTATATATGTATACAATTGATGCCAACGATAAAAATGTTAAATATATCGTTTAGACCAAAGTAAAAGGGTGAAATAGTTATAAGTAATGGCCGGGGCCGAGATAAAAGTTAAAAATATATATATTATGAATGGTGTTGAGACATAAGGTTAGATATATATGTATACCTCATAATTTCGAATGTCATAAACCATATGTTATAACCCTTATGGGTTTGGAGATAGCATATGTTATAAACATGGTGGGTTATATGATAATGAAAACCATATGTTATAACCCTTGTGGGTTTTGTGATATTATATGTTGTAAACATGGTGGGTGGTATGATAATGCCTATATAGTTATAGAGTTAAAGTGAGTAAGTACGGCTAAAAATTTTAGATACCTAGTTATTCTAGTCTACATAAATGTAAGAAGGTGGTTATCATTGTCTGACTCAAAAGAGTATTTAAACATTGGGATAGAATGAAGATAATCTAGAGGTTTTAAAAAGAAAAAAAAAAAAAAAATTGGGAGGCGTGACAATAAAATGTAATTAAAAAATATTAAGAATTAAATTATTAAGTATTATTTTTAATTAAAATTAAAGTAAATGTATATTTTTTGGAGAGGGAATCTCTAGCCTTATATAGTAGAGATGTTATAATGTATTCTAAAGAAAAATAAAAAATTATAAATTAAAATTAAAATTTATATTGTTTTGGTAATAATATACTTTAATAATATAACTAAAAAATATTAATTCTAAATTTTTGGTAATAATAATCATTGTTTTAAAAACAGTAAAGAAATTAAATATTTATTAATTTTAATAAAATATTAATTAACATATAAAATAAATGTAATTATCAACATCTTAATATTTATATTAAATCTTAGTCATTTGCATAAAATAATTTAAATTCTAAAATTCATAATAAATATTATGTGTGTGAATATGTCACCTTGTTAACCGAGGTGCGTAATTTTTGTGGGTATGAGTATGTTTGTGTGCACCATTTGTTTGTTGTGTGCCTATATGCATGTGAATGATTGCGCCTCATTCAAAATGGATTGTATGCCTCTATGATTAGTCCCATGCAAATGATGAACTATTTTTGGGGTCATATAAGCTACCACCTTCAAGTGGTTGACCCTATTAGTAGAGATTTTACATCTTTGTTAATGATGAATCATTTTTAGGGTCATATAAGCTATCATCTTGAGGTGGTTGGCCATATATATATATAATATATATATATTTATATTAATAAACTAACATAATTTCAACAATGGTATAAGTATGGATTATTAAAAAATTTTATTATAAAAATATTTAAAGGAAATATAAAATATAATAATAAAATCATTAAATATTTATTATTATGTGCTTTATTAAAAATTACAACATATAGATTGTAATTAAAAGATATTGAAAATTAAATTATTAAATATTATTTCAAATTGAAATTAAAGTAAATGTATATTAGCGCTGAAGTGACATTTTTTAGCTTAATATGGTAGATGTTACACCTTGTACTTCAGTGAATATTAGCTAATGAGTTACTAAATACTTGAATTAGTTTTTTTGGTTAATATTACTTTATTCATAAAATTGTAGTTAGGAGGTTAAGAGGAACTTCACGAAATTAGTTTGAATTTGAGGTCAACATGTTAATGAATATTGTTTTTTTCGTATGGTACATGAACGACTTGTTTTCTGATTAATAGGTTTGGAAAACTCAAGCATGAGACCCTAAACGATTTCTCTAAATACGAGAGAGTTAAATGGTCATGCTTTCCTTATCCTTCTTGGGGTAGAGATACAAGGCTCTCGGAGGAAGGAAAATGGGTTCTTTTCACTTTTCCTATGAAATAAACATAAATTTTATTCGAGAAGGAAAAATTGGACTAGAAATTGTTGTGCACAATGGAGGAGAATAGTTCTTAAGCTAGGTTAGTCCCAGTGGAACTCTCTCCATATTGGCAGGTTTTCACACTGGAGGGTAGAGTCTTGTTCTATAAACGATTAGGAAATATCACTTCCATAAGAGGAACTCCTTGGTAGTTGTAAAGCTCAGGGGAATTGAGACATGATTATTGAACTTATGGGTAGGGAGGAGGGTGCTCCTCTGTTTGAGTTTTTAGACTATCTAGAGGAATCATAAGTATTTTCTTTAATTAGAAAACATAATAATAGGAATGTAGCTAAGGTTGTGAATGATAGGCTTATTCCTAATTCAAAAGAATATAGCAGTACTGAAATGTATTAATCTTGTTTCTATAGTCTTTTTAGTAAGTTCTATTACAATTCTAAAATGTTGCAATAAATATATATATATATATATATATATATATATATATATATAATCATGCATAGGAAACAGAGTTATAGATGTATTTATTAGAATAAAGTTAATAACAACCCAGGTTACAAAGAAGCATTATGTAATAGTATATTAGTGGTATGTCGATCATGAAATGTGCAGGCCTCATGCCAAAAACCTTTGTATAACCCTAGTAAGGACAAGTGGTCTTATTTTCGAAATACTCAGCTAAAGCACATGGGTTCTAGTTGGAATTTTCTCAACATCGAAATAAAATAAAACTACTAAAGTAGGGAAACCCCAATTATAGAAGTAAATACTATAATGAAAAAACTCAAAATTAAACTAAATCGCTAAGAATGCATGAAAACACCGAAAACTATAATATTTTCATTTTTTAAATATTGAGCTAGTATCAACAAGTAAAAATATATGTCACTGATTGAAAAATAAAAGTACCAAATTATGACTCTAAAACAGAACAGGCCCATAACCATTAACAAATCAAAATATAATAAATGTGCAAACTAGAAAACACAGAGGGTTACATTAAAAGAACCAATTAACTGCTAATTAAATAAAGTAACCATTGTTATCTAAGTTTTAAGTAAGTAAAACAAAACCATTACCATTACCTAAATAGGTATTACAATACAAAATTAAACAAGTTTTGAGTGTTTCCAAAGTATCTTACTGACCAAAGAGGATAATTGGTTGGGTCCTGGACACATTGAACCAGACTTTGGACAAATCAGAACATAGACATGATTCAAAAGAAATACATTAAGTACAGAAACCTATTAGGGCCAAACCATATTTCATAGTATGTGAACAAGAAACCAAAATTCAATATGGTTCCAACCTGCATAACTAAATAGAGCATAATTTGAGTAATTTTTTTAACCGAACCCTCAACTGGGAGACCAGTGAAGAGAACCGTCGGGTAACCATGGAAATTTGAGAATATTACCTAGAAAAATATTCAAGGGTAAGTTGGATTTCCATAATACCATCACATTTGAATATGAGACCATTAAAATAAAATCATACCTGCAACCAACAGAACAAAATCCTCAGGTGGAAGAAAATTATAGTTTTTAGAAGGGATAAAACCTAACTTAACCACTCTAACATAACTAAAATATACCTTGACGGGTGAGATTAGTATCGCAGCTTCACGTGTGTGAGAAGAAAAGGAGAATATGTAGTTTACAAACAATTAAACTTCCTAAAGTGATTAAAATGTTGGGATAAGGACTCATTTTTATTTCCTTACCTAAAGTCACCATAGGAGTGTGAAAGACAACTAGAGGCACTGCAACCAAAACTCGCAAGAAATAATACATGCAAGGACCGAAAAGGGATTTTTTTTGGTTGAAATGCAAATAAAATAGAGTCTACGAAGAGTTTCTGTGTGAAAATCCAACCTGGGGTGGCATCATGATGTCGACGATGTCGAGACAGAATGCTTTTCTATGTTGTGGTAACAGAATTCAAACCACGTCTAGAGAGACAGTAGAGATTGAGTGAGGAAATGAATGACCGATTAGTAGGGTTTGAGTGGGGGGTGTATTACCCTAACCTCCCTTAATATCCTGTAGTCATCATATCACCATCCAAAACTATGGCATAATAAGACTACCTCTCAACTCAACTAGCTGCCAAGAAGCACCTCTACACTATTCATGTAAATAACATGAAGGTAATGTGGAAAGTGATTAAGTTAAGTTCCCAGTTTTGACATAGTATGGAGTGATAAATATGTCAGCCTTATCATAGGACTTTAGTGTAATACAATCGTTAAATCCAAGGAACATATCAACCCAGGGACATGTAAATAAATTCAAATCATAAGTTTAATAAAAACAATTTGATTGTGGTACTAATGTAATTGTTGTGGTAATTGCAGAACATGAATGTGTGACATGAATGTGTACCCTAAAATATATCATCAATGCTCATACATTTTATATATATAACACTTGGACCATAGTCATAAAACTTGAACTTATGCCATTACTTTCAATTTTTTATTTTTATTGTTATTAATTTCACGGGTGATTATTTATAATTGATATTAGATCCATCTATAAAGTTGAGGCCTAAGTGAGCCATATAATATTAACAAAAGTGTTACTGATGCACGGAGAAAGGTAGAAAGCGGTATGAGAAAGGGAATCACCTCGCTAGGATGACCAACAATAGTTGTTGGATATGGACCCCACATGGAGGGACCCCCATAAATATGGGTTCAATAGGTGAAAATGTGTCTGATTCAAATTTTTAATTTTGTGAGAACCAGTCCAAAAGTTGTGGGAATAGATGACAACCTTGAGAGCTGAAAATTAAAGACTAAGGTTGGAACAAGAACGGATTATGAAAAGATTATCCGACAGGTAGAACCATAGACATCTAAACACAAACCCAGAGAATGGAAATAAAACTCATATGCAACATTCGGGAGATGAACATCGATAGGTGGAAGGAGGGCAGATTGAGAATGAAGAGGAGACAAAAAATGCTTTGGGTGGTAGATTAAACAAGAAACAAAAAGTGAAACTACAAGGGGAGCTTAAAAAAATTAGACAACCAATATTCTACGTGGAAACTGAAGAGGTTTTTGAAGCATGGTTAATAAATATGAATAGATATTTCTAGATCTATGATTTTAAAGATAATATGAAATTTAGAATTCCAATCTATCAATTATAGGGAAAATTGATGCAGGAGCATCTAACCTAGGATTGAATTTTTACCAAGGGAGTTAGTTTCTTAAGTCACGATTTCATTAGTTATTGTACTTTTCCTATAGTTTCAGGAGAGAATGAAAATTATTGTAATTAGGAGAAGGTTCAAGAGTATTTTGGAAGAATTGAGATATTTGAGGGTTAGTTAGATATTATCTAGAGATAAGGGATTGGGTGAGAGATTTTATGGATCATGAGAGACATTGTAGGAGTTTGTTTAGGATCTAGAACCTAATATGGGTTCAGATCTACTTGTATAAATATAGGTGAGCCCATGAGCCAAGAAAGTGAATAAGAGAGAGGAAGGAGAGGCTTATTATTAGGTCAATGTTCTCTTGTAAATATTTTATTTATTAATTAATTATTTCTGAGACTTTATATGCATATGTATTGTGTATATTTTCAGTTTTGTGTTGTCGTGTGTATCTTTAAGTTGCAGACCCTATTGTTTGTAGAATCATTTTTGGTATTAAAGAAAGGATGAGAGAGTAGTGTGAAGTTCGTGACCAACCTTAAACTAGGTGTTGAACGAGTTTCTAAAGTAAATGAGCATGAAAAGTGTGAGTGTGGAACCTGTGATATGGGTAAAGGTTGTGAGAACACTATGTATGATGGTTGAAGCCATGGAAATGTTAAGGCTATGCAACATAAGTTAATGAGTTTAACATGACAAAAAATTTCGATTCTCGGAATATCGTGTGGAATGTTGGAGACCTTGCAAATCTGAATCAAATAAATTTTCTTACGAAGAATGCAAGATTTAAATCCCTAAATTATCTGTCAATTGTGCTCTTCCCATGAAGACAACCATTTGAAGCTTTGAAGTGTTGCAAATCATGATTTGTCCTGGATTTCTACAGTTTCCTTTTACTTAAAAATTTGTTTATTAACGTTGGAGGTTTTCATATGGTCACAAGGGAAGATTTTATGGTAGAAAATGGTAGGTTTTGATGTAATATCAAAATATTCAGTGAATTAAAGCTATTTGAGGCAACATATGCCTTAACTAGTAACGAATTCATATCCAAAATATATTTTGTGTGATTTTGAACGAGAAATATTATGTTGCATGCCTTTTTACATGACATTTATATTTTTAAAATTTCAAAAAGTTTCCTTGATTGAGATTTAATTCAAAAATGCTAAAGCTTTTGTCTCTGTGTGGAAATTTGAAAAAAGTATGGAGATATAGTGTTCCCTTTTTCAGAAAATGTATACTATTGAATTTGATAGAAAACAAACAAATTTTTAAACATAATATTGTTGATGTAATGAGGGTAAACAAATATTAGCATGATTATGTGTGAAAAAAAAATATTACATTTATTTCTTGTAACCTAGAAATTAAAAGTAAGTGTTGTAGGCATGTCAGAGTGATTGGAGATACTAGGTAAGTTGCATGTCATATTTGTGAGGGATAAAAAAAATTGTTTGCTACTATGTGCACATTGGTCTTGATAAAGTCTTCATGTGAATTGATAACGTGGAGTTGAAGCATTAAATCAAATCCAGTAGTCATATTTGTTGTGTTTAAAAGGAATTTTGGCATTGGATTATTCCTTCAACACTAATGTTATTCACAAGGTTTTAAGTTCGTCTACAACAAATTTGAAGTAAAATTAAGTAGTAAAGGTAAAGGTGAAAGTAAATGATAAAGATAAACTCATGTTCTATCAAAAAAATATAAAGTACAAATAATAATTTGCATATGGGTGGAGATAAATTATCTGGTTAAAATAAATGTTGAATGATAAATGGTGAGTTGTTGCACACAATTTTGAGTGGGTGATCTATGGTTCCATAAAAGCACATGTGGGTTTCAAAATGCATAGCTTTAGTTATTCATGGATTGTAATGATGGTAATGTATGAAATGGTATATGCTCATGGTTTATAAAAAAATCATGAATGGTATATATATATATATATATATATATATATACCATCAATAAATTTTCAAGGTACTTTAATTTGTATATCGGTTGAAATATCTCTTTAATTAAATGAAGAGTGTACGTGATGGTGAACATGATAAAGGATATGAATATGACTATGCATAGTCATTCGCAAAATTCAGGGAAAAGTCACAGTGATGCTATAGAATCTAACATAAATGATGAAGAGTTCGAGAAATAGATTATTGAGTTGAAGACATGACTTGATGTGTTGGTGGAATTTTTACAGATTTAGAAACATGGATGGATAATGAAGAAGATAGTTATATGGCCAATCAAGAAGTTGATTTCAAGGAGACAGAAACACAAGTTGAAATTTTTGTTAAGGGAAGCGAAAACACTCCAAATAACTAAGATGGATGTATGCATTTGTGAACTAGAACAAGGACTGATGCTTGGTGAGGACGATGATGATATGAATATATGTTTGATTCCCATAGGTAGTTCCACAAACTATTCAGAAGATGAGGATAAATACTTGAGGACAAAATCAGATGTCGAGACTATAAAGCCTTATGTTTTTTAATTTGACAATTGGTATGTGGATGCATGATGTGGTGAAGATGATGGAAAAGGCTCTAATTCTATTTCATGCAAGGATGAAGACCAGTGTGTTGAAATGATTTCTGAAAGAGACAGTAAAATCTTGATTGAATGTGAAAAATAACTACAATTTCTAGAGAAGATGTTCAAGGAACCTAAATCTAATCAAGTTTCAATAAAGAAAAGAAAATTTCAAGCAGTAAAAATGTGGAATGTGAATTTAAGGTTAAAGATGATGAATCAATATTCCAACTAGTAACAACAAACTTTAATTAAAAACTATATTGGATATTGAAATTAAATAATTAAGGAAACTAATGGAAAAGACACTTAAACCAAGATATTGCAAGATGAGTCAAAAGGACAAAAACAAGATACATTTGACTACACAAATATAGATCAAAAAATAAGGAGGATAATTGTAGCATAAAATTTGGAAACCGAAAGAATTAAAAGTCATAGCCATTGAAGTAAAACAATAAAGAATGGATGATCAATAACAGACTAAAGTTTGGTATCGAGGATGAGTTTTATCAACTTATGAAGATATATGGTTGGGAGACCATAAATTTATTTTACCTCGAGAGTTTGATGCAGGAGCATCTAACCTAGGGTTGAATGTTTACCAAGGGAGTTAGTTTATTAATTTAGGATTTAATTATTTGATGTATTTTTTCTATATTTTTAGGAGAGAATGAGAATTATTGTAATTAGGATAAGGTTCAAGAGTATTTTGGAAGAACTGAGAGATTTAAAGGTTAGTTAGATCTTATCTAAATATAAGGGATTAGGTGATATATTTTATGGAACATGAGAGCTATAGTTAGAGTTAGTTTAGGATCTAGAACCTACTTCTGGTTCAGATCCACTTGTATAAATCTAGGTGAGCCCATGAGGCATGCAAGTGAGTGAGAGAGAAGGGGAAGCATATTTATTCCGTATATTTTCAATTTTATGTTGTTTTGTATATTTTAAAGTTGTAGGACATATTCTCTACGGCATCAAAAAACAACCCTATGGTGGGAAGAAATTAAAACCATTTGCGGGATTGATGAACATGAGGTTACATGGGACAACTTCCATAAAAAAATAAGGAAAAGTATTTAATAGAACATTTTTATGACGAGAAATAGAAAGAGTTCCATGATTTAAAATTGGGGCAGGTGACTATGGATTAGTTTATCACAAAATTGACCTCACTGCTAAGATATGTACCTTACCACCTAGAGGACAAGGAAAAGGTGCAGTGATTCACCAATAGCTTAGAAACTTTGATGAAGGAAACACTAGTACAAAATGGCTAATTATTTACTAAAACAACAACTAAAATTTTCATATAAACGGCCATTTTTCAGTTGGTAACCAGTAGTAGCTAATTTACAGTATCTTATAACATGCCCAACTTTACTCGTTTTTAGCTTAGTCATTAATTGGTTGTCTCAATTTTATCATCAATTAGTATATTTAGTCATAAATTTGGTCATTAATTTAGTCATTTATTTAATCATTAATTTCCACATGTAATGACAAAATATATAACAAAATATATTACTATATAATCATCAGAGAAAGCCAATTAATTATTTCGCGACTAAATTAAAAAAATGTCATACAATTTTCACTTGCTCATCTAATATGAAAATGAAAAGTTACATATGTTAATTAAAATATTTAACAATATCAAGTGAAACTGTAAATAATTTCAACCACATAAATTATATTATATGAAATGTCAAGTATTACAATATGAGTTTCCAACATAACATTGGTTGGACTACAATTTATACATGAAATGTTGTTTCATCGCCACAAAATATTATCATTGTGTTGCCAAGGCATTGCAGGTGAATTCACCAACTATAAAGACTTGACCACCAGTCTCTATGTGTGTGTCCTATGTGGGATATTGGCTTTAAGGGTATCACTATATTGGTTCTCTTCTCTCTCTTTTTGCATTTTTCACTCCAATTTTAGTGTTCTATTTCTTTAAATCCTGCTGCTTACCATCATTACTAAATTCCTTTTCTAAAAAGATAAATAAATAAATAAGATACAGTTTAGAGTGTAAGACATGAAATAAAATGCAAACTATAATATAAAATAAAGTATACTATAAAGGATTTATATGACATATACCTCAAAATCAACAATGTTAAATCCTTTCTTCCCCATAAAAGTAAGAAACTCAAACATGTTTTCTTCAGTTGAGCGATAGTGGCCACTTTGTCGCCAAATGACTTGTATAAAAAAAGAAAATAAAATGCCACCATAGAAAATAACACCTTAGTAAGTTAGTATTCAACCTTCATGGAAATATTAGGTACAATCATGCCAACTAAGTTACATGTTAAAAATATCAAGTTTTAAATAACTTGTGAAAACAAATAATATTCGGTGTGATGTCTAATCCTTGTCATTTTATTCGCAACAACATTATTTCCTCTAACGCATGAACTTGCTCAAGTATATAAACATGTTCTCAAATAACCACATGAAAGTAAACTTTTCTAAAAGTCGTGAAAATATTTCAACACGGAAAAGTTAAAAGGATTTCAATCAATATCATGTAATACTAATTCCATCTTTAGGCTTTGGTCATTGCTTAAACGAACATTATACCAAGTATTTTCAATTTCATATTTAGAATACAAAGAAAAATCAAAATAAATGTTCAAAATAAAATCAAACAATAAAGAGAGGATATCATGGAATGGACATTGCAGTTATAAAAAAACTGTTTACCTATCCATTGATGCCTTATCAAACATTCCTAAAACATTTTCTTGCCTAAAATAACCATGAGGTGAAGGAATAAAAACAGTAAAAACCATAAGAATACCCACTATAAACATTTCTAAAGCTGATGGCTCAATTTCCTGAAGGATCTCCTAAAACAAATTAATCATATCCATGACGAGATCTACTTTTTATCCCCATTCTTTTTCCAATCACATTTCCTATAACCTTCCCACACCATATTCCAGTAACAATTAGATGAAGGCATTGACATTTGTTTTTATCTTTTGTATCTATAAAATTTGAGTCTATTTTTTTTTGAGAACATATGAATTCGTATTTAAAGCCTTCCTATCATGAGAAGGTACTAATCAAGTAAGCCATCAGAAAAAACAACCTCAATGAGGTCCTCTAACAATTTCTAAAATATCAATATTTTTCTTGATGTGATATCTTGGATAGAAAAAATAACATATCTGTAAAAGAAAAATACATATATTACTTATATTCAAACTATGTATTGGTGTATTCTTAGGTAGAATTTTAATATGTCCCTCTGCCTTTACCAAAGAGAATTTTAGCTTGGTTAAACTTTGTATCCTTTTATTTAGCATCAATTTCTACAGGATAAATGTTACACGTTATTCTTTTTCATTTCTCTACATGCTACATATGATAAATTGAAAGTCACATAAAAGCAAGAGAAAACCATTTTCTAACCAAAACAAACAAGCAAACAATGCCTCTAATAAAACTTCACACCTTAGAAACTACTCTGCCACATGCTTAGGATAAAGGTGATATTATTTGAATCATATTTAGGTCATATTTAATGGGATATTTGTATGTTTACCATGATGTCAATTTGGTGGTAAAAGAAACATATAAATCTAGTTTATTATTAGTGAAATTCAAGTATAATTCAGAAAAATAACGTCATTGCAAGGTAGTGCAGAGAGAAACATCTTCATAATTAGGCTATTCTCTTTTAGTTTGATTTGAGTTTATTTTTGAAATAGAAAAATGAAAATTGAAATAGCCTTGTGTGTAACACCCCCAATTTATGTGTTTGAATTTCAAAGCTAGACATTTGAACTTTAATCCTAAGGGGAGTGGACCCCAAAGGATAAGTATTTTGTGAATGTAATTAAATAATAAATTTGAGGAAATGAATTAAATGAATTGTGCAGATTGACCAAAATGAGATTTATGAGATCACTTGCTAAATCCATGAGGATGGATGAGGCAAATATATCCCCACAATCTTTCAAAAATCCTTCAAAGAAATTATTTCTAAATTTATATTTTTGAGGAAAAATCTGAATTCCCAAATGATGAGGAAAGTAGTTGGGAAGAGGTAAAAAGCTGGAAAAGCTGAGGAAAAGCATAAAACAGCTTTAAAGAATCCCTAAAATGGGAAGCCTAGGCAAACAGGAAGAAAAGCATCCTGATATTCTGGACGCAGAATTGGAAACAGGCTTTGGGGAACAATAGCTTAAATAAGCTGCTCCTAAACAGATTAGTGGTTGGTCTTTGGTGGAGGTGATCTTAGCTCGGGGGTGAGTTCTAGGAGACAGAAGGACTCTAAGGTTGGGAGGTTGGTCGATTGCATGAGTGGTATGTATTTGAAATTACTGAATGTGTTTACTTCAGATAGTATGAATTGGCTACATATAAAAGTTAATTGTATATTAGAAAATAAATGCTACATTTAACAGAATTAATCATAAGGTATTCACCTTTATAATTATGCATAATTGTAGAAATTAAATCTGTGGTGAAGAATCCAACAAAATCTCTAAACCAGGGTTGGTTTAAATCTGAGGATACTTATTTCTCCAAAGTAAAATTTCTGATTTAACCTTAATTTGCTTCTATTTCATAGAATGATACTAATATATACACACATAGTAGAGAGCGATCTGAGATTTCCTGTATTATACTGGAAAATAACAGGAGATGAACTGAATTTTTAAATTGTGATTTAAACTGTGCATTAAAGAATGAAAGGAGAAATTGTATAGATTGACCTCAGGGTCAGCACATCAATTATACATAACCAGAACCTCAATAGTAAATAAAATTTGCATGTAAGCACCAATTTCTATAGCAGAAGAAAGCAACTATTAAATTGTATGAGACTACTCATTGATAATTATCTTATGGAACTATTCTAATATTAGAGAACATAATTAATAGATGAAATAAAATTAAAGTAAATAACCAACATGCAGATTCATCACAGCATGGCATATTGAAATATATGTATTATAGTCTATTTTGTGAACCCAAGCCGAGGGGTTAAAAAATGGTGGATTATAAATACCAAGGTCTTTTAGAAAAAAAAATGGAGACACATATTCATATACCATCTGTAGATAATTTAGACACATATCCTATGTAAATTATTAACCAGGGTATAAAACAGAAATGGTGATATGGTATACTATTTCCAACCATTATGAAAGAAACTCAACTTCTTCTACTGTCAAAAACTACACACTATTGTGGCATGAGAACTACATGCAAATGTATTGGACTAAACATCTTACCACTATGAACATAGTATGTACAAAAAAATAATAAAATGAGTAATCATAAGAGTACAGGATATTGATTTATAATATGGAGAAGAACAGTACACTATTCACTAAAATATTACCAGATTCAGTAATATAGTCTAACGACTGTAGGATATGGAAGCTCCAAGGTAATAAAATACGCATAGAAATCCATTAAATCAAAAAGGGGTATTGTGAAAAGTAAGGTACAACAGATATATAAAATCCAAACGTTTATACGTCACTGCAGCCTAGGAAGAGTTTCATGACTCTCCAAGAACTGATATAAGTACATAAGTAGTATTGGAAATTAACATTTACAATTGTCAAAAAAAATCTACAAATTTAGTAGTACAAATTTTAAGTTGTAGAAGGATGGACTTCCTCTAACCAGAGTTTGGTGAATACCGACCTGTAAGAGGCAAGAGAAGTCAAGGTTAAAGGACGAAGGAAGTCATTACTCTCGTTGCTCCAGAGAAAGAGTAAGGCGCAGGTCGTAGTTACCTGTAACAAACAAAACCCAAAATAAATACGATGTATAGTATGACGAGAAGAAAAATTAGGAGAACCAGAGATAAAAGGATAGCTAAGAGAGGGAAGCGCTACCTGGCGAGAGAGAAATTTAACTTCATATATGCCCTGTACATATAAATAGAAATTTTCATCAATACATATAACCTGAAGGTGGGCGTTCAAATTCAGAGGGTGACCGCACCAGAAGTATGGCACCCTAAACAAGTTGAAAACCAAAAAAAAAGAACCAGGAAGTCGAGAGGAGTATTATACCTTTGGCGCCATGAAAACGTCTCCATAGAAAACCTCGAGGAGTGTAAGACATAAGGTCAGCTCTGACACCCAAGAGCATGCATTCTATTCCAGCCATAGATGGAACGTGAAGGGAAATACTTAATATTCATACCATGAATTTAACCCACGCAAACCGAATCAATTGAAAACAAAGAAATCAATTTTCTGCAAACATAATAGAACCTATTATGAGAACGATGCACAGTCTTGACAAATTGACAGATGAAATTAAATCCCGAGCTAAAATGATGGCAATAGATCCGTCTAAACCCAACAATCTCAGCATTGACGAGAAGCGAGAAGCGTAAACCCAAACCAGAAAGGGGAATCCCATAGAAAATAGAGATAATAGGGCGTGAATTCTCAAGTCAATGAGAATTTACATACCTGTGTGGTCCCTTGTAGCGCAACGATATGCAAAAGACTTGTCTGAGTCCCACGCAGTTCATATGGCCACAAAATTCCACTGTCATTCAACAAACCAAACGAAGAGAAAGAGAAAAGAACCGATAAACAACATGAAAAAATGAATTTATATCAACATCATCTGAATCGATTAATGAAACCCTAATGCCAGGATGAATCGGCATCATTCACTTGGCAGGATCGCAAGGGTGAGGCCACAGATAGAAGGGTTAATGAGCAATGTACCATATACGTTCAACATTTAATACAACAAGCCCTGGAATTAATGTTACTGCATTCTGGCCGAGCCATCACCATAGCCTTGGCAACCAGGTAGGCTAACGAAGAGAGTTAAGAGTTACGTGGAATCAATTTCACATGACCATGAATGGACAAGAACCCCTTTTCAATCATTACGACAAGACGGGGAATCATGAATGAGCTTACGTGGAGCCAGTGTTCCATCTCCAGTTTAAATATCGTCAAACCAATCTACCACAAGGTATTACGTGGAGGCCAACTCAATGATTCAATTCTTGATGTCAATAAGGAGGAGAATACCATAATTTAACATAAGTGTGGTGTACGCATAGCGACCAACATAGGTATTAAAGCCCATTTAAGGATCATAGGTCACTAACGATTGGAGACAATGTAATAATCAACAAAAAA
The DNA here is from genome assembly GCA_034641835.2 of Pinus albicaulis. Taxonomy (NCBI): domain Eukaryota; kingdom Viridiplantae; phylum Streptophyta; class Pinopsida; order Pinales; family Pinaceae; genus Pinus; species Pinus albicaulis. The sequence goes on from JAXQQM020063830.1 coordinate 385,892, forward strand.
AAAAATATCATAAAAGTGATTAAATATAAGGTTATTGACATGTAACGATGTGGAAATCGACTTCACATATATTCATTTAACATTACGAACATGTCGAGTGCGCAAAGGTTGATGTTACACAATTAAAGGTGGAATGAAAAAGGGCTAATGAGTAATAAACCCATAATTGTTATGTTAAGTATGGGTAGGTTTTGTTATTAATATGTCTATTACCCATTTGGGTATAAATATATTAAATTCTTAGATGGTGTAACAGGAAGTTGATTGAGATGAGCAAAGCGGCGGTGGGGAAGAGAGTTTGGAGCATGCCGAATTATAAAGGTGACAATAGCATAAGACCTTGCTAAAATCAAACTTAAAAGATTTATAAAAAAAAAAATTTGTTAAGGAACGAGTGGAAGGTGTGACAATGAAAATGAGCCCAAGCTATAAAACTGGGCTGGTGACATTGTGCTCACGGTTGCTGTGTGTTCAATGTATAAATTGATTTTGTGATTTTTTTTTTTTTATATTTGTATTTTCGCTGATCTGTGTTGTGCAGTGTACAGTGGTGCTGAAATGGCAGAAGGTGGAAAAATCTATGTTGATCTGCGTGATGACGATAATGTACCAGATCCAAATGCGCCCATGATGGCTATGTTGCGGGAGTTGCAACAATAGTTGGCTGAGATAAAAAGCCAGAATGACAGATTGTCATTAGCGAGTGAGGAGCAGGAAAAGCTCATCAGAGAATTAACTTTGCGGAATAGCCAAGAAGGCGAAGGTTCCAGAAAGAGGAAAATTGATGAGTCTGATGAGGAAGATGCTGTTAGGCATCAGAATAAACAGAAAAAGGAATTACAGGGGGAATTCCGAAAGATTAAACCTCCCTCCTATGATGGGGAGAAGGAGGAGGATGTTGAAGCCTGGTTGCTGAATATGATTAAGTATTTCCAGGTCTATGAATATGAAAGCAATCTGAAGGCAAGATTAGTTGTTTACCAGCTACAAGGTAAGGCTACCTTGTGGTGGGAGGAGATAAAAATGGTTCATGCCATTGATGAAAAGACAGTCACCTTGGAAGATTTCCAGGTTAAGTTCAAAAACCGCTACCTAAATGAACGTTATTATGATGATAAAGCCAAAGAATTTCATGAACTTAGACTGGCACAGCTCACTATTGATGAGTTTGTTACTAAGTTTACAAATCTGCTGAGATATGTACCCTACATAAGGGAAGAAAAGGAAAAAGTACAAAGGTTTCTGAATTTTTTGCCTGCTGTATACAAAGAGAAATTTGAGTTTGAAAACCCAAAAACAATGGACGAAGCTGTTAGAAAAAGCCAGATTATGTTACCAACAGTTCAAAGGAAAAACTGAACAAGGGAAAAGTTGGGTAAATAAGAATGAGTTCAAAGGGAGGAAACAGAAACCAGCCTATTTGAAGAATTTTGGCAGAGATCATTAGCAGAAAAATTTTAATAAACCCAAAGAAAGTCAAACTGCTCAGTCCCAAGTAGCCTAAGAAAAAATAGATGGAGACAGTAAGAAGGAGGGCATCGTGAAAATGAGAGAACCCCTGAAATGCTGTGGATGTGGAGAACCTCATATGTTGAGATATTGTCCCCATCAAAACATTCAGATAATTATGAGAGATCGAGAAGCCACTACAGTAAATGACATAGCCAGAAATATACCAACTATCAGTGCAACCTTGGAAAATCGGCAAGCAGAACATCAAGCTACCATGGTTGAAATGGAGGGTAAGATTTCTGACTAGTCTGTTACAGTTTTGATTGATCCGGGTGCTTCTTTGAGTTACATTAGTCTAGAAATTGTAGGAAAATGTAATCTTAAACCTGAAAAATTTCAGCAGTCATGTTTGGTTCAGCTGGCCACTAGAACCAAGAGAAAGGTAACACATAAACTTCCCCGAACAACAATCAAATTAAATGATTTTCAAATAGAGGTAAATTTGAACATTTTTCCCTTAGGTTCATATGACCTACTGATAGGAATGAACTGGCTAGAAAAGAAGAAAGATTTGATGAACTGCTGGGATAAAACGTTGCATTGTGTAGATGAGGAAGGGAAACCTTTTATTCTCAAAGGAAAACCAAAACCTATCTCTGTAAGACAAATTTCAGCATTGCAATTAAAAAGAACAGCTAGAAAAGGATATCAATTTTATGCAGTACATGTAGAAGAAATTGAACAGAAAACTGAAGAAAAATTTATGGATATATTACCAGTGATAAGGGAATTTAAAGAAGTTTTTCCAAATGAAATCCCTCATCTTCCCCCCAAAAGAGAGATTGAATTCTCAATTGATCTGGTGCCAGGAGCAACACCTGTCTCCCGAGCGCCTTATCGAATGAGTCCCCCTGAACTAATGGAACTGAAAATGAAATTGCAAGAACTGTTAGATAAAGGGTATATCAGACCGAGTGTGTCTCCTTGGGGAGCACCGATGCTGTTCGTGAAAAAGAATGATGGAACTTTTCGGATGTGTATTGATTATCGTCAATTGAATAAGTTGACCATTAAGAATAGATACCCTTTACCTAGAATTGATGATCTTTTTGATCAAGTGAGAGGAGCTTCAGTATTTCCAAAGATTGATCTAAGGACTGGTTGTCACCAGCTTAGAATTAAAGAAGAAGACATCAGCAAAACAGCCTTTCGAACCAGGTATGGTCATTACGAATTTGTAGTCCTACCTTTTGGTTTGACAAATGCCTCTGCCACATTTATGTGCCTAACGAACAGTGTGTTAAACAATTACTTGGATAAATTTATCCTTGTGTTCATAGATGATATCTTAGTCTACTCAAAAAGTGAAGAGGAACATAAAGAACACTTGAGGATAGTATTAAAAACTCTGAAGGAAAACCAGTTATATGCCAAGTTTAGCAAATGTGAATTTTATAAAGATAAGATCCAATATTTGGGTCATATTATTTCTAAAAGTGGCCTTGCTGTTGACCCTGAAAAGATAAAGGCTATAAAATAATGGCCTGTACCAACTGATGTTTCAGCAGTGAGATCATTCATGGGAATTGCAGGCTATTGTCGCAGATTTGTGGAGAGGTTTTCTGCCATAGCACATCCCATAACTTCATTACAAAGGAAGGGTGTCAAATTTGAGTGGACTGAGAAATGCCAAAACAGTTTTGACCAATTAAAACTGAAACTTACTACAGCCCCTATACTGAAGATTGCAGATCCTGAAAAAGACTTTGTTGTATGTACAAATGCCTGTAGAGAAGGGTTGGGAGGAGTCCTTTTGCAGGAAAATTCAGTTATTGCCTATGAATCTAGAAAACTAAAGATACATGAACAGAGCTATAGTGCCTATAATTTATAATTAGCAGTTGTTATCCATGCTTTGAAAATGTGGCAACACTATCTCCTTGGAAAAAAATTTAGATTGATGACTGATCATATTAGTGTCAAGTATTTCTTTTCCCAAACTGATTTGAATGCTAGACAAGCCAGATGGCTGTCTTTTCTCAGTGAATTTGATATGGACATAAAACATATCAGAGGGAAAGAAAATAAAATTGTTGATGCATTGAGCAGAAATGCTTGTCAGAATATCAATAGCATTGGAAGTAGTGCTCAGATCGATGTAGAAGACTTAGTGAAAAAGGCAGCAAACCAGGATCCAAATTATGAAGTTCTACTGGTAAAACAACTGAAGAAGGAGAAAACTGAATTCACTCAAAACCGAAAAGGACTGATCTTCTATAAGAACAGATTATATATTCCAAATGTGGAGTCCTTGAAAAAAAAAATTCTAGATGAATATCACAAACAGCCCTATGAAGGACATCCAGGATATCAGAAAATGTTAACAGCCTTGAAAAAGAAGTTGTTTTTTCCAGGAATGAAAAGAGATGTAGCAGAATATTTAGCTAGATGCATGGAATGTCAACTAGTTAAAGTTGAACATCAGCATCCTGCTGGTCTTTTAAACCCTTGTCGATTGCAGAATGGAAGTGGGATACAGTTTCCATGGGTTTCATAACAGGGTTACCCAAAAACAAACACCAACATGATTTAGTAATGGTGGTAGTAGACACTTTAACAAAATATGCACATTTTATACCAGTGAAATCTACCTTCAGAACATCTCAAGTAGCGAATGTGTTCTTGAAGGAGGTAGTAAGACTCCATGGGGTTCCAAAGGTGATTGTTTCTGACCGAGATGCTAAGTTTACAGCAGCTTTTTGGGAAGGACTATTTGGAGGGATGGGTACTAAATTGAATTTTAGTACTGCTTACCACCCTTAGAAAGATGGTCAAACGGAAAGAACTAATCAAATTTTGGAGGACATGCTAAGAATGTATGTGATGGGTAGACCCTCAAAGTGGGAAAATTACTTGCATTTAGCTAAATTTTCCTATAATAAAAGCTACCAATCCTCCATCAAAATGAGTCCGTTTGAGGCACTGTATAGAAGGAAGTGTCATACCCCATTGAGCTGGAGTCAGCCAGAAGATAAACTAATGTTGGGACCAGATGCTTTACAAGAGATGGAAAGAATTGTCAAACAGATACAAAGAAACATCAAGAGAGCACAAGATCGCCAAAAGAACTATGCTGATAAGAAAAGAGTGCACTGAGAGTTTAAAGTGGGGGAGCATGTGTATTTGTGTATTAAACCCAAAAAGAGCACTCTTTATGCTGGAAGTTGTGCCAAACTGGCTCCTAGATACTGTGGTCCTTTTGAAGTATTAGAAAGGGTGGGACCAGTGGCTTACAAGTTGGCCTTACCACCCCATATTAGAGTTCATGATGTGTTTCAAGTTTCGTTATTAAAAAGATATGTGCATGATGCTTCTCACATAGTTGATTGGAATGTTGTACATGTGGAACCAGAAGTGGAGTTTCTGCCAAAACCACTTCAAATATTGGAGCGGGAAGAAATTGAATTGAGAAACAGAACAGTAGCAAGAGTAAAGGTGCAGTGGAAGCACTTTACTGCTGAAGAAGCTACCTGGGAAAGAGAAGCTGAAATGATGGAAATATATCCATTTTTGTTTGAAAAATGAACTCTAGTAGTTGAATAACAACACTGAGGATGGTGTTTATTTTCAGAGGGGGAATATGTAACACCCCCAATTTATGTGTTGGAATCTCAAAGCTACACATTTGAACTTTAATCCTAAGGGGAGTGGACCCCAAAGGACAAGTATTCTGTGAATGTAATTAAATATTTAATTTGAGGAAATGAATAAAATGATTGTGTGTAGATTGACCAAAAATGAGATTTATGAGATCACTTGCTAAATCCATGAGGATGGATGAGGCAAATATTTCCCCACAATCTTTCAAAAATCCTTGAAAGAAATTATTTCTAAATTTAGATTTTTGAGGAAAAATCTGAATTCCCCAATGATGAGGAAAGTAGTTGGGAAGAGGTAAAAAGCTGGAAAAGCTGAGGAAAAGCATAAAACAGCTTTAAAGAATCCCTAAAATGGGAAGCCTAGGCAAACAGGAAGAAAAGTATCCTGATATTCTGGATGCAGAATTGGAAACAGGCTTTGGGGAACAATAGCTTAAATAAGCTGCTCCTAAACAGATTAGTGGTTGGTCTGTGGTGGAGGTGATCTCAGCTCGGGGGTGAGTTCTGGGAGACAGAAGGACTCTAAGGTTGGGAGGTTGGTCGATTGCATGTGTGGTATGTATTTGAAATTACTGCATGTGTTTATTTCAGATAGTATGAATTGGCTACATATAAAAGTTAATTGTATATTAGAAAATAAATGCTACATTTAAAATAATTAATCATAAGGTATTCACCTTTATAATTCTGCATAATTGTAGAAATTAAATATGTTGTGAAGAATCCAACAGAATCTCTAAACTAGGGTTGGTTTAAATCTAAGGATACTTATTTCTCCACAGTAAAATTTATGATTTAACCTTAATCTGCTTCTATTTCATAGAACGATACTAAAATATACACACATAGTAGAGAGAAATTTGAGATTTCCTGTATTATACTGGAAAATAACAAGAGATGAACTGAATTTTTAAATTGTGATTTAAATGGTGCATTAAAGAATGAAAGGAGAAATTGTATAGATTGACCTCAGGGTCAGCACATCAATTATACATAACCAAAACCTCAATAGTAAATAAACTTTGCATGTAAGCACCAATTTCTATAGCAGAAGAAAGCAACTATTGAATTGTATGGAACTATTCTAATATTAGAGAACATAATTAATATAGGAAAGAACATTAATGTAAATAACCAACATGCAGATTCATCATAGCATGGCATATTGAAATATATGTATTATAGTCTATTTTGTGAACCCAAGTCAAGGGGTTAAAAATGGTAGATTATAAATACCAAGGTCTTTTAGAAAACAAAATAGAGACACATATTCGTATACCATCTGTAGATAATTTAGACACATATCCTGTGCAAAGTATTAACCAGGGTATAAAACAGAAAGGGTGATATGTTATACTATTTCCAACCGTTATGAAAGAAACTCAACTTCTACTACTGTCAAAACTACACACTATTGTGGCATGAGAACTACAGGAAAATGTACTGGACTAAACATCTTACCACTATGAACATAGTATGTACAGAACAATAATAAAATGAGTAATCATAAGAGTACATGATACTCATTTATAATATGGAGAAGAACAGTACACTATTCACTAAAATATTACCAGATTCAGTAATATAGTCTAACGACTGTAGGATATGGAAGCTCCAAGGTAATAAAATACGCATAGAAATCCATTAAATCAAAAAGGGGTATTGTGAAAAGTAAGGTACAACAGATATATAAAATCCAAACGTTTATACATCACTGCAGCCTGGGAAGAGTTTCATGACTCTCCGAGAACTGATGTAAGTACATAAGCAGTATTGGAAATTAACATTTACAATTGTCAAAAAAAATTCTACAAATTTAGCAGTACAAATTTTAAGCTATAGAAGGACAGACTTCCTCTAACCAGAGTTCGGTGAATACCGACCTGCGAGAGGCAAGAGGAGTCAAGGTTAAAGGACGAAAGAATTCATTACTCCTGTTGCTCTAGAGAAAGAGTAAGGCGCAGGTTGTAGTTACCTATAACAAACAAAACCCAAAATAAATATGATGTATAGTATGACGAGAAGAAAAATTAGGAGAACCAGAGATAAAAGGATAGCTAAGAGAGGGAATGGCTACCTGGCGAGAGAGAAATTTAACTTCATATATGCCCTGTACATATAAATAGAAATTTTCATCAATACATATAACCTGAAGGTGGGCGTTCAAATTCAAAGGGTGACCGCACCAGAAGTATGGCGCCCTACACAGGTTGAAAACCAAAAATGAACCAGGAAGTCGAGAGGAGTAGTGTACCTCTGGCACCATGCGAACGTCTCCATAGAAAACCTCGAGGAGTGTAAGACAGAAGGTCAGCTCTGACACCCAAGAGCATGCGTTCTATTCCAGCCATAGATGGAACGTGAAGGGAAATAGTTAATATTCATACCATGAATTTAACCTACGCAAACCGAATCAATTGAAAACGAAGAAATCAATTATCTGCAAACATAATAGAACCTATTATGAGAGCGACACACAGTCTTAACAAATTGACAGATGAAATTAAATCCTGAGCTAAAACAATGGCAATAGATCCGTCTAAACCCAACAATCTCAGCGCTGACGAGAAGCGAGAAGCATAAACCCAAACCAGAAGGGCAATCCCATAGAAAATAGAGATAATAGGGCGTGCATTCTCAAGTCAATGATAATTTACATACCTGTGTGGTCCCTTGTAGTGCAAGGATATGCAAAAGACTGGTCTGAGTCCCGTGCAGTTCATATAGCCACAAAATTCCACTGTCATTCAACAAAAAAAACGAAGAGAAAGAGAAAAGAACCGATAAATAACATGAAAAAATGAATTTAAATCAACATCATCTGAATCGATTAATGAAACCCTAATGCCAGGATGAATCGGCATCGTTCACGTGGCAGGATCGCAAGGGTGAGGCCACGGATCGAAGGGTTAATGATAAATGTACCATATACGTTCAACATTTAATACAACAAGCCCTGAAATTAATGTTACTGCATTCTGGCCGAGCCATCACCATAGCCTTGGCAACTAGGTAGGCTGAAAAAGAGAGTTAAGAGTTATGTGGAATCAATTTCACGTGACCACGAATGGACAAGAACCCCTTTTGAATCATTACGACGAGAGAGGGAATCATGAATGAGCTTACATGGAGCCAACGTTCCATCTCCAGTTTAAATATCGTCGAACCAATCTACCACAAGGTATTACGTGGAGGCCAACTCAATGATTCAATTCTTGATGTCAATAAGGAGGAGAATACCATAATTGAACATAAGTGCGGGGTACGCATAGTGACCAACATAGGTATTAAAGCCCATTTAAGGATCATAGGTCACCAAAAATTGGAGACCATGTAATAATCAACAAAAAAAAAATATAATAGAAGTGATTAAATATAGGGTTATTGACATGTAACAATGTGGCAATCAACTTCACATATATTCATTTAACATTACGAACATGTCGAGTGCGTAAAGGTTGATGTTATACAATTAAAGGTGGAATGAAAAAGGGCTAATGAGTAATAAACCCATAATTGTTATGTTAAGTATGGGTAGGTTTTGTTATTAATATGTCTATTATCCATTTGGGTATAAATATATTAAATTCCTAGATCGTGGAATATAGTTGATTCATGGAGATGAAAGCTTAAGTGTGGAAGACAATTCTGACATGCTCAATTAGGCAAAGTAATAGTATAAGACCTTGCTAAAATCAAACTTAAAATATTGAAAAAAAAAAAATTGGGAAGGAAATTGAGAGGTGTGACACTGTGAATATTTAATCAATCCATATTATATATATCTAAAACAGTTAGGACATCCTTCTTTTAAATTTGATAGAGATTTATTGTGCATAGAATAATAATGAATTAACTATCAAACACAATTATGCAATATATTTACCAAGGAAATAAAAATGGCATGGTTGTGGTATTTTTGCTCTCGAAGTAAATCTACCAATGGTTGTGTGCTTTATTTATCATGAAATAGTTTTGAAGAAAAATGTCAGTTCCAAAATTGAACTCCATTACCAATAGGATATGGTCATCTTGGGTAAGCCAAGGATGAATTTAAGGGCTCAAGGTATAGCTGCAATACATAGTTATCCTTTTCACTACAAAATACAAAGTTTTCATCACCTTCTTATCAAGGTAAAAAGAAAAATGATTTTTTATTTTTGCACCTCTTATAGTATATTAAAAAGAGAGCACTAGTGTACCCTATAGCACCATATATCTCTCCTCCATAAATATTAGTGTACCCTAAAAACTATTGTATAGACCACTAAAGCATGGAATTGTTTATTATACTTAAAAATATTATACAATGTTCTAACTACAACCCTCCTAAAGGAATAGCAATGTGGTTGGAACACTATCCAAACCACATGGATAAACTAACTCTAATGACATGGAAAAAACAAAACCTTGAAAAGCCATGAATTTTTCCTAAGGGACATGAATAAAAACATTTTGAGAAGCAATTTACCAAAGAAATTATTGCTCGTAATCTTCTTCTTACTTCTTATAATTATCCTCTTTCTAAAAATGCACTAAATCCTACTCCCAATGCTCCAAAACATAATTAAAATGGTTGGCTTGGTTGTGGTAGCTCTTGTTGTGAATAAAATGAGTAATAGGAAGAGGCTTCTTACAAGAAAAAAAATAACCAAGACAATAAATTTTGATGTCATTCATAAAATCAATTCAATTAATTTATAGATGAATGATTTAAAACCATAAAGAAATCTTAACCTTAGATTTATTAAACTTGGAGAGAGACAAAAAAGAAAAATACAAATATTTTGATACTCTCTCTCTCTCTCTCTCTCTCTCTCTCTCTCTCTCTCTCTCTCTCTATATATATATATATATATATATATATATATATATATATATATATATATATATATGTTGAATCTTTAATTAAACTGAGAGGGGGGGGCGTGAATTGGTTTAATACATACATAAGCTTTTTAAAATTTTCACCAAACTTATTTTTAGCTTAATTTGTGAACAGTCTTAAAATGTTGCAGCCAATATTAAATTAATGTGACACCTTACTTATGTTGAGAGCAGCAAAAAATTAAGAAGATTGAAAGAATCACATCAACACATAAGAAACACACACAGAGATAGAAGATGTAAGTGGAAACCCATAAAGGGAGAAAACCACATCTTATTATTGTTGTGATGCAAAGGAAAGCTTAAACTCCCTCTCACCACTGTTTTCTGCAGGCACCAACCTACAGGGGGCTCAATCCTCAATTCTACAAGCTACAACTTGCAAGGAAGCACCAACTCCCTTCAATTTTCTGCGGGCACCAACCTACAGGAGGCTACAACCTCGGTCAGCTACAACTGACAGCTATCAAGCTACAACTTGATAGGGAAGCTCCAACTTCCTCAATTTATCAAACTAAATGTTTGATGATTTACCTCAGATATCAGCTTTGTTCTATAGCTTTTCTTTCTTCTCTTCTTTTCTTAATCTTCTCTACCTCTCTCTTCTTTATTCTGCCTTCTCTCTATTTACTCTCTCTCCCTCTCTTTGCATATCAATATCATATTATTTATAAGGATTTTATTGTGACTGTTAGCATTCCTCAATGACTTTGGAATGGAAAGACATGCCTCTTCGTTTTATGCCTTCTTATTTCTTTTTCAGCTCACTCAGAAGAATGTAACTGTAGGTGCTTATTTTAATCTTACAGTAGGATTTTGTTTTCTTCCGAAGACTTACCAATGCATCACAAACAATAAAAAATTCAATTACAATGTTCACATTCACATATAATGAAAACTCCAGCTCACTCATTCAGCCTCTTGGCTCGCTGCACTTTTGTCTTTTATATGACTGTGTTTTATCTCATTTCAGCTCTGTTTGCTTTTCTGTCCTATGCTGTGGTGTAACTGCTGCATACGTGTAACTATGCTTTTTATATCAGTGCTTTTTGTAAATATGTGTAACTGCTGACTGTAATTCTCGGCAAATTCCAACCCTTTACATGCAGCAAGTGTCTTGTTGATGTGGAAGTTCCGCAAGGAGAACATTCATACATCACAATTGTATTAAATAAAGAATCGACGTCCACCTTGAGCCGAATCCCGTGGGTCTACAGACCACATGACATATTTTAGTACCATCGCAACCATCATTTTAACTTTATGACAGCTCTTTTATATATATATATATATATATATATATATATATATATATATATATATATATATATATATATATAACCCAACTTTCATTATACTAACTGCCTTTTAATATGCCTTTAAATCAATTCTCGGCGTATATAATAAAACCTATTTAAAAGATATAAAAACTCCTTTCAGGCCCACTTGCCATGTTTCCCGATGCAATATATTGCTCCTCAGCAATTTTTGATTGCAATTGATCGTAATCACAAGTTGCCTTGCTCCGACGCGATTAAAGACTGTTCACTGTTCTTTGCTGATGTGATTGGAACTCAAATACTTATTAATCATATTTTATAAGCCCATCGGGTCCGGGCTTCAATCGCAATCGCAAGTATTTTAATATATGTTCTGACGGTCTGTTTCTTTCCAATGCGATTGACCACTGTTCACTGCATTTTACCGATGTGATTAGGCCAGAATTCAAACTTATAAAAACATAAGTTATAGACCCATCGGGTCTGGGCTTTCAATCACAATCGCAAGTTTTGGTTGGATGTCACGATAGGCCCATACTACGATGCTCCGATGCGATTAGGCTAGAATTCAAATATATATCAACCATCGTTTATACACCCATCGGGTCCGGGCTCTCAATCGGAATTGCAAGTCTTTTTTTATGTGACCCACTGCCAAATTTTTCTCCGATGCGATTCATACGGGTCCCACCATATGGTACTTAGGTTATTTATTTATAAAGCACTCCACTTATATATATTTATGCTTTGACCTTTTTTTATATGATGCACTGCACATATATGTAAGTTTTGTTGCTTGGGTTATACGATTCCCGGAATAAGGTTTGTCTATATATATGTAAATAACGCCCGGCTTGGGGTATGATTCTTGGAATTATACATATGAATGTATCCGCTGGATTGGGCGATTCTCGAAATTTTATAATGGCTCTGCCTCTGCCTCTGCCTCTGTTGCTTCTGTCGTTCTGCCTCTACCTCTACTGCTGTGATAACGGCTTCGTCTCTGTATTCGCTGCTTCCTTTGTCTGTCTCTATATTCACTGCTTCCTTTTCCTGTCTCTATCTTTGCTGCCTCCTTTGCCATCAATGACAACATTTCCAATAGTCTCCCCCTTTGGCATTGATGGCAATACTCTTCCTCTATTTGCCTGTTAGGATCATTTCTCCTGTTGCTTGCTCTTCTTACTGTCGCTTGCTCTTCCTCCCCCTTTGACATCAATGGCAAGGGGTTCAATTTTTTTGTGAAGCTTCCATTCTATGATGATGTGTTTTTATTCCTTTTTGAATATTTCATGCATTTCCTAAAAATTCCTGACTTTGTACGCTTCTTCTCCAAACTTTGGATTGGATACACGTCGGGTTCACTATTCTTCTGCTACAAGATAGTCCCTTTTGTGTTTTTGTTTATTCGTTTATGCTAAAATTATTATTTCCATAATCCCTTTGATCCTGAGGACCCTTTTTCATGCTTTCCTTACTAGTTGATCTCCCCCTAAAACTGTGCTTTCTCTTCTAATCAAAGAGTAGCATCTACAGATACTACCCCTAATCTGTTTCTCAAATATTGAAATGGCTCTCTAGCAAGTGGTTTGGTAAATATATCTGTTGTAGGGAAAATTTTAGGGGCTAATATTCGCAAGTGGGCTAATTTTCCATGCTTTTTCCAAAAAAAAGATTCGCCAATTTCCATTTTTTTAAAGATTGATTCGCCTAAGTTTTATAGTATAAAATTAATTTACCCTAAAAATTGCCAAACTTTTATATATACTAATATAAAATTATTATAAAAATACACATTTTAACAAAAATAAAAACAAAAATTTTACAATTTACATATTGGGGACTACATATTGGGCACTACTAAGATTCGCTGTCTGTTCTTTTGTTGGTACATACTCCAGTTTTACTATTTTCTTAGCCACTTGTTCTCGGAGAAAATTATACTTGATTGGAATATGTTTAGTTTTTGAGTGAAGCACAATATTTTTAGATATACTTATAGCACTTGTATTATCACATTTAATTGAGATAGGTTCATCAATTCTTACCTTCATGTCTTGAAGAGTTTGCTTCACCCACATGACTTGTGTACAACATGCTGCTGCTGCTATATATTCTGCTTCTACTGTAGATAGAGAGATAGATGTTTGTTTCTTGCTTAACCATGCCACCAAACTTTCTCCTAGATAGAAAGCACCTCCACTTGTTCTTTTCTTGTCATCTACACAGCTGGCCCAATCTGCATCTGTGTATGTTGTCAAAGTGAAGATTTTTCCTTTAGGATACCAAAGCCCATACTGTGTAGTTCCTTGTAGATATCTAAATATTCTTTTGACTGCAAGAAGGTGATTTTGTTTAGGTGTTGCTTGATATCTAGCTACTAGTCCTACTGCTAGCATGATGTCTGGTCTTGATGCTGTCAAATACAACAGAATTCCTACAATGGATCTATAGAGTTTTTGATCTATATCAGTAGACCCATCAACAGCACACAACTTGCATCCCGTGGTCATGGGAGTTTACACAGGTTTGTAGTCCTCCATTTTGAACTTTTTCAACATTTCTTTTAAGTAATTTTCCTGTGAGATGAATTTGCCTATGTTATTCTGCTGAATTTGAAGTCCTAAGTGGAAACTGAGCTCTCCAATCATGGACATTTCAAACTCTGATTTCATCTCTTCTACAAATCCTTTTTCTAGTTCATCTCTGTTGCTTCGAAACATAATGTCATCAACATATACTACAACAATCAAGAGTTCATTTTCATGGGCTTTTATGTATAGATTGATGTCTCCTCCACCTCTTTTAAAGCCTTGTTTTTGTAAATATTTATCCAGTCTTAAGTACTAAGCACAAGGAGCCTGTTTCAGTCCATATAGAGCCTTCTTCAATCTGCACACATAGTTTTCTTTGTCTGTCAATGAGAAGCCTTCTAGTTGTTCCATGTAGACTTCTTCTTCTAAGTCTCCATTCAGAAATGCAGATTTTACATCCATTTGATATACCTTGAAATTTTGGTAGCATGCAAATGCCAGGAACATTCTAATAGCTTTCATTCTGGCTATAGGGAAAAATGTTTCATCGTAATCAAGTCCTTCAATTTGTGAGTATCCTTTGCAGACAAGCCTAGCTTTATTCTTGATTACTTGTCCTTGCTCATTCATTTTGTTTTTGAATACCCATTTTGAACCAATGATATTTTTCTCAATTGGTCTAGGAACTAGTTCCCAAGTATTGTTCTTTTCAATTTGGTCCAATTCCTCATTCATTTCTTTTACCCAAGACTTGTCCTCGCTAGATTATTCAAATTTCTTTGGCTCTATTTGTGACAGCATGGCTATGTATACCTCTTCAGTCTGTTCTGTTAGCTGCCTTCTTGTCTGGACCCCTATTCTCTTGTCTCCAATGATCTGATCTTCAGGATGGTTCTTCTGAGTATATCTTGAGGGAGCTTTAGAACTCAGCTTTTTATCTTCTGTTGTCTTGCTTGTTTCCTCTTCATCTTGTTTTTCTTCTTCATGGTTGTTTGATGGACTGCAGTAGTCTGTATTTCGTGTATTGTTTGGAAGTTCTTCATCAAATCTGACATCAATAATTTCTACTATTTTCCGAAGAGTCTTGTTGTAGCACCTGTACCCTTTAATTTTGGAAGCATATCCTAGAAAGATCCCTTCATCTGCTCTTGCATCAAATTTTCCAAGATTTTCATCATTATTCTTTATGTAACATTTTCTTCCAAATATTCTGAAATGTTTGATTGAAGCTGCCTTTCCATGCCACAGTTCATAGGGAGTCTTGTCACTGCTTGTCCTTAAGTGAGATTTATTAAGGATATGTACTGTTGTGTGCATTGCTTCTGCCTAGAAGGTTTGAGCAATATTATTCTTTTGCATCATGGCTCTGGCAATTTTTTGAATAGATCTGTTTTTCCTTTCTGCTACTCCATTCTGCTGAGGTGTCCCTGCAATAGTAAATTGTTGCTTTATCCCATTTTCATTACATAGGTCTGCAAAGTCATAATCTGTGAATTCACCTCCTTTGTCCGATCTGATACATTTTAGTTTGCATCCAGTTTGATTTTCTGCTAATGCTTTGAATATTTTAAATTTTTCTAGTGCTTCTGATTTTTTCTTGAGAAAAGAAACCCATTTCATTCTGGAGAAATCATCTATTATCAGCATGAATTAGGATTCTCCACTTGGTGTTTTAGTTCTTGCAGGTCCACACAGATCCATGTGCACAAGCTGGAGTTGTCTTCTTGTTGACAACTCCTCTTTGGCCTTAAAGGATGTGCGGGTCTGTTTACCCAATTGACAAGATTTTCATATGGTATTAGAAGGCCTCTTTATTTCTGGCATATTTCTGACAGCTTTCTTCTTGCTCAGTCGTATGATATGATCGAAGATGATATGTCCCAATCTCCTATGCCATAACCATGACTCCTCAAGTTTGCTAATATGGCATGCTTCATCTTCCTCTTTCACAATGTAAACATTTCTTTTTGTTCGAACACCTTTGAGTAGAATCTTACCTGTGGTGCTTGATCTGACTTCATAGTCTTGTGCTCTAAATAGAACTTCACAACCTTTGTCACACATCTGACTGACAATCAGTAAATTTGCTTTCAGCCCATCTACAAATAGTACATCTTGGGCCTTTCCTCTGCCATTGTCTATGATGACTGAGCCCTTTCCTTTGATCTTTCCTGACTTATCATTGCCAAAAGTAACATTGCCAGATTTCTTTTCATCAATAGTTATAAACTTACTTTTGTCTCCTGTCATATGTTTTGAGTAGCCACTATCCAAATACCACTGACTTCTCAGGTCTTTTGCAGTTAGAGCCAAGTCACATTTATTCACCTTCTTTATCCACTAGAAGTGCCCTTTTGCTTGGTATATTTTGTGAGGAGACGAACTATATTTTCTTAGAGGACATTTGGAAGGTATATGTCCAACTTGATTGCATACACAACATTTGATCATACTTTTTGTAGAATTATGAGTATGAACAGAATTTATTTGATTCATAAACCTCCTTGAGGTGTTAAACATTAACCTTTGTCCATACTTTCTACACTCAATGATTTTATGACCAAATTCCTTACAATAAAAGCAGTAACCATAGAAGCTATTTGCATACCTGATGTAAGGTTGTCTCATCCATTTGTTTGCTGGAGGTAGTCTCTTCAATGTTTGCATCTTTTGCTGGTTTGAATTACTCCTCCTTGCATGACAATATGCAACAATGTGTCCCAGCTTGTGGCAGACATAGCAGGTGGCACTCTTCATTGGAGGGAAGAATCTCCTTTGATGGTTTCCAAATTTTACATATTCAGGGGTCTGATTATTTATTACATTCTTTGCTACTAGTGGTTTCTTTTGATCTCTTTCTTCCTTGTTGCAGATTTCTTCTTTTGTAGGAATTGTTTGAGCTGCTTCATCAATCTTCTTTTCTTTTACAAAAATAATCTCTTTGTCAACCTTTTCTTTTCCTTTACTCGATTCTCCTTCATAGCCTATTCCTATTTTTATCATTGGGGATCTTTGAGCAACCAGAATTTCATTCAACTTACTAGAGGTTGTTGTTTGAGAAGAGTTTATAAGTATTGTCCTTTGAGCATTTTCTAGTTTCTTCCTGAGACATACTACTTCTTCTTCCAGTTTCTCTTCTTCTCAAGTTTTATCCTTGATTTTCTGAAGTAACATGTCTTCTATCTTCTTGGCTTCTTCACGCTCTACCTTTAGCTGCATGAGGACTTCTGAGTTTTGTTCTTCTCTTACATACTTAAGAAGAATGTCTTTTTTTTTCTGCACTTCAATTTGAGTCTGTCAATCTCTTTCAGAGCACTTCTTAGCTCCCCCTTAAGGTCGACTTCCCCTTCTTCTTCTTCATCTTCTAGCAGGAGTCCTTCAATTTCTTCTATGGCCATTAATAAGAATTCAGAGGTTCCTTCTTCACTTGAGGGTTCATCTGAATTTTCAGATGTACTACTGTCTTGTTGAGCATAGAAGGATTTTCTGCTGAACTTCTTTCCTTTCTTCTAGTTCTTTGATTTATTTTTCTCTGACTCTTGAGCCTGGTTCCTTATTTTCTTGTGAGGACACTTAGCAGCATAGTGTCCCACTCTTCCACAGCTAAAGCATTTGAAGGGGAGTTTACCTTTTTATTTACCTGAGCCTCTAACCAATTTCTTGAAAAAATTTGCCTCTTCTTCATCCGAGCAAGAGCATATGTCTCCCTCTTCTTCTTTCTTCTTTTCTGTTTTAAAGGTTGCTTCCCCCGTACTTGGCTTCTTCTGTGGGAGCCTCATTTCATAGGCTGTTAGATTTCCAAGTAGCTGGATCATGGTTAAGGTCTCCCAATCAGTTGTTTCTTCTATTGCAGACACCTTTGGATTAAACCTGGATGGAAGAGATCTTAGAATATTTTGCACAATTATACTTTTTGGCATTTTTTCTCCAAGAGCTTTCATATTGTTAATGATTTCTGCAGCCTTTAGGAAGAAACTGGCAATGTCTTCATCATCATTCATTTTTAAGTTTTCAAACTGGGCTCTATAGACTTGAAGTTTGGCAGTCTTTAATTTCTGGTCCCCCTCATGTATGTTTTCAAGAGTATCCCATATTTTTTTGGCAGTGCCTTTATGCATTACTTTAATAAACTCTGCTTCACACAATCCATTCAGGATGGAATTCATGGCTTTTGCATTAGCCACAAAATCTTGTTTTGATTATTTTTCTGTGTCATTTGCCTTTGGAGCATATCCTAATTCCACAGCAACCCAGACTTCTATCCCTAGAGACATAATGTATGTCCTCATTCTGATTTTCCAGAAATCATAATTTTCACCAGTGAAGAAAGGGGCTTTATTGGTTGAGCATCCTTCTATACTAGCCATCTTGGGAACCTAGGATCTCCTTTCAGTTGTTAGACTTGTACAGAGGAACCCGCTCTGATACCAATTGTTGAATCTTTAATTAAATTGAGAGGGGGGGGGGGGGGGGGTTGAATCAATTTAATACATACATAAGCCTTTTAAAATTTTCACCAAACTTATTTTCAACTTAATTTATGAACAGTCTTAAAATGTTGCAGCCAATATTAATTAATGTGACACCTTACTTATGTTGAGAGCAACAAACAATTAAGCAGATTGAAAGAATCACATGAACACATAAGAAACACACACAGAGACAACAATTTTGATTTTGATTTTTTTAAGATTTTGATTTTTTTTTAATTATATATTTTTATTATAAGTATGTTATTAAGATATTTATATTATATTATATTATATTTATATTATATATAGATAAATATTTTTTAATATTTACATATTTCTATTTTTATAGGTTTAAATTAAATACTAATATATTAAATAGTTAAATATTTTTACTATTTATTTTTATGAATTTATTCAATATATTTAGAGTGTTTTCCATTATTTAAATATTTTTATAAATTTATTATATTGAATGTGTATGTATTGATTTTATTATTTATATACTATAAATATATTCTTGAATGCTTATATATTTATATATTAATGTATCTGACTTAGAATGTATGCTTTGGATTCTTTATTTTGTATGTATATGGATGTATTATTTTGAGAATTGAAATGGTGTTTTATTAGTTGCATTTAGATAGTTGGAATTTATTTGCTGATATTTTTGTTTTGGTATGCATTAATGAATAGGATATCTATTTCTCTATGATATGTGTGAATGTATTATCTAGAGGTTTGCATTATTTTCATGTACTTCTTTGGAGTGTTTATTCTTCTATGTTTATGAATCTCTCATTATGCATGCTTTTGAGTATTCTTTCATTTTTTATTTGTATGTATATGCATATGTTGTTTGGGTATGCCTTGAGTGTTAAAGTGGTGGTTTCATTTGTATGAGAATTGTTTACTTGTATGTATATGGATCTATTCTTTGTTGCAATTGATTTGTTTTGTTTACTTGTATTTTTTTGTGTTTGTATGAATCTATTCTTTACTTGTATTTTTGTATGTCTATGAATTTCTTCTTCATGTGTATGAATATATTCTTTGGTAGTGTGTCTTTTTTACTTGTATTCCCTCTATGTGTATGAATGTCTTCTTCATGTGTGTATGAATCTGTTCTTTGCCACATTCTAATGTGTGTTATTTATTTGTATTCTTTGTATGTGTATGAATGTATTCTTCGTGTGTAGGAATCTACTCTTTGCTACATTCCTATGTGTCTTGTTTACTTGTATTATTTTTATGTGTATGAATGTATTCTTCATGTTTGTATGAATCTATTTTTTTCCACATTTGTATGTGTCTTGTTTAGTTGTATTCTTTGTATGTATATGAATGTATTCTTCATGTGTATGAATCTATTATTTACTACATTTTATGTGTCTTGATTACTTTTTTTCTTTGTATGTGTATGAATGTATTCTTAATGTGTATATGAATTTATTCTTTTCTACATTTGTACGTGTCTTGTTTAATTGTATTCTTTGTATGTGTGAATGCATTATTTTTGTAGGAATTCTTCTTTGTTACATTTGTATATGTATTATTTATTTGTAGATATATGAGCCTAATATGTGCAAATATACTATCATTAATATGATTATAAATATACTATCATTATTTCTATATATATTAATATATTATTTAGCATATTGATATATAAATATATTATTTCTATATATAAATATATTATTTAGAATATTGATTTATAAATATAGTAGTTTAAATATTAACTTATAAATATATTAATTTAAATATTTGTGAAATTATTATTATTATTATTATTATTATTATTATTTTATTGTTTTTTTAATTAATTTTTTATTTTTATTTTTTTATTTTTTATCTTTTTTCTATCTAAATTTTAATCATTTTATATGAAAAAACAATATACTTATTACAATAACACTAAAAAGGACATAATATTATCCCACAACCTACACCTCAATTAACGATTATCATGTTATAGAGTATCATGCAAACCATGAAACTAAAACTAAAAAGAAAAACAACATAAAATTTATAACAATATCAATTTGTAACAACACATATCAATTAATTATTTAATACTGAAATCAATACAATAAATATTAATTTTATTTAAAAAATTTCATTCATTTGAATAATTTATTAAAAAAAATCATAATACTATAATTTAATAATATAGGGAAAAAATATTAATTCTAAAGTTTGGTTAATAATAAGAATTTTTTTAAATATAATAAATAAAATAAATACTTATTAATTTTAAACTAATTAACTTATAAAATAAATGCAATTATCAACATCATAATACTTATACTCAATTTTCAACACATGCATAAAATAATGTTAATTCTAATCTTCATTAGAATTGTGATGTGTGTGAACATGTCACCTTGTGAGTCATGATGTGTAATGTTTGTGGCTATGTGTATGTTTGTGTGCACCCTATGTTTGTTGTGTGCATGTATGCATGTGATTGATTATGCCTCATTGGCAATGGATTGTGTGGGTGCGCGTCTGTGGTTAGTCCCATGCCAATGATGGACCGTTTTTGGGGTCATATAAGCTCTCACCTTCACGTTGTTGACCCCGTTAGTAGAGATTTTACATCTCCAAGCCAAGAAGAGCTTTCTATATATTGTTTTTTAACTTATTTAAAACATAACATTAATTTTGAAATATTGAAATTTTTTTTAATAATATTTTTATTATATTAAAAAATTGTAAGACAAAAATTATAAAATAAATTGAAATATTTATCATTATTTGAAATTTAAAATAAAATAATTACATTAACACACTTAAGCCCTTCAAGCCTTACTTCTTTTTTTTTCTCCATTCACGATTGCCTTACCTTTTTATGCAAAACATGTGAAAAACCATTCAAAACCACTGAAAAATCGACCTCTGCGTTTTCTCCTCGAGTCTCCTACCACCGTACATCGTACTTCGCAAATCGCAACATTTTTCTTTTACCTTTAACACTTACCCCTCGCTCTTTGCGATTACGATATAGCGAAATCGCAAATCGCACTTTGCGTCATTTACCTTTTGCCTTTAACACTTACAGCTCATTCTTTTCAATTGCGATATTGTGAAATCGCAAATTGCACTTCGCACCATTTACCTTTTCTCACTTAACACTTATCGTTGGTCCTTGTGATTGCGATATTGCGAAATCGCGCCCCGCCGTCGATCCCACTGCCACGTCGCCCATCATAAAATTGCACTTCGCACATTCTAGCTTTTACCCTTAACACTTACCACTCGATTCTTGTGACTGCGATATTGAGAAATCGGAAATCGAAAATCACACAATTTAACTTTGTGCATAACACTTACCGTTCATTCCGCCGATGCGATAACTCTGCCATGTCACTCATAGCACTTTGCAATTCACAAAACTTGCCACATCGCAGATCGTAACTCGCAACCTTTACCGCATTGCAAATCGCACTTCACACATCTTAGTTCATTCCTCTTGATCTTTACCGTTATCCATTTAAACTTGTGATATTGTGATTCACAACTTGCCATTTCACTTCGCGCTTTGCATAACTTAATTCATTCTTGTTAATCCTTACCATTATCCCTTTAAGCTTACAAAGTTGCGATTACGACATCGCACATTGCAAATTTTGTTCTCCATCACACTCCACCATCTCATTTTTGAGTTTCATGTGCTCCAAAGTCATTTATCACGCTATCATAATGTTTTATAAGGTTTTAACCCCCCTGTTTCCACTTCCAAACCTCGTTTCATGTGTTAAATCCCCCATTAGTCTATTTTATCCCATTTCTTCCCTCCAAGATGCAAATTAACTCTTTTTAATTATAATTAAGTCATGGATAACCTATTTGCATGGATAGAAGCATGCTAGATATATCATAGGATAAGTAGATTACATTTAGCCGTTTGGCCAAGGTAAGTGTGGTTTAGGATTAGTTTCCTTTCTGCTATTTGTTTTCTAAAAAGTAAATTAGTTTCCTTCATATCATTTCTTTTTAGAAATTTAATTTAGTTTCTTAGATTCATTTCCTTCCTACACATTAAATTAGTTCCATTTCTTTCATTTCCTTTCTGCAATTTAGTTTAGTTTCATTAAAGTGTGACAAACTTCATTGAGAACCCCTAGAAGTAGCACCGTTTCATAAAAAAGAAGAGGATGACATGAACAGAATGCATCTTCTATGTATATAGCACTGTCACCTCAAATTTTGTATGAACCTCAGGTTGATAAAGTAAAGTAGGGTAGCCCCTGGGAGTTGCAGCACTCTTGGTGCAATACCAAGGCTCACTAGTACCCACATGGAGTCTCTTTACGAAGTTTTCCTCTTCTTCTTCTGATACATCCTCTTTCTTATTTTTATTTTAATTTTGAAGTAAATTTGAATGAAACTTCTCTGATATCTAAGGGACCATATTTTCCCATTCCATAGGCTATTAAAATACCATGAATTTTTTCATGACCTCCATTTATTCTATGGTAGAAACTTTTGAGTTGAATATAGGAGCCGGAGACCTTAATATTTTTTCAAGGAGTGATGATTCTTTTATTCCTTCACCAATATTTCTCATAGGATTCATGATTTTATCTACCCTAAGAAAGAAACTTCTGATACTTTCATAATTGTGCACTCTCAGAGTTTCATATTGAATTCTAAGAGTTTGAAGTTTGGCACTTTTTACCTTGGTGTCACCTTCATAGCTTTGGATGATCTTGTCTGTAACACCTCCCGTTTTTGAAATTTTTTTTTTTTTTTTTTTTTTCTTCACTATTCAAAATTTACTGGAACAAGAAGTCAGATTTTTCTTCAACTTTACTCCCAGTTTAATCAACGCACCTTATACATTTTGCATTTCCATTTTTCTTTCATTGAACAATTTCCATACATTCCTTCCCATCAAATATATATACATATATGAGTATATATATATATACATCTATAGTTACATATATGTATCTAGTTACATATACCTGTACTCATTTATATGACAATTTATACTATTAAGAGGTGTGGTTACTCTACCTTTTTCAATAACCTCTTCTAATTTTTATACCTTCATTGGTATGTTGTTGAATTCCTTATGCACCTATATATTCATCTTTATGTGGAGTTAATACCCTTACTATACATATATATATATTTCATATATACATCTCTATCGACCATATTGCTTGTAGGTATTTGGCCTTTGGCAACTTATTAACTTAACATGCCTACGTAAATATGGCACCTACATTTATGTATATAGGTAATATATATATATATATATAGGTCCAATTTTTTTTTTTTTTTTTTGCGCATAGAGAAATGGGGAAGCGCCACTATGCATATTCCATTTATCTACATTAATGTATATATATGCAACCTTGACAACCTACCTATATACTATCACCTAACTCTTATACCTAGCTCGTTAATATTACCTTAGCAGTTGAAATATGATAATGAGGATATCCAATCCCACGCCTCGGTCAAAGGGAGCTCATTACATCAGACAGAGCTCAAATGAACTTACCCCATCCGTAGCGCGGTTTACGTATTTTGACTGTGGAGATAGGTATTGCGAATTCCAGTTAGGCAGCCACGATCGCGGCGGTTGCCAGCTCAGCGACGGGGTGGATAAATTTTAATATATATATTTTTTTCGTTTACCAGCGTCGGTTGTCAAACCCTAACTCGCTCGAAAGTTTACCACTGGTTTTCGTATTGTTGCCAAGACTGACGTTGATGGTTTTCTTACTGTGATAGGGTTGCGTGCAGGAAGTAGGAGTACTTGGTACATCGGAGATCAGTCTTTTGATTTGGCCCGTCCACATGCTTCATCCCCAGCGCACAAATTCCGTTGCAAATTGAACTGCTTCCTAACCTGACCGAAGGATAAATTTTTTCAAACTGCACTTTCTTCCGATGCAAGAGACCGGACTCATCGCCCTCTGCATCACAAAATGTCATTCGGTAGTGATCTAATTATGAGTTCTCAAGGTAAGTTCGGCGGTCTGGTACGTCAATCCCATTTTTTTATTAGGATTAAATTTACCGTAGGGTACCCGGGCTACAGCTCGAGTTGTATCTCCAAATCGTTCTTGAGATTTCGGAAGATGCTGCTACAGAGTGAGTACCGTTGGGGTTTAGGTGCTAGGGTTTTTATTTAAGCGTTCTTTATCGCCTGAGACCCTAAGTTTTTTTTTTCAAACTCTGAGATTTACCAGTTTCTTGTTTGATTCAGGGATCGTTCTTGAACTACAGAGTGCGTCTGCGGTCTCCGAACCCTCTTGGTTTTATTGAGACGTATTTCCTATTTGCATGTTCCCTTCTGAGTATCAGTCTCGTTCTCGTCATTTTTTTTCCTTAATTACCTAGCGACACTTTTTATTTCGATTTCTCTGGTGTACAGGTGTTTTTGTATACCGATTTGTCTACCAGCGATTGGAATAGCAGTCATGATGATGTTTACTGAGGGTCTGCTATAGGATGTTCTGTCATCCGACTTCCTTACTCTGTTGGTCGCATGGTTTCCTAGAGCAATGATTTTCTGGTTATATCTACGTCAACTCATCGGAGATATTTATCCACAATTTCATGTAAATCCTAGCAATAGCCGGGTTACCTCCTTCAGATTCGTAGAGTAGGATTTTCTGTGGTTTTTGTTTATTCGACCATCTGAGATGGTGCTGAATAGAACTTCGATATTTACCACAGGATTCTGTAGTTACAATCCGGCTATTCGTCCAGTATTGTAAGACCGTGTCTCGGTGCTCCACTAATTCATAGTGGTGTGATCATAACGGCAGAATTATAGAACCCACATAATTTGTATTTCTATGTATGACTAATAGTGCAGGGTTGAAACTTGTGGACGCCTCTAAATTTTTCGTGGGCGTTTATGAATACACACATCATATTTTTAAGTTGATATTTCCACCTACTCTCTGTTTAATTCTACAGTAGTCGTTTGCCGTTTCCATTCCAAGTTTGAAGATATAGTTAAGCGCTATGAGCGCAAATCCCGTTCCGAGCAATGTAACTTACCATAATGACTCCATATGGCTGCCCTCTGCACATATGATACACGTCGTATGATTTGGTTCCGTAATGTCTCTCTCCACGGCTCATTTGTTTTCTATCATTAACATATATGTTTTCAATAACTCTCAGCGCGTTCGTTTACTGTCATTACCATATATGATTTCAATGACTCTCGGCGCGTTTATTTTATGTCATTTCCATATATGATTTCAATACTCTCGGCGCGTTTGGTTTATGTGGTTCACGTGTATGATGACTCGGTTAAACATTATGATGGCATCGGTAGGTTTGATAACCAAAATTTGCTTTTCATATATTTCTTTTATATAAAGTCGAATTCCACTTTCGGCATGATTGTATATATCTGTTTAATAATTAAAATTTGTTTTTCATATATTTCTTTTATATAAAGTTGAGTCCACTTTATCCTCGTGGCTCTAAGCATCCACCCTTGTTAGCATACCTATATATATATAATCGAATAGGATATATATATATGAAAATGTCTTTGTTTTAAAATGTATATGCATATGTTCAATAGTGTAATGTCTTTGTTTTAAAATGTATATGCATATGTTCAATAGTGTAAATAAATAAAGTTTATCACTCATAGATCTACTCCATAATCCTAATGTTGCTCTTAAGGATTAGAGGGGAAATTTTAACTTTCAATACACTCTATAATGGCTAGAAGTGGGTTAACCTTACTGTATTACAGTTTTGTTCTTTGGTTTACCATGAATACATCTTCCAAAGTACTCACTCTTAGTTTCTAGTTCTTTTGAAGTAACCTTTATATATTAAATAATGCTTGGCTAGAGGACTTTTGTTCTAAATTCCCTCCTTTATTAGGATAATTATTTTTATATGTCACAGTTTGTCAAGGAGTAAGAATATAATTTAGCTATGAAATCCACACCCTTATCATTGGTTGAATGCTCATGTATGTAGTCGATAAATGTTGTAAGAGTTTGAATGCTCATATTTGCAATTTATACTCTACTATCTTGCTTGATTTCTTTCTGCTACATACCATATATATATCTTTCAGAAATACTATCAGGTTTCTCTAGCATACATCTAAGCATGTCATATTTTTTTTTCTACAGGAACATAACAAAATTTAATCATCTATAGAGTCCAAGAAACTTCAGATTTAAACCGTCCTTGGTTTAGATATTCTGGGGTTTCTACTCTATGGTATCTGGTCTACAACTAGACAGAATCTAAGAGGTGCTTACCTTAAGATGGATTCTGTTAAATGTAGTACCAAAATTTCTCATTTTCCATAAAATTAAATTTTATATGTAGCCAATTCATACTGTAATAAGATATAGAAACCACAATTTCAGAACATACCACAATCTGCAATTGACCAACCTCCCAACCTTAGAATCCTCTTTATCTCCCAGGATTCACCCCCGAGCAGAGATCACCTCCTAGCACAGATCAACCTCTGATCTGCTTAGGAGCAGCTTATTTAAGCTCATAATTTCCCCAAAGCATGTTTCTAATTCTGCGTCTAGAATAGCAGGATGCTTTCTTTCCTGTTTAGCCTAGGCTTCCCATCTTGGGATTCTTTAAAGCTGCTTTAAGCTTTTCCTCAGCTTTTCCAGCTTTTTCTCACCTCTTCCCAACTACTCCTCTTCATTGGGGAAACTTTAGATTCCTCCTCAAATCTAAATAAATTTCTTTCAAGGATTTTTGAAAGATTTTTGGGGATTTGTTGCCTTATCCATCCTCATGGATTTGGCAAGTGATCTCTAATTCTCTTTTTGGTCAAATTGCACAATCATTTTATTTATTTCCTCAAATAAAATATGCAAATACATTCACACCATATTCATCTCTTGGGGTCCACCCCCTTAGGATTAAAGTTCAAATGTCTAACTTTAAAAAAATTCAACACACAAATTTGGGGTGTTACATATTCCCCCTCTGAAAATAAACACCGTCCTCGGTGTTCTTATTCAACTCCTAGAGTTCATTTAAACAAAAATGGGTATTGCTCCATCATTTCAGCTTCCCTTTCCCAGGTGGCTTCTTCAGCAGTAAAGTGCTTCCACTGCACTTTTACTCTGACCACTGTTCTGTTTCTCAATTCAATTTCTTCCCGCTCGAATATTTGAAGCGGTTCTGGCAGAAACTCCCCTTCTGGTTCCTCCTGTACAACATTCCAATCAACTATGTGAGAAGCATCATGCACATATCTTTTTAATAATGAAACATGAAATACATTATGCACTCTAACATGGGGTGGTAAGGCCAGCTTGTAAGCCACTGGTCCCACCCTTTCTAACACCTCAAAAGGCCCACAATATCTAGGAGCCAGTTTTGCACAACTTCCTGCATAAAGTGTGCTCTTTTTTGGTTTGATGCGCAAATACACATGATTCCCCACTTTGAATTCTCGGTGCACCATTTTCTTATCAGCATAACTCTTCTGTCGGTCTTGTGCTGTCTTTATATTTCTCTGTATTTTTTTAACAATTCTTTCCATTTCTTGTAGTGCATCTGGTCCCAACACCAATTTATCCTCTGGTTGACTCCAGCTCAAGGGAGTACGGCACTTCCTCCCATATAGTGCCTCAAATGGACTCATCTTAATAGAAGATTGGTAGCTATTATTATAAGCAAACTCAGCTAAATGCAGATACTCTTCCCACTTTGATGGTCTATCCATCACATACATTCGCAGCATATCCTCCAAGACTTGATTCGTCCGTTCTGTCTGCCCATCTGTTTGAGGGTGGTAGGCAGTACTAAAATTCAGCTTAGTACCCATCCCTCCAAACAATCCCTTCCAAAATGCTACTGTAAACTTAGCATCTCGATCTGAGACAATTACTTTGGGAACTCCATGAAGTCTTACTATCTCCTTTAGGAACACATTTGCTACTTGAGCTGTTCCGAAAGTAGATTTCACTGGTATAAAGTGAGCAGCTTTTGTGAGAGTGTCTACTACTACCATCACCGAATCATGTTGATATTTAGTCTTGGATAATCCTGTTATAAATTCCATGGAGACTGTGTCCCATTTCCATTCTGCAATTGGCAGAGGATTTAAAAGCCCTGCTGGGTGTTGATGCCCAACTTTGACCACTTGACATTCCATACACTTACTCAGATACTCCGCCACATCTCTCTTCATTCCTGGCCAGAACAGCTTCTTTTTCAAGGCTGTTAACATCTTCTGGTAGCCTGGATGTCCTGCATAAGGTTGCTTGTGATATTCATCTAGAATTTCTCTTTTCAATGACTCTATATTTGGAATATACAACCTGTTTTTGTAATAGAGAAGCCCTTTTTGGTTTTTAGTGAAATCAGTTTTATCCTTTTTCTGTAGTTGCACCAATAGTGCTTCATAGTTGGGATCTTGATTTGCTGCTTTTCCCACTAATTCCTCTATCTCCATCTGGGCACTACTCCCAATGTTGTTTAAATGTTGACAATCATTCCTACTTAAGGCATCAGCAACTTTATTTTCTTTTCCCTTGATATGTTTTATATCCATATCAAATTCACTTAGAAAAGACAGCCATCTAGCTTGTCTTGCATTCAAGTCAGTTTGGGAAAAGAAATATTTGAGGCTAATATGATCAGTCATCAATGTGAACTTTTTCCCCAAAAGATAATGCCTCCACACTTTTAAAGCGTGAATAACAGCTACAAATTCCAAATCATATGCACTATAATTCTGTTCATGAGTTTTTAATTTCCTAGACTCATAGGCAATAACTGAATTTTCTTGCAATAGGACTCCTCCTAGCTCCTCTCTGCAAGCATCTGTACATACCACAAACTCTTTATCAGGATCATCAATTTTTAATATAGGAGCTGAAATAAGTTTCTATTTCAATTGTTCGAAACTGTTCTGGCATTTTTCAGTCCACACAAACTTGACACCCTTCCTTTGTAATGAGGTTATGGGATTTGCTATAGCAGAAAATCTCTCCACAAATCTGCGATAATAGCCTACCATTCCCATAAATGATCTTACTGCTGAGACATCAGTGGGAACTGGCCATTCTTTAATGGCTTTTATCTTTTCAGGATCAACAGCAAGCCCTTTTTCGGAAATAATATGGCCTAAATATTGAATTTTATCTTTATAAAATTCACATTTACTGAACTTGGCATATAGTTGGTTTTCTTTTAAAGTCTGCAACACTATTCTCAGTTGTTCCTTGTGTTCCTCTTCGTTTTTAGAATAGACTAAGATATCATCTATGAACACAAGAACAAATTTGTCCAAATACTTATTCAACACACTATTCATCAGACCCATAAATGTGGCAGGGGCATTTGTCAAACCAAAAGGTAGGACTACAAATTCGTAATTCCCATACCTGGTTCGAAATGCTGTTTTGCTGATGTCTTCTTCTTTAATTCTGAGCTGGTGATACCCAGTCCTTAGGTCTATCTTGGAGAAGACTGAGGCTCCTCTCACTTGATCAAAAAGATCATCAATTCTAGGAAGTGGATATCTATTCTTAATGGTCAACTTATTCAGTTGACGATAATCAATGCACATCCTAAAAGTCCCATCCTTCTTTTTTACAAATAACACAGGTGCTCCCCATGGAGATACACTTGGTCTAATGTAACCCTTATCCAATAATTCTTGCAGCTGCATCTTCAACTCTATCAGTTCTGGCGGACTCATCCGATAAGGGGCTCGGGAAATAGGTGTAGCTCCTGGCATCAGATCTATAGAAAAATCAATCTCTCTTTTGGGGGGAAGATGAGGGATTTCCTTGGGAAAGACTTCACTAAACTCCCTGATGACTGGTATAGCATCCAGTAACTCTTTCTCAGTTTTCTATTCTATCTCTTCTACATGCACCGCATAGACTTGGTATCCTTTTCTAGCTATTCTTTTCAATTGTAAGGCTGATATTTGTCTTACTACAATAGGTTTTTTTTTCCCTTTTAGTGTAAAAGGTTTCCCTTCCTCATCTACACAATGCAGGGTTTTATCCCAACAGTTCATCAGAGCTTTCTTCTTTTCCAGCCAATCCATTCCTATTAGCAAGTCATAGGATCCTAATGGCAATATGTTCAAGTTTATTTCTGTTGTAAAGCCATTTAATTGTAGTGTTGTTTTGGGCAATTTATGTGTAACTTTTCTCTTAGTTCCAGTGGCCAGCTGTACCAACCATGACTGCTGAAATTTTTCAGGTTTAATTTTACATTTTTCTACAATTCCAGGACTAATATAACTCAAAGAGGCACCTGGATCAATCAAAACAGTAATAGGGAGGTCAGAAATCTTACCCTCCATTTCCACCATGGTTGCTTGATGTTCTGCTTGTCTATTTTCCAATGTTGCACTGATAGTTGGTATGTTTCTGGCTATATCATTGACTGTTGTTGCCTCTCGCTCTCTGCTGATCATATGAATATTTCGATGGGGGCAGTCCCTCATCATATGGGGTTCTCCACAGCCCCAACATTTCAGAGGTTCCTTCATTCTGACTGTCCCTTCCTTTTTATTGTTCCCTTCCACTGGTTTTGAAACCACTTGGGACTGAGCAGTTTGACTTTCTTTTGGTTTGCTGAACTTTTTCCTTTGATGGTCTCTACCAAAATTCCTTAAATATGTTGGTTTTGCTTTCTTTCCTTTGAACTCACCCTTGTTCATCCAGCTCTTCCCTTGTTCAGCTTTACCTTTAAACTGCTGATAGCATAATCTCTCTTTTCTCACAGCTTCATCCATGGTCTTTGGGTTGTCAAACTCAATTTTCTCCTTATAAACAGTAGGCAAACAATTTAAAAATCTTTGCACCTTTGCCTTTTCTTCTCTAATGTAAGGGACATACCTCAGTAAATTAGTAAACTTAGTGACAAACTCATCAATAGTGAGCTGCCCTAACCTAAGTTCATGGAATTATTTTGCTTTATCATCATAATAACGTTCATTCAAATAACGACTTTTGAACTTAGTCTGAAAATCTTCCCAAGTAACTGTATTTTCATCAATGGCATGCACCATTTTCGTCTCTTCCCACCAGAGTGTAGCTTTTCCTTGTAGCTGGTACACAGCTAGTCTAGCCTTCAGATTGCTCTCATATTCATAAACTTGGAAATACTTGATCATGTTCAGCAACCAAGCTTCAGCATCCCCCTCCTTCTCCCCATCATAGGAGGGTGGCTTGATCTTCCTAAATTCTCCCTGCAACTCTCTTTTCTGCTTATGTTGATTTCTAGCTGCATCCTCATCCTCAGATTCATCCATCTTTCTTTTTCCAGAACCTTCACCTTCCTGGATGTTCCTGGAAGTTAGCTCCCTGATGAGCTTTTCCTGCTCCTTACTGGCTGATGACAACATGTCATTTTGGCTTTTTAATTCAGCCAACTCTCGTTGCATCCAGTGCAACATAGCCAGTACCGGGGCATTGGGATCTGGAGTAGCAAACTCATCTCGCAGATCCACATAAATCCCTTCACCTTCAGCCATTTCAACTGTACACACTTACAACACAGATTAGAAAGGTTTATAAACTTCAGAAAACAAAGTATGTAATAAACAGTGAGCACAAAACGATAGCCCAATTTGTTGTAACTAGGGCTCCGATACCATTTGTAACACCTCCCGTTTTTTTTTTTTTTTTTCTTCACTATTCAAAATTTATTGGAACAAGAAGTTAGATTTTTCTTCAACTTTACTCCCAGTTTAATCAACGCACCTTATACATTTTGCATTTCCATTTTTCTTTCATTGAACAATTTCCATACATTCCTTCCCATCAAATATATATACATATATGAGTATATATATATATATACATCTATAGTTACATATATGTATCTAGTTACATATACCTGTACTCATTTATATGACAATTTATACTATTAAGAGGTGTGGTTACTCTACCTTTTTCAATAACCTCTTCTAATTTTTATACCTTCATTGGTATGTTGTTGAATTCCTTATGCACCTATATATTCATCTTTATGTGGAGTTAATACCCTTACTATACATATATATATATTTCATATATACATCTCTATCGACCATATTGCTTGTAGGTATTTGGCCTTTGGCAACTTATTAACTTAACATGCCTACGTGAATATGGCACCTACATGTATGTATATAGGTAATATATATATATATATATATATATATATATATAGGTCCAATTTTTGCGCATAGAGAAATGGGGAAGCGCCACTATGTATATTCCAGTTATCTACATTAATGCGTATATATGCAACCTTGACAACCTACCTATATACTATCACCTAACTCTCATACATAGTTCGTTAATATTACTTTAGCAGTTGGAATATGATAATGTTAGGGATATCCGAACCCCACGCCTCGGTCAAAGGGAGTCATTACACGTATTTACATATCAAATGAACTATTCCCATTCGTAGCGCGGTATACGCCTTTTGACTGTGGAAATAGGTATTGCGAATTTCAGTTAGGCAGCCACGATTGCGGAGGTTGCCAACTCAGCTACGGGGTGGATAATTTTTAATATATAAATTTTTTTCGTTTACCAGCGTCGGTTGTCAAACCCTAACCCGCTTGAAAGTTTACCACCGGTTTTCGTATTGTTGCCAAGACTGACGTTGATGGTTTTCTTACTGTGACAGGGTTGCGTGCAGGAAGGAGGAGTCCTTGGTACAACGGAGATCAGTCTTTTGATCTGGCCCGTTCACACGCTTCATCCCTGTTTCGCACAGCCTTGCGTGTTCCCCTGAACTGGCTTCCGGACTCTGGACCGAGACAGCTCGCTTTTCAAACTGCACTTTCTTCCGATGCAAGAGACCGGACTCATCGCCCTCTGCATCAAAAAATGTCATTCGGTGGTGATCTAATTATGAGTTATCAAGGTAAGTTCGGCGGTCTGGTACATCAATCCCATTTTTTTATTAGGATTAAATTTACCGTAGGGTACCCGGGCTACAGCTCGAGTTGTATCTCCAAATCGTTCTTGAGATTTCGGAAGATGCGGCTACAGAGTGAGTACCGTTGGGGTTTAGGTGCTAGGGTTTTTATTTAAGCGTTCTTTATCGCCTGAGACCCTAAGTTTTTTTTTTCAAACTCTGTGATTTACCAGTTGCTTGTTTGATTCAGGGATCGTTCTTGAACTACAGAGTGCGTCTGCGGTCTCCGAACCCTCTTGGTTTTATTGAGACGTATTTCCTATTTGCATGTTCCCTTCTGAGTATCAGTCTCGTTCTCATCATTTTGTTTCCTTAATTACCTAGCAGCACTTTTTATTTCGATTGCTCTGGTGTACAGGTGTTTTTGTATACCGATTTGTCTACCAGCGATTGGAATAGCAGTCACGATGATGTTTACTGAGGGTCTACTATAGGATGTTCTGTCATCCGAGTTCCTTACTCTGTTGGTCGCATGGTTTCCTAGAGCAATTATTTTCTGGTTATATCTACGTCAACTCATCAGAGATATTTATCCACAATTTCATGTAAATCCTAGCGATAGCCGGGTTACCTCCTTCAGATTCGTAGAGTAGGATTTTCTGTGGTTTTTTTTTATTCGACCATCCGAGATGGTGCTGAATAGAACTTCGATATTTACCACAGGACTCTGTAGTTACGATCCGGCTATTCGTCCAGTATTGTAAGACCGTGTCTCGGCGCTCCACTAATTCATAGTGGTGTGATCATAACGGCAGAATTATAGAACCCACATAATCTGTATTTCTATGTATGACTAATAGTGCATGGTTGAAACTTGTGGACGCCTCTAAATTTTTTGTGGGCGTTTATGAATACACACATCATATTTTTAAGTTGATATTTCCACCTACTCTCTGTTTAATTCTACAGTAGTCGTTTGTCGTTTCCATTCCAAGTTTGAAGATATAGTTAAGCGCTATGAGCGCAAATCCCGTTCCGAGCAATGCAACTTACCATAATGACTCCATATGGCTGCCCTCTGCACATATGATACACGTCGTATGGTTTGGTTCCGTAATGTCTCTCTCCACGGCTCATTTGTTTTCTATCATTAACATATATGTTTTCAATAACTCTCAGCGCGTTTGTTTACTGTCATTACCATATATGATTTCAATGACTCTCGGCGCGTTTATTTTATGTCATTTCCATATATGATTTCAATACTCTCGGCGCGTTTGGTTTATGTGGTTCACGTGTATGATGACTCAAGCAGTCGGCATGATGGCATCGGTAGGTTTAATAACCAAAGTTGACTTTTCATATATTTCTTTTATATAAAGTCGAATTCCTCTTGCGACAGGATTGTATATATATCTGTTTAATAACTAAAATTTGTTCTTCATATTTTAGTTTAGATAAAGTCGAGTCCACTTTATCATCGTGGCTTCCAGCATCCCGCATATATATATATATAATCAAATAGGATATATGTATATATATGAAAATGTATTTGTTTTAAAATGTATATGCATATGTTCGATAGTGTAATGTTTTTGTTTTTAAAATATATATATGCATATGTTCCATAGGGTAGATAGATAAGTTTATCACTCCTAAATCTACTCCAAAATCCTAACGTTGCTCTTAAGGATTAGAGGGGAAATTTTAACCTTTCAATACAATCTATAATGGCTAGAAGGGGTTAACCTTACTGTATTACAGTTTTGTTCTTTGGTTTATCATGAATACATCTTCCAAGTACTCACTATTACATTCTAGCTCTTTTGAAGTAACCCTTGTATATTAAATAATGCTTGGCTAGAGGACTGTTGTTCTAAATTCCCTTCTTTATTAGGATAATTATTTTTATATGTCCCAATTTATCAAGGAGTAGGAATATAATTTAGCCATGGAATCCACCTCCTTATCATTGGTTGAATGGTCATGCATGTAGTCGATAAGTGTTGTAAGAGTTGAATGCTCATATTTGCAATTTATACTCTACCATCTAGTTTGATTTCTTTCTGCTACATACCATTTATATATATATATATATATATATATATTTCAGAAATACTATCAGGTTTCTCTAGCATACATCTAAGCATATCATATTTTTTTTTCAGAAACATAACAAAATTTAATCATCTATAGAGTCCAAGAAACTTCAGATTTAAACCATCCTTGGTTTAGAGATTCTGGGGTTTCTTCTCTATATTAGCTGGTCTACAACTATACAGAATCTAAGAGGTGCTTACCTTAAGATTGATTCTATTAAATGTAGTACTAAATTTTCTTAATTTCCATAAAATTAAATTTTATATGTAGCCAATTCATATTGTAATAAGATAGAGAAACCACAATTTCAGAACATACCACAATCTGCAATTGACCAACCTCCAAACCTTAGAATCCTCTTTATCTCCCAGGATTCACCCCCGAGCTGAGATCACCTCCTAGCACTGATCAACCCCTGATCAGCCTAGGAGCAGCTTATTTAAGCTCATAATTTCCCCCAAAGCATGTTTCTAATTCTGCGTCCAGAATATCAGGATGCTTTCTTTCCTGTTTAGCCTAGGCTTCCCATCTTGGGATTCTTTAAAGCTGCTTTAAGCTTTCCCTCAGCTTTTCCAGCTTTTTCTCACCTCTTCCCAACTACTCCTCTTCATTGGGGAAACTTTAGATTTCTCCTCAAATCTAAATAAGTTTCTTTCAAGGATTTCTAAAAGATTTTTGGGGATTTGTTGCCTTATCCATCCTCATGGATTTGGCAAGTGATCTCTAATTCTCTTTTTGGTCAAATTGCACACTCATTTTATTTATTTCCTCAAATAAAATATGCAAATACATTCATACCATTTTCATCCCTTGGGGTCCACCCCCTTAGGATTAAAGTTCAATTGTCTAACTTAAAAAATTCAACACACAAATTGGGGGTGTTACATTGTCCGATATAGATTATGTCATAGTTAGCTGGATAAATTTGAAAAATTATGATTCTGCCAACCTTCCGAACAGAGCATTGAAAACCTTTGCATTGGTATCATAGTTACTCTTTCCTGCTTCATCTGTGGGAATGGATAATGCATATTTTAAGCATCCTTCAATGATTCCCCATACATTTTCTCCAAGTGATTGTCAGTAATATCTTATTCTTACCTTCCAGAAAATTAGATTGGTTTCGTTGAATAATGGTGACCTGATAGATGTTGCCCCCTCTTGATTTCTCATCTTGATGAATATTCCTTCAAGCGATAAAGCTCCTTCCAAATAGCCCAACTCTTATTCCAATTGTTAGGAAAAATAATGAGAGCAGAGGTGAATCAGTATTTTAAAACTTTATTTATTTTTCCTATTTTGATTTTTGTATGCAATTATTATGAATTAAACCTTTGTATGCACGTGACTATTGTGAGGTAAAACTATCTATGTACACTACTTGTATGTAGAAAACTATCGTATATCCAATCAACTTAGTTTTTCAATTAATTCAACATCTATTTATCTTGAACTAGTATGCATTATTTCATCAACATTAGATAAATAGTAATAATGTGTAATAAGAATAGAATAAAACATCACACGTAGGAAAAACATATGAACACCTGTATTTTTAGGGGGGAAACCGATGTGGGAGAAAACCACCCTTGTTGTCGTCTTCCTCTTATTTTTATTATGATAAAATAATTCTTACAATATTGTATTGGAATAGACTCATACCATCACGCAAGTACCCACCTCCATAAGTCTATAACCTTCGCTCGTTCTCCAAAAACCACTATAAAAGAGCTCCAAACCTTGATATGAGTACCAGCTACTACTGGAAGGAAGCTTCAACCTCTTTACTGAAGTATCCAACCCTCGACACCTCCATGGACCAAGCTTCATAAATTGTCACATTGGATCCATTGAACCAACTGAAAATCATGATAAAAAAATGTCAGAATATATATGCTACTATTATTTAGTATACATGTGTGTATATGTGACTTCCTTGAAGTATACATACGTACAGATCTCAAAGCATTGAACCTTGAAATTGAATCATTGTAATTATGAAATAGACACTAAGTTACATAACCACTGAATCATTATGAAATAATCACAGAGCCATCACAAATATTCAATCACATACAAATAGCAGCATCAACACTCTTTAATATATGAATCCACAATAACTTCAATCATCATAGTTAAAACGAGATCATCAAGTATTAATTCATTGACATACAACAAAAAATTTTGCAAGACTAGTTAAGATGATCAGATATTATATTTAGGAAAACATTATTTTATATACGCACTTTCGTGTGTACACACTCCCTTCAGTAATAAAACCTGTGTATAGATCTGTCCAAACTACAGAATCGACATGCAACTTACTAGAATGAGACCCGCGTATGCAAGAACATTTCAGTTATCAAACGTGCATACACACACACCTTCTATTTATCAAACCCGCATACAGATCTACAATTATTGACTTATACCTTCGTTGCACATCAGACCTTGAAAAAATAACCCATATCTCGGCATACATAATAAATCATGGATCAAACATTAATATCACCAACCAAAACAATCCACATGTAAATTATCAATGTATAATCATTTCATATCTATTGGATATGATCCATCATCATATTCCTGGGTGCACACTTATTTGAGATAAAATACTCATCAATAACACGTACCATGCACAATTGCTTTATATTAAACTATTCAACAAATACTCATCAATTGCACTCAAAACACTTTGATATTCATCTCCTTGTATAGCTTAGGCCTTAGCCAATACCATGGGTCAAAATGAAACTAATGTTGATGTTATTATTTGAAGGAATAAAATATTTGTTTTTGGACACAATAATAAGGTCCAATACCATTTTAAGGACCTCTGGTATTTAGAATACCATGGTGCGGAAACTGTACATGCTTTCTCTTCTCTATACTCATGTATGTACGTGGATTTGCTTTACAGAACCCACGTGTATTTCTTAAAATATTAGAATGTAACATCCATAAAATATTAAAATGTAACTAGAGTTTCACTGTAAGGGCTCCTAATAACAAGTATAAACTAACCAAGGGCTGCTACTTTTGTGCCATGGCTATTGCTAGTACCATCCGTCAACAACATTCTTCCAAAATAATAATTTACAGGTTTCGCTACATCCTCCTCACCTGAAGGGAAAAACTATGATTAATCAACGTGGATGAATACCTTAAACGTGGAAAATAACAATTTGGAAGCCTATGGATTCTAAAAATAATTCAATAACCTATTATTCTGTAAGAATGAGTGACTGCTACAACAATGAGAAGCTTGCAATTATGATAGTGGATCAATCTACATATATCATAAGATAAAAATTGTAATATTGTGAAGTGTCAAAAAAATTATTTTCAAGATTAACTCTATAAACAAGTTATTTGTTTCTTTCTATGATAGTGTAAATCTCTACACTACAAGATATATGTTCTTCAATATAATTTTTAAAATTAAAGGAAGGATTAGATATTCTCAAACCAAAATTTTAAAATAAAATGAAGGTACGAGATTAAATTGACAATTGATGGAGACAAATATTTTTTCATATCCAAGTGTCAGCGATGAGCTTGCGATGAAGTCGGTTGTTTGTTTCATTTTTACCACATATTCATACCAAGCTATGATGCAAGAAGTGTCCTTTGGGTCCTTATGGTTCTTGGAGAAGTGAAGGTCAAAAGGAACCTGGGAGAGTTGGATGCAACATTTTTTAATGTGAAGTTGTATTGGTAAAGAAGTCATCATTGGGATTTTCTTAATTGCTCACATAAAAGTGTTTCTTTTCATATCCTTTTGTCAAGTAGGTTGAATTTGGGTAAGAGGGAAGTTTTAGTTTTAGCGATGATTTCATCCGGAGGCTTATTCATATTACAAAAAGGTTTAGTGAAGCCTCCTACTCCCTAAATGTTGTTATGAGGAGATTCAGTCAAATTCAGTTGGGGCAGTTATTTATTTCTCGTAGGTATATTTCATTTTCCATTTTCTATGGATACTCCTAATACAATCCATGCAAAAAATATTATTATTAATGTTTCATTCAGCATTGTCATTGTGTCCTCTTCATCATGATAATTATCAAGTTCCATGAATTTTTTTTCTTGGATGAATATCACTAATTATATGAAGTCGTGAACTTTGAAAGAGAAACCTTATTCAAATGCAACCTGACATTACACATGGTGAGCTAATGTGTGTAGTTGAATATTGAACAAATATTAAATTTCATATTTATAATTATTTCTCCTTATAGTCCCTTACAACATTTCTTTACACCCTTTACAACAATATTTAGGTTAAATCATGGTGAGGGGGGAGTAAATTTAGCTCCTGAAACAATTAAATAAAGTAATTTTTATAAACATTAAAATCCTAGGGATCCTAAGTGAGTGACTATGATAGTTTACTTTTTCAATCTAAGTTTGGATTGTAAGTACACATGTAAATATCATGCAGATTCCATTGAAATATACTTTGTAGATGTTTTAAACCCACAAAAAGATCATATTATATATAAGATATTGCATATTGTATCTTTCTCATTGCATCTTCTGAAACTACATTATAATGTCAAGGGTGGTCATTTCTAACCCCATTTTAGTAGAAATTGCAATGTGAGGTTGAAATGTGTACATTTGGTGTGATGGATTAGGATTCTTATATGTACAGGTAAGAATATTATTTAGAGAAACATAGGTGAGAAAATATAACTCACATTTCATATGAGCCCATGGACCATAGAGCAATATGTGATAAGGTGTTTTGTTATGGCACTCCATGCTGAAAAGGCCACTCACTTGATGCCACACAGGAACAAATCAATATATAAGTATGGGTTGGTGTGGCCAAGGATAGGTGTTCTCATTGGTTTTTTTTTTCTATATTTTACCTTCCCTTAGGTCAATGTTTCTCAAGCCACTAGTTTGTCATGTCAATTTGTGAAAAAACTAGCAAATATATATATATATGAAAAGATTGAAAAAATAACATCACATTTCATACAATGTATGATATAATGGATGGAATCAATGTATTTTTGAACCTTATCCTTATATTGGGATCACAAGGTGTATTTTTATGTTAACTATTCTCTCTTAGATATGGATTCAAGAGATATAATTTTTTGCTTAATGTGTCCAACCCATCCATAAGAAACAATTTTGAGAAAATGAGATTTTGTAAAAAGAATGCTATCTATGTGGGGAGACACACATTGGTAAATTAATAAAGTGAAAAAAAGAAAAAGAAAAACACATATTAGTAAATTTAATATGAAGACAAAGTAGCTAAGGAAAAATATTAAATCTTATGATGATGGAAATTAGTTGAACAATTAAAATATTTGGTAGCGTCGTTCATGCCAAGGGTGACAAAAGAAATGTATATCACCTCTGACGCCCTTTACCCCTCTGTAGTTCAACCTCATATAATTTATGTTTCTTTTTTTTTAAACAGAAATGGAATTTTGGATTATATTAAAAGAACTCTGATCTAACCCATAATCATTACAATTCTTCTAAAAATTGTGTTCCCAAAATTCCTTGAGGATTTGAGATTGAACTTGTAGTGTCAATCCAAATCCATAGTTGAGAGCTCCGCAAAATAAAAATTTTGTTACCATTCGAGCTAAATATTTTCCAAATAGCATTAATATCCAAATACATTTGCATCCTGTTCTTAATTTTTTTCCATTTTACCTTTGAATAGCTTCTATTTTTTCTTTAGATTCATCTAACTTATTATTTTACTTGGTAAAGTATATATTTCCTTTTTCCTCACTTGGATCTAACATGTGCTATATAATATATCTCAAGGATCATTGTTCTATTTATTATCTCAAATATTTCTTGTACCTTTAATATTCTTATGTGATTCAGGCCTCTTTCTCCTAATCTACCTAAGAAGTTGTTTTTTTAGAATTATTTTCCAAAGAGATAGAAGAATCACCAAAAATATATGACTTGTCCTTGGCCACTTTTGGAAGATTATCCCAAGGTTTTTTTTTTACAATTATTTTCAATAGAAGCATTTGGGGAACCAAACTTCTTGGGATTGTCATAGGTATCCTTTATACATTCCACCTCAACTTGGCTTGTTGTTGAGTTTCCATGAGCTTGGTGGGAGTCATTCTTGGATTCTAATGTCTCTTGTTGATTTTAATTGTTGTTGTGATATGGGTTAAGTTCATCTTTAAATAAAATACAATGTTCTACCTTGGCACCTTCTCAGTATCTTGGTTTGCAACTATTTTTTCCTAGCATTGATCTTTTGATATTTGGAACAATTTTTGAAGGAATGGTCTGTTTCGTAACAAGCTCTACAGGGGAAATAAAATAGCTCATAGTCTAGATTTTTCAACCACAGATAATTTGGGCTTTTCAACTTGATTTATGCAAGAAATCCTTTACTAAAGTCCATTTTCCCACAAATGTGATAATATGTTGGTTTCAAGTACTATTTTATATCATCACTACGCTCATAAAATCTACTTAAATAATTTCCTATAGCTTTAAATGATAGAAGAGTCCATAGATGCAAAGGTAGATTATGAGGCCTTACCAAAACTAGAGAAGTATAAATTGAAGCCGAAAAGGGTTTGAAAGAGGGGAACCAATGTTGCTTAAACAACCCTACACTTCCCTAGAACCACAAACCTGAGCTAAATTATCAAATATTGATACAAAAAACTATATAGCCAATGGAAAAATATTAAGCTCATCTGGAATTAGCAGTTTCGAGTGCTCAATAATCTAGGAGTAGAGATATATTAAACATGGCCTTAAACTATTTAATATTCATATCAATCCATGTTATTAGAATAAATTTGTGCACTTGAATGCTTCAACCAACAAAGGAATATCAAAATGAAGGGGATTCATGAACTCACGTACTTGAGAAAGAAATCTCCGTTTCAAATTTCACAACATCATGAGAAGATGGGTGAAACAGAAATTTACATGAGCCCTCTAGGATTGAGGAAGGAATGAGACTCTTTTCATCATTTTCTAAAACAAAGGGTGTATTAAAGTCAATCTCCATGAATTCAGAGGATGGAGCAACACACTTTGCAACAATATTTCCTATAGTAGAGGAAAAAAATGGGATTGTTACTACGAAGAAGGGTGAGCTCATCCCCTTAGCTAAGGATGTGATCTCAAATCCATCCACCAAGGAAGGAAATGATGAGGGCATGAGAACAATAGATAATGAATTCACAAAGGGGTTCAAGTTTATGGTTTCCATGCAATCTAAAGAATCTATGAGTATATTGAGGTCTTCGATAGATAAAGAGGAGTGAGATGATACTATAGCAAAAGAGATGTCTTCCATCTGCAAATATTTGAGAGAGAGGGATGAGAAATGTGAAATAAGGGTCTAACCCTATCCACCACAATAAAGAAGCCACACTCTACCATCAACAAATTATTTTCTCACTCCCCGTATAATTTATGTAATGTGATGTAAAGAATGTAGAATTTTTTATATGTTTGTTTAGGGAATCATGTGCATTTACCTCGGGCCCTACCACCTCATAATTTTGGCCAGTTGAATTTAGTTCTTCCAATGTTTGAGATTCTCGAGACCCTCCATCACATAGGCTACATTTCACTAAATAATGTCCAAGAAATGTGGCTAGCATGCCCATTTCCCATATCATTGTTTTATTATTTTATCAATATGACACGTGCTCCATCACCAATGCCAATTCAACACTAATTATTTAAGAAAATGTGGACAAATTAGGATGACCAGTGTGCACCAAAATTCTTACATATTTTTCTGAAGCATGTCACTATATTTCATTCCCATGTTGCTTGACCTTGCGATCTTGTATTCTTAAATTGATCACTTTTATTCAAAATTACCCACAATGCCTTTAATGTAAAACAATTATTGAACTTGAGTGCGACTATGTATTTATTTGTATTTTTGAATGGATTCAAATTCCACAATTTGGGTTTAAAGAGATATTTTACCTTGGATATCTCTGTTGCATATAATTCATTTGAGCCATGAAAATTCTATATAGTAAATGTGGTACAAAAATAGAGAAACATCCTTCATTGCAATGGTTATGCAACTTACTTCTAGTGATGCAGGATTGCACTCTACTTGTCATAATGACGTTTCTGCAACTCACATGCATGTATAATGTGCCACAACACAAAACCAATTATCTCTCAAGAGATCCCATGCAGTAATATATAATATGGAAACATAGGTTTTTGATCCAATATAAGAAACACCCACGTAGGTATGTATATTGAAGCTTACTTCTCTATTGGTTTCCAAAAACTCTCATCATTAAGTGGTTGTGAAGGGACTTTGGATTTTGTGTTTTCAACTTTATGTGTGACGAGGATTTCCATGTTGCTAGTGATATAAGGGTAGTTGGTGTTCCCTTGCATTTTTCTGAGTGAAAATGAACTTGGTTCATTGTAAGTTATATTTCCATGCTCATTTTATTAGTGCAAGCCATTATGTAGAAGCTTACATTGTTTCAAAAAGACTCATCTTAGACTCTAAATTTTAGGAATGTATTCATAATGTTCTCAACATGCTCTCCCAAAAATATTTTCCTTTAAGACATCCTCTATATTTTTGTTTGACATATATTCAACCCTTACTCAATGTAGGCTTGGAGGGAAAAAAAGAAAGAAAAAGTCAATCTTTATGTGACATTATTCAAAAATGATTTTTAAATAGAACTTTTAATATAAAAATTACATCAATAATGGATTGCAAAGAAAATGATATAAAATTCTATTAATTCTAATATTTGTTAGCTTAATATTAAGTCTTACAAGTATCTATTTTAATTAGATAAATTTACTAAGTTTGCAACGGTATGTATAAGCAATTGTTGTCCATTTGAAAATACTTGAGGAAGAACAATTTTGATTCTCTAGTCATGTCTAAAGAGAAAGTCTTCCTCTACCACTAAACTTTACATCTTTAATAAAAATAATGTTAACCATATATTTTTACTACCAATAAGTTATTATTATTGTTTTAAACTTGACGTCTCTAATAAAAAATAATATTAACCATATATTTCTGCTACCAATAATAATATTTGATTCTCAATAGTTCA
Source organism: Pinus albicaulis (assembly GCA_034641835.2). NCBI lineage: Eukaryota > Viridiplantae > Streptophyta > Pinopsida > Pinales > Pinaceae > Pinus > Pinus albicaulis. The sequence goes on from JAXQQM020063830.1 coordinate 430,230, forward strand.
TATATATAAAAAAGACTAACTATTTTTAAAATTAATTTTATATATACAAAATTTAATTTAAAAATATCACATACATTTTAAATATATTTAAATTTTTACAATTATCATTACATTATATTATATTATATATATATATATATAATATATATATATATATATATATATATATATATATAACTTAAATCAATATTATATTCACATCTCTTTTAACCATACATTTTTGTTACATATTTGGTTCTCATTAGTTCATATATATATAAACTAATTATTTTTAAAATTAATTAATTATATGCGCACCCAAAGACTGAAAAACGCAGGTTAAAAGAAAGTTCAAATGAAAATATAAAAATGGAAAGTTACGGACATGGATTGAACCGGCTCAATTTTAAAAAATATCATAAGTTCTAAAATAGTAATATTGAGTTAAATGATTGCTTAAAGAATAGCAAGTAGAAGATTGGTTTAATGAATAGTAGTTAAAAGATTGGTTAAACCTAAATTTGAACACAACGGTCCATAAGGACATGCATAAAACTCACTAATACTGAAAGTTACGGACAAGGATTGAACTATATGGTCGCAAGTTTTAAAAAGCTCAGTTTTAAAAAATATCACAAGTTATAAAATAGTAATACTGAGTTAAAAGATGGTTTAATGAATAGCAATTAAAAGATTGGTTTAATGGATAGTAATTAAAAGATTACTTAAACCCAAATTTGAACACAACGGTCCAAAAAAAAAGCAGCATAAAACTCATTATATCCTAGTCATTATATACTCGCGGGCCTGATGAATGAAGAATAAAAGAGATCGTTGATTCTGATGAATGTTGAATGAGAGGAGGAAATTCAAGAACGAAGAGGAGGAGGTGTCTCATGAATGAAGAATTAAAGGGATCCGTGATTGTGATGAATGAAGAATGAGAGGAGGAAATTCAGGAACGAAGAGGAGGCCGAAAAGAACAGCCCGAGCGATGGACTGGCTTTTTCATGGAGAGAGTAATTTTGAGTAATTTTATGTTCCCTTCTTTTTGTGTATGTTTATTTCATTTAACAGACATTTTTGTAACCTGACAATTTTTTTTCCCTGTTCAATCTACAGGTTAAGCATGAATGTTCTCTCTCAAAAACTCTGACGTAAAGTTTTATGTTGTATGTCTTATGGAGCGCTCCATAAATGTTTTGTGTAGTGTTGTATGCATCAATGTCTTGTGTAGTGGTGTGGTATTCTTGTAATGTTTTGTGTCTTGTGTAAATGTTTTTTTTGTGTGGTTATGGTTTTTTGTTTATTGAGAGAGAAAGTCATGGCTGCAGTGGCTGAAGGGCCAATTGATCAACAAATAATTCAGACTGAGTTGGTACTCATGGAAATATTTAAATTCATTCCCGTCTCTTTTTTCTTTGTTTCCTTTTCTAATGAGTTGGAATTTATATACAGGATCTGGAGCAGCTTTTCTAATGCTTTTGTAGTAGAGAATGAGGAGTTTCTACGGCTTTTGCAAACACGAGTTTCCATAATTTCAACTGCAAATGAAAGATTCCTATGAAGCAAGGTTCAATAGCAAATGAAAGATTCCTAAGGAACAAGGTTAGTATTGTTTGTGAATGGCATGCTTCTCATTTGTTTCTTTTTGCAGTGTAAAAATATCTTTATGATATATATCTCTCGAATAATTACGCCAATTGAGTGGGTTTTAGTCCTCTGTGTCCGACTGTAATTTTTTTCCATAGAAATTGTGCCCTGGATTTCTGTAATTTCTTCCATAGAGATTGTGCTGTGGATTCATTCGACACATGATGGAACAGCACATCATCCAACCATTACCGAATGGTTGTGATAGCCTTTCTTTCCATTCATCTTTCGTCCTTTCCAAGTTAGTTCCATCAATCATTCAGCCCACAGAACAACATGAATTTTGTCATCCCAGTCGTCCCTATTGATAGAACAATAGGAATTATGTCATCCCAGTCTTCCCTATTGACCGAGCACTCCTTGGTCAATAACATTCCAAAATCTGGTGAAATGGCTCTACTGTATCGTTAGCTTGCAGGTGATACGGTGTTGTATTGTGGTGATGAATCATGAATTCCTTTACCAATGCAACCACTGCTCCACCAACAAAATGCTGACCCTAATCATTCCTAGGGCAGTTTTTGATGCCTCACACTCCTCTCACCTTTGCTCCACTCAAGACCTCCCAAGCCTCATCCCTATCCACCTTTGCGTATAGAGAGATTGAGAAGGTGGTTTAGGCAGTTGAGAGGCACCGTGAGAGCCAGATCTAGACATTCCTGAGAGAGACCATTTCTGTTGATTATTGTGAAATTCATAAGTGACAGCTAAAAGAAACCTCAGAAATTCCTGGGTAGGGCCTATCTAGAAATAAATGTCTTCTCCATAGGTTACACATCTAATTCTAGAAGCATTTCTACATAGCCTACATAGCTAGTTACAATCCAGTTCTATTTTAGACAGAGCTTTATATTTAATTAGCATTCATGGGATTGTTTTAGACATAGCTTTATATTTAATTAGCGTTCATGGGATTGTTTTATTTGCTAGATTGTTTTATTTCTATTATGTAATCAATTCAATTTTATTATGTTTCTCTGCCTTATGGGTTATGGGTTATGGCATTGCATTAGGTTCTAATTGTAAACAGTAAATTACTAAGGTCTTAATGGACTTTCCAACAATTAGTCTAAATTATGAGTCAGTTCATGCAGAGTCGTGCTATTTTCATGCATAACATGGGAACAAGTACATGTACGAGTTCTCCTGTATGATGAAGTCAGTCAACAATTAGTGGAGACTTATGAGTCTCTCAGTTGTTATAAGTTCAATCCGTGAGATATGTCTATTAGTATTTTTGAGTTTGAGTTCATGGGAAAGAAACTCGTCATTGGTTGGTAGTCAAGAGCAGATGATATAAAACAATCATACAACTTGACACATGCGCACTCCCAAAACAATCATACAACTTCATGCATGCGCACTCCCAAAACAATCATACAACCTCACAACGATCCCCTAAAAGATTGAAAGATTCCTTTTTTCCCTGTGTGTGTTATTAATTACGTAGATTTATAATTAAAAGATTCCTTTTTCCTCTTTGTCTGTGTTATTAATTACTTGGTTTTATTATTACGGTTTCACTTGGCAACTCTCAAATAATCATAAGATTTTTTTTTTTTCTCAGTTATTAATTACATTACGTAGTTTTTCTAATTAATTATATAGCAATGCTTACTTTGTTTATTAAATCTCCAATGCAACATTTATTTTTACTTAGATATCATATATGTTTATCTAGAATCGGTGTTATCCATTTAAAATTTAGATCCTATATTTTATTAGCATTACTTATTTATTATTTTATTTTATATTTTAATTTGAAAAATATGTATAATTTTATTTTGTTTCCATATGCTCATTTTATCTTCCTTGTGGGAAGAGGTACTATTTTCTTTTAGCCATAATAGAGTATGGAGTAGTGAATATCCATATCTTACACAACCTTAGAGTTAGTACCGGTTTCAAAAGCTAGACATGGCTGGGTCTATTTGAAATTTTATTTACTCAATGAAATTTCATTAATAAAGCATGCTATTGTTTCATTGAAGTTAAAAGTTACCAAATGTGTTTTTTTTTTTAAATTTAGTTGTTAATATATTAAATTTGTAAGCTATATTATATTGATAATATTTTATATAATAATATTGTATTAATATTTTTTTATTAATATTTATTATACATTATAGGTTTATATATATATGATGGATTTTTTTATGATTTGTACATTTAATTATGTTGCAAGTTTTTATGAAGGCGTTGTATATCAACCATATTATTTGAATTTTTTTTATGTTTGCAGAAAATTTATCAATGTCAAAGTTGCTCGTGAGTCAAAGACATTAGCCATTTTTATGTTTTGTAATGTTGTAATTAGAAACAAATATATATTTTTGTTTATATGGGCCTATCAAAGGATGTAAACTATCATTAATAAAAGGAGTAGACTTTTTCTTGGGGAGAGGGGAATTCAACCCCTCCAAAAGGCTCTTAGGAAGGTCACAGTTTAGCCCTCCTTTGAGTTGTGTTCCTTGTGTTGATGGATTTCATGATCTTTATTTTATAGTAACTCCAATATGCACAACCACAAATATATCATTTTATTAGAATAATAATTTTTAAACATGTTTTAAACATCTTCACTACATACACACAAATAGCAAAATCACTTTTACTACACATAAATAATTTAACATTTTTTCAATGTTTTAAACATTCTCCCACATACACCTAAATGGAAAAATCACTCTTATTGACATAAATCATTTAACATTTTTACAATTCTTTAAACATCTTCCAAAAACATTGCACACATATTACAAAATCACTCTTATTCACATAAATCATTTAACATTTTTACAATGTTTTAAACATCTTCCCAAAACATTGCACAAAATTGACAAAATAACTCTTATTCACATACATTATATAAAAATTATAACTTAAATTTATTTATATATTTGTTTTTTTTTTCGATTTTTTTAAGATTTTGATTTTTTTTTTTAATTATATATTTTTATTATAAGTATGTTATTAAGATATTTATATTATATTTTTTTCTCCTTAATATTTACATATTTCTATATTTGTATGTTTAAATTAAATACTAATATATTAAATATTTAAATATTTTTATAAATTTATTATATTGAATGTGTATGTATTTGTTTTATTATTTATATACTATAAATATATTCTTGAATGCTTATATATTTATATATTAATGTATCTGAGTTATAATGTATGCTTTGGATTCTTTATTTTGTATGTATATGGATGTATTATTTTGAGAATTGAAATGGTGTATTTATTAGTTGCATTTAGAGAGTTAGAATTTATTTGTTGATATTTTTGTTTTGGTATGCATTAATGAATAGGATATCTATTTCTCTATGATATGTGTGAATGTATTATCTAGAGGTTTGCATTAGTTGCATGTACTTCTTTGGAGTGTTTATTGTTCTATGTTTATGAATCTCTCATTATGCATGCTTTTGAGTATTCTTTCATTGTTTATTTGTATGTATATGCATATGTTGTTTTGGTACGCCTTGAGTGTTAAAGTGGTGGTTTCATTTGTATGAGAATTTTTTACTTGTATGTATATGGATCTATTCTTTGTTTCAATTGATGTGTGTTTTTTACTTGTATTTTTTTGTGTTTGTATGAATCTATTCTTTACTAGCATTTTTGTATGTCTATGAATTTCTTCTTCATGTGTATGAATGTCTTCTTCATGTGTGTATGAATCTGTTCTTTGCCACATTCTAATGTGTGTTATTTAGTTGTATTCTTTGTATGTGTATGAATGTATTCTTCGTGTGTATGAATCTACTCTTTGCTACATTCCTATGTGTCTTGTTTACTTGTATTATTTTTATATGTATGAATGTATTCTTCATGTGTGTATGAATCTATTTTTTTCCACATTTGTATGTGTCTTGTTTAGTTGTATTCTTTGTATGTATATGAATATATTCTTCATGTGTATGAATCTATTATTTACTACATTTTATGTGTCTTGATTACTTTTTTTCTTTGTATGTGTATGAATGTATTCTTAATGTGTATATGAATTTATTCTTTTCTACATTTGTACGTGTCTTGTTTAATTTTATTCTTTGTATGTGTGAATGTATTCTTTTTGTAGGAATTCTTCTTTGTTACATTTGTATATGTATTATTTATTTGTAGATATATGAGCCTAATATGTGAAAATATACTATCATTAATATGATTATAAATATACTATCAGTATTTCTATATATATTAATATATTATTTACCATATTGATATATAAATATATTATTTCTATATATAAATATATTATTTAGAATATTGATTTATAAATATAGTAGTTTAAATATTAACTTACAAATACATTACTTTAAATATTTGTGAAATTATTATTATTATTATTATTTTATTGTTTTTTTAATTAATTTTTAATTTTTTATATTTTTCTATCTAAATTTTAATCATTTTATATGAAAAAACAATATACTTATTACAATAACACTAAAAAGGACATAATATTATCCCACAACCTACACCTCAATTAACGATTATCGTGTTATAGAGTATCATGCAAACCATGAAACTGAAACTAAAAAGAAAAAAAACATAAAATTTATAACAACATCAATTTGTAACAAAACATATCAATTAATTATTTAATACTAAAATCAATACAATAAACATTAATTTTGTTTTAAAAATTTCATTCATTTGAATAATTTATTAAAAAAAATCATAATACTATAATTTAATAATATAGGGAAAAAATATTAATTCTAAAGTTTGGTTAATAATAAGGATTGTTTTAGATATAATAAATAAAATAAATACTTATTAATTTTAAACTAATTAACTTATAAAATAAATGCAATTATCAACATCATAATACTTATACTCAATTTTCATCACATGCATAAAATAATGTTAATTCTAATCTTCATTATAATTGTGATGTGTGTGAACATGTCACCTTGTGAGTCATTATGTGTAATGTTTGTGGCTATGTGTATGTTTGTGTGCACCCTATGTTTGTTGTGTGCATGTATGCATGTGATTGATTATGCCTCATTGACAATGGATTGTGTGGGTGCGTGTCTGTGGTTAGTCCCATGCCAATGATGGACCGTTTTTGGGGTCATATAAGCTCTCACCTTCACGTGGTTGACCCTATTAGTAGATATTTTACATCTCCAAGCCAAGAAGAGCTTTCTATATATTGTTTTTTAACTTATTTAAAACAAAACATTAATTTTTAAATATTAAAATGTTTTTTTAATAATATTTTTATTATATTAAAAAATTGTAAGACAAAAATTATAAAATAAATTGAAATATTTATCATTATTTGAAATTTAAAATAAAATAATTACATTAACACACTTAAGCCTTCAAGCCTTACTTCTTTATTTTTCTCCATCCATGATTGCCTTACCTTTTTATGCAAAACACGTGAAAAGCCATTCAAAACCACTAAAAAATCGACCTCTGCCTTTTCTCCTCGAGTCTCCTGCCACCATACATCGCACTTCGCAAATCGCAACATTTTTATTTTACCTTTAACACTTACCCCACGCTCTTTGCGATTACGATATAGCGAAATCACAAATCGCACTTTTTGTCATTTACCTTTTACCTTTAACACTTACAACTCGTTCTTTGCAATTGCGATATTGTGAAATCAAAATCGCACTTCACACCGTTTACCTTTTCTCACTTAACACTTATTGTTGGTCCTTGCGATTGTGATATTGCGAAATCACGCCCCGCCGTCGATCCCACTGCCACGTCGCCCATAATAAAATCACACTTCGCACATTTTAGCTTTTACCCTTAACACTTACCACTCGATTCTTGTGACTGCAATATTGAGAAATCGGAAATCGCAAATCACATAATTTAACTTTGTGCATAACACTTACCATTCATTCCGCCGATGCGATAAATCTGCCATGTCACCCATCGCACTTCGCAATTCGCAAAACTTGCCACATCACAGATTGTAACTCGCAACCTTTACCGCATTGCAAATCGCACTTCGCACATTTTAGTTCATTCCTCTTGATCTTTACCGTTATCCATCTAAACTTGTGATATTGTGATTCACAACTTACCATTTCACTTCGCGCTTTGCATAACTTAGTTCATTATTGTTAATCCTTACTACTATCCCTTTAAGCTTACAAAGTTGCGATTGCGACATTCCACATCGCAAATTTTGTTCTCCATCACACTCCGCCATATCATTTTTCAGTTATGTCTTCTCCAAAGTAATTTTTCACGCTATCATAACATTTTATAAGGTTTTAACCCCCCTGTTTCCACTTCCAAACCTCGTTTCATGTGTTAAACCCCCCACTAGCCTCTTTTAGCCCATTTCTTTGCTCCAAGCTACAAATTAACTCTTGTTAATTATAATTAAGTCATGGATAGCCGAGTTGCATGGATAGAAGCATGCTAGATAGATCATAGGATAAGTAGAGTGCATTTAGCCATTTGGCCAAGTTAAGTGTGGTTTAGGATTAGTTTCCTTTCTGCTATTTTTTTCTGAAAAGTAAATTAGTTTCCTTCATATCATTTCCTTTTAGCAATTTAATTTAGTTTCTTAGACTTATTTCCTTCCTGCACATTAAATTAGTTCCATTTCTTTCATTTCCTTTCTGCAATTTAGTTTAGTTTCATTAAAGTGTGACAGACTTCATTTAGAACCCTTAGAAGTAGCACCCTTTCATAAAGCAGAAGAGGATGACATGAACAGAATGCATCTGCTGTGTATAAAGCACTGTCACCTCAAATTTTGTATGAACCTCAGGCTGATAAAGTAAAGTAGGGTAGCCCCTGGGAGTTGCAGCACTCTTGGTGCAATACCAAGGCTCACTAGTACCCACATGGAGTCTCTTTACAAATTTTTCCTCTTCTTCTTCTAATACATCCTATTTCTTCTTTTTATTTTCCTTTTGAAGTAAATTTGAATGAAACTTCTCTGATATATAAGGGACCCTATTTTCCCATTCCATAGGCTATTAAAATACCATGAATTTTTTCAACATCAATATTCTTCATGACCTCCATTTATTCTATGGTAGAAACTTTCGAATTGAATATAGGAGTTGGAGACCTTAATATTTTTTCAATGAGTGATGATTATTTTATTTCTTCACCAATATTTCTCATAGGATTCATGATTTTATATACCCTAAGAAAGAAACTTGTGATACTTTCATAATTGTGCACTCTGAGAGTTTCATATTGAATTCTAAGAGTTTAAAGTTTGGCACTTTTTACCTTGGTGTCACCTTCATAGCTTTGGATGATCTTGTCCCATATAGATTATTTGATATTTAGCTGGATGAATTTGAAAAATTATGATTCTACCAACCTTCTGAATAGAGCATTGAAAACCTTTGCATTGGTATCATAGTTATTCTTTTTTGCTTCATCTGTGGGAATGGAGAATGCATATTGTAAGCATCCTTCAATGATTCCCCATACATTTTCTGCAAGTGATTGTAGGTAATATCTTATTCTTACCTTCCAGAAAATTAGATTGGTTTCGTTGAATAACGATGACCTGATATATGTTGTCCCCTCTTGATTTATCATCTTGATGAATATTCCTTCAAGCGATAAAGCTCCTTCCAAAGAGCCCAGCTCTTATTCCAATTGTTAGGAAAAATAATGAGAGGGGAGGTGAATTGGTATTTTAAAAATTTATTTATTTTTCCTATTTTTATTTTTGTATGCGACTGTTATGAATTAAACCTGTGTATGCACGTGACTGTTGTGAGGTAAAACTGTCTATGTACACTACTTCTATGTTGAAAACTATCGTATATCCAATCAACTTAGTTTTTCAATTAATTCAACATCTATCTATCTTGAACTAGTATGCATTATTTCATCAACATTAGATAAATAGTAATCATGTGTAATAAGAACAAAATAAAAGATCACACATAAGAAAAACATATGAAAACTTGTATTTTTAGGGGGGAACCCAATGTGGGAGAAAACCACCCTTGTTGTCGTCTTCGTCTTATTTTTATTCTGATCAAATAATTCTTACAATCTTGTATTGGCATAGAATCATACCATCATGCAAGTACCCACCTCCATAAGTCTACAACCTTTGCTCGTTCTCCAAAAACCACTATAAAAGAGCTCCAAACCCTGATATGAGTACCAGCTACTACTGGAAGGAAGCTTCAACCTCTTTTCTAAAGTATCCAACCCTCGACACCTCCATGGACCAAGCTTCATAAATTTTCACATTGGATCCATTGAACCAACTTTAAATCGTGATTAAAAAATTTCATAATATATATGCTACTATTATTTAGAATACATGTGTGTATATGTGACTTCCTTGAAGTATATCTACATACATGTAACACCCCCAATTTCTGTGTTGAGCTTGAAAAATTAGACATTTGAACTTTAAATCCTAAGGGGAGTGGACCCCAAAGGATAAGTATGGTGTGAATGTATTTGAATAATTAATTTGAGGAAATAAATAAAATGATGGTGCATTTTGACCAAGATGAGAATTAGAGATCACTTGCCAAATCCATGAGGTGGATAAGAAAAAAAATCCCCACAATCTTTCAAAAATCCTTGAAAGAAATTAATTTAGATTTGAGGAGGAATCTAAATTTCCCCAATGATGAGGAAAGTAGTTGGGAAGAGGTAAGAAAAAGGCTACGGAAAAGTGAGAGAAAAGCATAAAACAACTTTAAAGAGTCCCAAAATGGGAGCTTAGGCTAAACGGGGAAAGAAAGCATCCTGCTATTACGGACGACGAGAATTAGAAACATGCTTTGGGGAATTAAGAGCTTAAATAAGCTGCTCCTAAGCAGATCAGAGGTTGATCTGTGATGGAGGTGATCTCAGCTCGGGGGTGAGTTCTGGGAGACAAAGAGGACTCTAAGGTTGGGAGGTTGGTCAATTGCAGTAGTGGTATGTTTCTAAAATTTTTACTCATTTGGATGTATTATGGTATGAATTGGCTACATATAAAATTTAACGGAATTTGTATGATTGATTTGAGTACTACATTTAATAGAGTCCATCCTAAGGCATTCACCTTCAGATTTTGTTTAGTTGTAGACCAGAAATCCATAGAGTAGAAACCACAGAAACTCTAAACCAAGGTCGGTTTAAATCTGAAGTTACTTAGTCTCCATAGACAATTAAATATTATATTGTTTCTTGTAGATACAAATGTGATATTAAATGCTCCTATGTATGCTAGAAAAATATTGTAACAGAACTGAAGGTTACATGGTACAAAACCAAAAGGGAAAAAGTAAGGACATTAGAATATGAAATTTGAAATTTGTGCTAGAGAAAGAGTAAATCTACTCTATAGGATTATTATAACATTTATAAGTGTCTATATTGCATTTCTAAATCTACCTTTAATCCTTGAACCAAGTATCATAACAAAAGACTTAATTTATAATTAAGGTCCTCTTTTCAAGCACTACGAATACATATATGTGTACATCAAAAGAAAAAGAGAATATAAGAGCCGCAAACTAAATTAATAACACTACATATATATATATGCATAAAAAAAAAAAAATGTAAGAGTTGTGAGTTAAACGAATGACTCATTGTAATCAACGATTATAAAAGAATATTGTAGTGAGGAAAATATATATATGTACCATATGTCGATGCGACTTGGCGCACGGTCAAACTATGTTAAACCATAATGACTATTCGATTTCTTATGCAGTGGGCTCGTTTCAATCCAATACCCTCGGATTGTACAGCTATTAACGTCCACGGCATTTTAGGGCTTATCTATACCCATTTAATTGATATTAGCGAATCTTTTATGTAATAGTTCTATTCCAACACATGTTCACCGGTCAAACCAACATTGAAAATCTTGTCATATTATGTTTGCTGTGTAGCATTAAATGAAATGGGAACTGAAATTATTAGAGTAAAACAAATGAAACAATACGTAACCTTTAATTCTCTGCGAACAGAATTATCATAGCCTAATGAAATATGGAAATTAATCGTGTGCATAAGACGCCTGTAAGTTTAACCGGTGAGGAACCACGCATATCCATGTCGGCGCAACAATTAAACTATTCTTACTTGATTAACGCAGTAAGGATGGCTAGATCTGGCCAGAAACATAAAACTATGACCCATTACGTGTAGCTATAAAATTTCTGTTGCATGCAATTTGGAAATGGCAAGGAAGCCACAAATCTCCAGTCTTCGATTTAACAAAAGCCGTGGCTGCCTATAGTATGTAAAATCGCAGCCCTATAAAACCAAACTGGATTATGTTATTAGTTGTCGTCCGACGGATCATGTGATAACACAGAAAAACATTGGGTAGCGCATATATCATAACCAAATCCATAGCAGTGGTAAATACGTTGAAGTTAGAATAGAATTTTTTTGGTTGCAGTCAGAATTTCAAGGGTTATTCATAGAAATACCTTACTTCACATTCTGTTCCTGAAGTGGGAAGTACGAATTGTTTGGTTAATATAAATGTTCGGTCAAATCCTACCAGGTTAAAGTCATAACAGTGGTTATCGATGCAATATAAACTGGAATCCCATTTGAATACAAAGGATAACGATATCAAAGCTGGGACGGTAGGGAATGTAATTATGAGAAGATGCGTAAGATCACTTACCCTAACCTCTTCTAACGATGCGACCCCGACAGAGGAGCGATTTCAACCGGATGCCTCTCGCACCTTAGCCGAGATGTCCCACCTGATCACTTTTGTGAAATGAGAGTTTAATGGTAATGGAGTAACAGAAAATTTAATAAAAACAAACAAAACGAACAACAGATCTGGGTTAGGTTGGGAAGGAGCGCGGCATTTAAAATAGCCCCACGTCTCTTATCTATTCTCATACAAACAAGATTCCATTCACCGTTTAGCGGAAAATGTAGCAACTGTGACAGAACAACCAAAAAAAGAAAAGAATGTGTTATAATATCGTAGGGAAGAAATATTAGAAAAAAAACAATACGAACAAAGTAAACAAAAATTCCATTTCTGTGTCGAGCCACACCTGTGCTACACGACTAATCAGGCTACCGCAATGCCGGTGCTGACCCGGTCTCCATTGTCATAACCGCCAAGCTACACAGAGAGCTGAGGCTTAGAGAGAAAAGAAATGAATGAGAGATACAAAAGAACTAAACCCGGGAATGATGTAAAAATGGCAAGAACGTAGGTTAAAAAGGGGGAAACCGCTATCTATTTTCCATGAGTACACAACTGTGCACGCGGAGGCGGGTTTCAGGTTTAGTGTGTAGGGCGGAGGTGCTAACCCTAGTCTGCATAGCCGAGAGTTGCATAAAGAAAATCCTGAATGGGATTTTAGAAATCATGACGGATGGGCCAAGCAGTACCCTTTCATCTCGATTCTTCTTCCACTGTAATTCTCAGTATGGTGCCAGCGAAATTTTGGCTAAAAATCGGTGCTCCGTTTCGGCTGAAATGAACCGCATCAGGGCCGCACAACGATTGGCGACACATGCCAGTTTCACCGAGCGTTAGTACTGGGGTAAATAAAATCAAATTTTCCCGATGCAAAAGAAATTGAACATAGATCGGTACCTTGCGAAATTTCAACGAATTAGAGGGAAACGCGGGTATCATTGTTCCCACACGAAACTGATTGACGGCCATGGCGAGTACTCATGCCATTAAAGACAGAACCCTCCCATGGCCTGCTGGCCAACTGCAATCTGCAATAAACACGAAAAAACGCGTTACTACTCTACGTACCAGATCTGGGAAATGCAGATAATGGTGCTTAAGCAAATTATACAGTAGCCATCACGCAAGAGGGACTTTACCTTAGAGTAATGGTTACATCAAATATAGATATGATGGAAATTTAAACCAGTGGCAAGATTCCACGTTGATATATATGTATAGTGGGAGCGTACCCACATAAAACGTGACCGGTAGGGTAGTTTGATATAACGCATCTCTTATAGTAGATAAAGTTAAGTGGCCGTATGGAAGACCTAGATTCTGTGCGGTTAAATGGAAACGTAATAATATCATATTATACGAATTTAAAATGACGATATATCCACCTTATGATATGTGGATTTAAATGTAGACGTAATCATCTTATTTTAAGGGGAAATAAAATGGTAAAAGAATAGTCTTAGATGATGTGAAGTTAAAACGAGTGGGATAAGAGTTGTACATACATAAGTTTTGTGAGTAGAACAATACTTACATATATATATATATAGATTTATAATTGGAATTAAAGTTAGGGAAATATTTCCAAAAGAGGATTGGAAGGGGTACCCTAGCTACTAGAGATTAAAGAGGATATAATATTTGGTACCATAAATATAATAAAAAAAAAATAAAAAAAATTTAGAGGCGTGACAAATGGTATCAGAGCCCAAGTGCAAAAACTGGGCTGTTGTTATTGTGCTCACTAAATTCTGAATGTATTGAACATTGTAGAGATTGTTTTTTTTGTCTTACTAATCAAATGTATGAGTGTGGACAGTGGTGCTAAAATGGTTGAAGAGGGAGGAATTTATGTGGATCTGCGTGATGAGTTTGCTACTCCAGATCCCAATGCCCCGGTACTATGTTGCACAGGCTGCAATGAGATTTGGCTGAACTAAGAGGCCAGAATGACATGCTGTCATCAGCCAGTAAGGAGCAGGAAAAGCTCATCAGAGAGCTAACTTCCCGGAACAGACAGGAAGGCGAAGTTTCTGGAAAAATAAAGATGGATGAGTCTGAGGATGAGGATGCAGCTAGACATCAACATAAGCAGAAAAGAGAATTGCAGGGAGAATTTAGAAAGATCAAACCTCCCTCCTATGATGGGGAGAAGGAAGAAGATGCTGAAGCTTGGTTGCTGAACATGATCAAGTATTTCCAAGTATATGAATATGAGAGCAATCTGAAGGCCAGATTAGCTGTGTATCAGCTGCAAGGAAAAGCCACACTGTGGTGGGAAGAGACAAAAATGGTGCATGCCATTGATGAAAAGACAGTCACGTGGGAAGATTTTCAGGTTAAGTTCAAAAATCGTTATTTGAACGAACGTTATTATGATGATAAAGCAAAAGAATTCCATGAACTTAGACTAGGACAGCTCACTATTGATGAGTTTGTCACTAAGTTTACCAATTTACTGAGATATGTCCCTTACATTAGGGAAGAAAAAGCAAAGGTTCAAAGATTTTTGAATTTCTTACCTACTGTGTACAAGGAGAAAATAGAGTTTGACAACCCAAAGACCATGGATGAAGCTGTTAGAAAAGCAAGATTATGCTATCAGCAGTTTAAAGGTAAAGCTGAACAAGGGAAGAGTTGGCTGAACAAGGGTGAGTTCAAAGGTAAAAGACCAAAACCAGCATATCTAAGAAATTTTGGTAGAGATCATCAGCGGAAAAAAATTCAATAAACCAAAAGAAAGTCAAACTGCTCAGTCCCAAGTGGCTTCAAAACCAGTAGAAGGGAACAATAAAAAGGAAGGGACAGTCAGAATGAAGGAACCTTTGAAATGTTGGGGTTGTGGAGAACCCCATATGATGAGGGACTGTCCCCATCGAAATATTCATATGATCAGCAGAGAGCGAGAGGCAACAACAGTCAATGAAATAGCCAGAAACATACCAACTATCAGTGCAGCATTGGAAAATCGCCAAGCAGAACATCAAGCAACCATGGTGGAAATGGAGGGTAAGATTTCTGACTTACCTGTTACTGTTTTGATTGATCGAGGTGATTCCTTAAGTTACATTAGTCCTAGAATTGTAGAAAAATGTAAAATTAAACCTGAAAAATTTCAGCAGTCATGGTTGGTACAGTTGGCCACTGGAACTAAGAGAAAGGTTACACATAAATTGCCCAAAACAGCACTACAATTAAATGGCTTTACAACAGAAGTAAATTTGAACATATTTCCATTAGGATCCTATGACTTGCTGATAGGAATGGATTGGCTGGAAAAGAAGAAAGCTCTGATGAACTGCTGGGATAAAACCCTGCATTGTGTGGATGAAGAAGGGAAACCTTTTACACTAAAAGGGAAACCAAAATCCATTTCAATAAGACAAATATCAACCTTACAATTAAAAAGAACAGCTAGAAAAGGATATCAAGTTTATGCAGTACATGTGGAAGAAGTAGAACAGAGGACGGAATAAAATCTGCTGAATGAGTTACCGGTGGTAAGGGAATTTAAAGAAGTTTTTCCAGAGGAGATTCCTCATCTTCCCCCCAAAAGAGAGATTGACTTTTCCATAGATCTGGTGCCGGGAGCCACACCTGTTTCTCGAGCCCCCTATCGAATGAGTCCGCCAGAACTTATGGAGCTGAAGATGCAGCTACAAGAATTACTGGATAAGGGTTACATTAGACCAAGTGTGTCCCCATGGGGAGCACCTGTTTTATTTGTTAAAAAGAAGGATGGAACTTTTAGGATGTGCATCGATTATCGTCAACTGAACAAGTTGACCATTAAGAATAGATATCCACTTCCTAGAATTGATGATCTTTTTGATCAAGTGAGAGGGGCCTCAGTCTTTTCAAAGATTGACTTAAGAACTAGTTATCACCAGCTCAGAATCAAGGAAGAAGACATCAGCAAAACAACCTTTCGAACCAGGTACGGACACTACGAATTTGTAGTCCTACCTTTTGGTCTGACAAATGCCCCTGCCACCTTTATGTGCCTGATGAATAGTGTGTTGAATAAGTATTTGGATAAATTTGTTCTGGTGTTCATAGATGATATTTTGGTCTACTCCAAAAACAAAGAGGAACATCAAGAACATTTGCGGATAGTGTTACAAACTCTGAAAGAAAATCAGCTATATCCTAAGTTCAGTAAATGTGAATTTTACAAGGATAAGATTCAATATTTGGGTCATATTATTTCTGAAAAAGGCCTTGCAGTTGACCTTGAAAAGATAAACGCAATTAAACAATGGCCAGTCCCAACTGATGTTTCAGCAATAAGGTCATTCATGGGGATAGCAGGCTACTATCGTAGATTTGTGGAAATATTTTCTGCCATAGCACATCCCATCACTTCATTGCAAAGAAAAGGTGTCAAGTTTGTGTGGACTGAAAAATGTCAAAACAGTTTCGAGCAGTTAAAACAAAACCTTATTTTAGCCCCTATATTAAAAATTGTTGATCCTGATAAAGAGTTTGTTGTATGTACAGATGCTTGCAGAGAAGGGCTGGGAGGAGTCCTGTTGCAGGAAAATTCAATTATTGCATATGAATCTATGAAACTGAAAATGCATGAACAGAATTATAGTGCATATGATTTGGAATTTGTAGTTGTTATTCATGTTTTAAAAATGTGGAGGCACTATCTTCTGGGGAAGAAGTTCACATTGATGACTGATCATATTAGCCTTAAATATTTCTTTTCCCAAACTGACCTGAATGCAAGGCAAGCCAGATGGTTGTCCTTTTTAAGTGAATTTGATATGGACATAAAACATATCAAGGGGAAAGAAAATAAAGTTGCTGATGCCTTAAGTAGAAATGCTTGTCAAAATTTAAACAATATTGGGAGTAGTGGCCAGATTGAGATAGAAGAGTTGGTGAGAAAAGCAGCCAGCCAAGACCCAAACTATGAAACACTCTTGGTGAAACTACAGAAAAGGGATAAAACTGACATTACTCAAAATCAAAAAGGGCTACTATATTACAAAAACAGGTTGTATATTCCTAATGTAGAGTCATTAAAAAGGGAAATTTTGGATGAATATCACAAACAGCCTTATGCAGGACATCCAGGATACCAGAAGATGTTAACAGCCTTGAAAAAGAAGTTGTTCTGGCCAGGAATGAAGAGAGATGTGGCAGAATATCTAAGTAGGTGTATGGAATGTCAACTGGTCAAGGTTGAGCATCAACATCCAGCAGGTCTTTTAAACCCTTTGCCAATTGCAGAATGGAAATGGGACACAGTTTCCATGGATTTTATAACAGTACTACCTAAAAAAAAATACCAACATGATTATGTAATGGTGGTGGTAGACACTTTAACCAAAGCTGCTCACATTATACCAGTGAAATCTACTTTCGGAACAGCTCAAGTAGCAAATGTTTTCCTGAAGGAGATAGTAAGGCTTCATGGAGTTCCCAAAGTAATTGTTTCAGATCGAGATGCTAAGTTTACAGCAGCATTTTGGAAGGGATTGTTTGGAGGGATGGGTACTAAACTGAATTTTAGTACTGCCTATCACCCTCAAACTGACGGGCAAACAGAAAGGACGAATCAAATTTTGGAGGATATGTTGAGAATGTATGTGATGGATAGACCATCAAAGTGGGAGGAGTATCTGCATTTAGCTGAATTTTCCTATAATAACAGTTACCAATCTTCTATTAAAATGAGTCCGTTTGAGGCACTATATGGAAGGAAGTGTCGTACTCCTTTGAGCTGGAGCCAAACAGAAGATAAATTAATGCTGGGACCTGATGCCTTACAAGAGATTGATAAGAAAAGAGTGCACTGAGAAGTCAAAGAAGGGGATCATGTGTATTTGCGCATCAAACCCAAAAATAGCACACTTTATGCTAGAAGTTGTGCAAACATTGCTCCTAGATATTGTGGGCCTTTTGAAATTTTAGAAAGGGTGGGACCAGTGGCTTACAAGCTGGCCTTACCACCCCATCTTAGAGTGCATGATGTGTTTCATATTTCATTATTAAAAATATATGTGCATGATGCTTCTCACATAGTTGATTGGAATGTTGTACAGGTGGAACCAGAAGGGATGTTTCTGCCAGAACCGCTTCAAATATTGGAGCGAGAAGAAATTGAATTGAGAAACAGAACAGTGGCCAGAGTAAAAGTGCAGTGGAAGCACTTTACTGCTGAAGAAGCTACCTGGGAAAGGGAAGCTGAAATGATGGAGAAATATCCATTTTTGTTTAAATGAACTCTAATAGTTGAATAACAAAACCGAGGACGGTGTTTATTTTTAGAGGGGGAATATGTAACACCCCCAATTTCTGTGTTGAGCTTGAAAAATTAGACATTTGAACTTTAAATCCTAAGGGGAGTGGACCCCAAAGGATAAGTATGGTGTGAATGTATTTGAATAATTAATTTGAGGAAATAAATAAAATGATGGTGCATTTTGACCAAGATGAGAATTAGAGATCACTTGCCAAATCCATGAGGTGGATAAGGCAACAAATCCCCACAATATTTCAAAAATCCTTGAAAGAAATTAATTTAGATTTGAGGAGGAATCTAAATTTCCCCAATGATGAGGAAAGTAGTTGGGAAGAGGTAAGAAAAGCTGGAAAAGCTGAGGAAAAGCATAAAACAACTTTAAAGAGTCCCAAAATGGGAAGCTTAGGCTAAACAGGAAAGAAAGCATCCTGCTATTCTGGACGCAGAATTAGAAACATGCTTTGGGGAATTAAGAGCTTAAATAAGCTGCTCCTAAGCAGATCAGAGGTTGATCTGTGATGGAGGTGATCTCAGCTCGGGGGTGAGTTCTGGGAGACAAAGAGGACTCTAAGGTTGGGAGGTTGGTCAATTGCAGTAGTGGTATGTTTCTGAAATTTTTACCCATTTGGATGTATTATGGTATGAATTGCCTACATATAAAATTTAAGGGAATTTGTATGATTGATTTGAGTACTAAATTTAACAGAGTCCATCCTAAGGCATTCACCTTCCAGATTTTGTTTAGTTGTAGACCAGAAATCCATAGAGTAGAAACCACAGAAACTCTAAACCAAGGTCGGTTTAAATCTGAAGTTACTTAGTCTCCATAGATAATTAAATATTATCTTGTTTCCTGTAGATACAAATGTGATATTATATGCTCCTATGTATGCTATAAAAATATTGTAACAGAACTAAAGGTTACATGGTACAAAACCAAAAGGGAAAAAGTAAGAACATTAGAATATGAAATTCAAAATTTGTGCTAGAGAAAGAGTAACTCTACTCTATAGGATTATTATAACATTTATAAGTGTATATATTGCATTTCTAAATCTACCTTTAATCCTTGAACCAAGTATCATAACAAAAGAATTAATTTATAATTAAGGTCCTCTTTTCAAGCACTATCAAATACATATATGTGTACATCAAAAGAAAAAGAGAATATAAGAGCCGCAAACTAAATTAAAAACACTACATATATATATATATGCATAAAAAAAAATAAAATGTAAGAGCTGTGAGTTAAACCAATGACTCATTGTAATCAACGATTATAAAAGAATATTGTAGTGAGGAAAATATATATATGTACCATATGTCGATGCGACTTGGCGCACGGTCAAACTATGTTAAACCATAATGACTATTCGATTTCTTATGCAGTGGGCTCGTTTCAATCCAATACCCTCAGATTGTACAGCTATTAACGTCCACGGCATTTTAGGGCTTATCTATACCCATTTAATTGATATTAGCGAATATATTATGTAATAGTTCTATTCCAACACATGTTCACCGGTCAAACCAACATTGAAAATCTTGTCATATTATGTTTGCTGTGTAGCATTAAACGAAATGGGAACTAAAATTATTAGATTAAAACAAATGAAACAATACGTAACCTTTAATTCTCTGCGAACAGAATTATCATAGCCTAATGAAATATGTAAATTAATCGTGTGCATAAGACGCCTGTAAGTTTAACCGGTGAGGAACCATGCATAGCCATGTCGGCGCAGCAATTAAACTATTCTTACTTGATTAACGCAGTAAGGATGGCTAGATCTGGCCAGAAACATAAAACTATGACCCATTACGTGTAGCTATAAAATTTCTGTTGCATGCAATTTGGAAATGGCAAGGAAGCCACAAATCTCCAGTCCCCGATTTAACAAAAACCGTGGCTGCCTGTAGTATGTAAAATCGCAGCCCTATAAAACCAAACTGGATTATGTTATTAGTTGCCGTCCGACGGATCATGTGATAACACAGAAAAACATTGGGTAGCGCATATATCATAACCAAATCCATAGCAGTGGTAAATACGTTGAAGTTAGAATAGAATTTTTTTGGTTGCAGTCAGAATTTCAAGGGTTATTCATAGAAATACCTTACTTCACATTCTGTTCCTGTATTGGGAAGTACGAATTGTTTGGTTAATATAAACGTTCGGTCAAATCCTACCAGGTTAATGTCATAATAGTGGTTATCGATGCAATATAAACTGGAATCCCATTTGAATACAAAGGATAACGATATCAAAGCTAGGACAGTAGGGAATGTAATTATGAGAATATGCGTAAGATCACTTACCCTAACCTCTTCTAACGATGCGACCCCGACAGAGGAGCGATTTCAACCGGATGCCTCTCGCACCTTAGCCGAGATGTCCCACCTGATCACTTCTGTGAGATGGGTGTTTAATGGTAATGGAGTAACAGAAAATTTAATAAAAACAAACAAAACGAACAGCAGATCTGAGTTAGGTTGGGAAGGAGCGCGGCATTTAAAATGGCCCCACGTCTCTTATCTATTCTCATACAAACAAGATTCCATTCACCGTGTAGTGGAAAATGTAGCAACTGTGACAGAACAACCAACAAAAGAAAAGAACGTGTTATAATATCGTAGGGAAGAAATATTAGAAAAAAAACAATACGAACAAAGTAAACTAAAATTTCATTTCTATGTCGAGCCACACCTGTGCTACACGACTAATCAGGCTACCGCAATGCCGGTGCTGACCCGGTCTCCATTGTCATAACCGCCAGGCTACACAGAGAGCTAAGGCTTAGAGAGAAAAGAAATGAATGAGAGATACAAAAGAACTAAACCCGGGAATGATGTAACAATGGCAAGAACGTAGGTTAAAAAGGGGGAAACCGCTGTCTATTTTCCACGAGTACACAACTGTGCACGCGGAGGCGGGTTTCAGGTTTAGCGTGTAGGGCGGAGGCGCTAACCCTAGTCTGCATAGCCGAGAGTTGCATAAAGAAAATCCCGAATGGGATTTTAGAAATCATGACAGATGGGCCAAGCAGTACCCTTTCATCTCGATTTTTCTTCCACTGTAATTCTCAGTACGGTGCCAGCGAAATTTCGGCTAAAACTCGGCGCTCCGTTTCTGCTGAAATGAACCGCATCAGGGCCGCACAACAATTGGCGACACATGCCGATTTCACTGAGCGTTAGTACTGGGGTAAATAAAATCAAATTTTCCCGATGCAAAAGAAATTGAACACAGACCGGTACCTTGCGAACTTTCAACACATTAGAGGGAAACACGGGTATCATTGTTCCCACACGAAACTGATTGACGGCCGTGGAGAGTACTCATGCCATTAAAGGCAGAACCCTGCCGTGGCCTGCTGGAAAATTGCACTCTGCAATAAACACGAAAAAACGCGTTACTTGTAACACCCCCAAGTTCTATGCTTTTCAAATTAGACATGTGAACATACATCCATAGGGGAGTGGACCCCAATGGATAATTATTATGTGGATATGGTAAAATACTTAATTATGAAAAATAAATAAAATATTATGCATGCACTATGACCAGATGAGAAAGTGAGATCACATGCCTAATCCATGAGGTAATGGAAAAGGAAAAAAACTTTCCCCAAATATTTCAAAAATCCTTGAAAGAAATTATTTCTAATTTAGATTTAGAGGAAAAATCTAAATTTCCCCAATGAAGAGGAGTAGTTGGGAAGAGGTGAGAAAAAATATGGAAAAGCTGAGGAAAAGCTTAAAACAGCTTTAAAGAGTCCCAAAATGGGAAGCCTAGGCTAAACAGGAATAAAGCATCCTGAAATTTTGGACGCAGAATTGGAAACAGGCTTGGGGAAAGCACAGCTTAAATAAGCTGCTCCAGAACAGATTGAGGCTAGTCTGTTCTTGGAGGATCTCTGCTCGGGGGTGAATCCTAGGAGATAAAGAGGATTCTATGGTTGGGAGGACTGGTCATGGTAGAGGTATGCATGCCTATTGTTGGAGATTGCTGTAAGTCTGTATTAAATATATCCCTGCTTTATGAATGGTGATGTTATAATTTCTAATGCAATTTATGAATGGTGATGTTATAATTTCTTATGCAATTTATGAATTGTGATGTTATAATTTCTTATGAAATTTATGAATTGTGATGTTATAGTTTCTTATGCAATTTATGAGTTATTATGTTATGGTTCACTATGAAGATTGTAGATTGATTATTGGTTCAGTAACTCATGTCATTGTAAACCAAAGCTATTGATAGCAGAGACAAATGGTTGGAATATAGGGATGGGTATCTTGTAAAATGGAGTTAGAGATGGTAGATCCTTTGAATAGGCAGCCCATGATTATGTACGGGGGTAGCTTGCTGCCTTTCGGAGACATTAACCTGCTACATGTGTGTATAGACAGAAAATGTTAACAAACCAGTAACCATGAATAGCAAGTACCAAATAACTAAACATATCATAACAATATTGGTGACACAGAGTTCCTTGTAACCAATCACAGAAGATAGGACACAACAACTCTGTGATAGTAGTATGGGGTTCAGGATGTCAGTTGGGAGGCAATGGAAGGAATTGTAAAACTAAGAATGTAAATTATTCTATTAACTGTAAGTGTCAACATTTGAAAGCAGAAGTTGAAGCCTAACTAAGTAAGAGGATCTCACACTAGGGAGTTTAAACTATCCAGTTTAGTATCCTCCCCTATTTGATTGAAGCAAAGAGGATCTGTGTCCTAGGGAATAGTTGAATCTGCACCCGAGTGTCAACCAAATTGAATGTTGTAACAGTAAAATAAAAGGGAAATACTACTTGCACAATCATTGTGTGATAAAAAAAAAAATTTCTGTAAGGGAAGATTGTAAGCATATGTAAGAGTACAATGAACAGAGCATCTGGTTACCTTCCATATAAACTGCTGGGAAAGTAGTTGGAGCCATGGAGGTTAACTGAGTATAGATAGAGGTATGCGAGGAGGCATACATCTATATCTCGATGCTGCACTTTAAAATGTTGGAAATTTTATAAGGCCTGCAAATGCGGAAGTTTGAGTAAGGGCCTATTGATCATCTAGAGTTGGACACAACTCTGAACAGAAACCCTGAGAAATACAAAGTATTATATATAGATATATAAGTCTACTAGATGGACTGAGAAGAGGGGAGGTCAAGTCCAAAAATTCTCATGGAAATTCTGGTAATCCATGGCTGTCTATAAATACTAAAAAGAATCTAAACCCCAGATAACAGTCTGAATTTGTAAGTGATTCAGTATAAGAACTATAATTGTTATCGGCGCATAAAGCGGAAAATATTTGAGTTATGTTATATGTGTAGCACTCATTACAGGTTCAATTGTCTTCCCCATTCGGGGTGATGTATCTAGACATGTTAGGAAAA
Source organism: Pinus albicaulis (assembly GCA_034641835.2). Taxonomy (NCBI): domain Eukaryota; kingdom Viridiplantae; phylum Streptophyta; class Pinopsida; order Pinales; family Pinaceae; genus Pinus; species Pinus albicaulis. The sequence goes on from JAXQQM020063830.1 coordinate 454,194, forward strand.
TGAAAAAAAAAAAAATGGGTCTGGGAGACGTGACAAATGGTATCGGAGCATATACAAGAAAGAAAGATGTATCTATATATAGATCTCAAGATATTCGGGTGGAATGCATATGTGTTACGAATGTTAAAAAGAAATTTTTTTTTTCTTCCTAAGGGTGTTACAAATGGTATCGGAGCAAAGTTCAAAAATTGGGCAAGATATGTGCTCACGAAGAAATGGGTAACTGTTATAAATTTTATGAATATTGAGAATATCTCTTTAAGTATACAAATATCTTGGAAACCGATATCTCTCAGAAAAATAGTATTTCTATGTAAAATAATAGAGTATGGAAAAAGTTTATAATGACATACTTAGCTATTGTTCTACTATCATCATTATGTAAAAGAAATTTCAGCGTTCAGAAAGTTAAGATACTGAAACTATCTAAATACAGTAGAAAGGAAAGATGCTAACCAATATTGTAGCAGAACTGAATTTGTATGGTCCACATACAAATAGAAGAAAGAAAAACATTATAACATGAAATTCGAAATCAGTTCTATAGCAAGAAAAATTCTAGTTATAGGATTTTCATGCCAATTATATTCCTAACTCTACTTTCATTCTTGCACCAAGTATCATAGTGTAAGAAGACTAAGATCCTATATGAAAACACTAGCTAACACATATAGGTATATTTAAACAAATGGTATGTGTAAACTTCTAGACCTATTAGTATGCCTCAAAAGAAAAGTAGAATTTGAAGGTATGGATTCTAGATCATGTATTGAAAATTTTATTACACCCCAAAGTAAATCTCCACTCATACATATATAGGTGTATTAAGGATATTCTTTCCATATAGATATGGACACATCAATATATGTGTATAGTATGTAGGGAATTTCAAAAATGTATGGATTGAATACCAAAAAGGGTGAGGTGAGGTTAGTGAAAAAGTATGCCTCTCAATATACCTATGGGTACACTATGGAAAAATAAAGGAACCTCATCCCTTAACCTCATGACAATCTATATATATATGTAGTTATATGGTGTAAAGACATATAAGTGTCCAATATTGTGTGGATATGGAAGTGCTAAAGGAGGATGACATAAGTTATAGTACCCATCGAAATAGTTATAGAAATTATAACACTTATAGAATAGGTGTATTCTAGTTTCATCTATAACCCTATGAATGAAGATTAGGGTAATGGATTAATTCAACGCTTAAGGTATACCATCCATTAATATATTGACCTCCTTTATATAGGCATCTAAATAAAAAAGAAGAATAAAGGTGCATACATATATCAAATTGCAAGTATTAAGCGCCACAAAGGAACTCGGCATACCATGATTGAAGTTATGAAAAAGTGAAAGGTAAATACCACCGATATATATATATATATATAAACTTATCCACGAAATATATGCATATTTCTATGTATAAGAAATAGAGGTTATAAACACGAACCTATCAACTACACCTGATCTCTATTGATAAAGAAAGGAACGAGCGAATAGTAAAATGACAACAAATCGTGGTAATATAATTAAACGAATTAAGTCTGGGTTTATGATAAGTGCGCGCATCGGGATGTACCGACAGGTACAACCCACGAACCATGGTGAATCGTTCCAAGTAATAACAAAAAGAGAATTGGAAATACACAGAACGAAAGCATAACGTGGAAAATTATAGAGTTATAAATCTAATAATCACACAGTAACGTGAAGATAGGCACTACTCTGATTTATAATTATTCTGAGACCCCATGTAGTCGCCGAGAGCAGACTTCGTGGTTCTGACCTGCATATTAGTTCTGTGTAAAACAAATTGGGTTCCTCTGACACGCTGTGGGTTATAACGTGTAATTCAGACAGAGACATGACATTACCTCCATTCGCACATGAATGCAGTCAGGACTACCACGCCAATCTGATCACAGAGAAGGATCGTATTAGTGCAGTCGTATCGCTGAAAGAGTCGATTTAATAATTGTTCCGCCTGAGAATGAAATAAATCAAACTGAACCATAGATAAGAAACTGTTATGCGATGCTCTGGACCACCGGGCCGAGAGAGGCTGGTTTTTAAGGAAAAACAAAACACCCAAAAAAAACGTGGGACAAGGGACGCTATTAAACCCTTTAGTTGTCCAGCATGTATTATCTAGTAGCACTATTAGACCCGAACCCTTGTGCGATGGAGCACAGAGGCCGAACCTCGCTCCATTACAAGAGCAGTTGGTAACTGTAACCATAATTAATATGGAGCTATTGAAATAAGGCCTGCATATCAGACCATCACAACGCTGACTTGCTTAGTATCTGGATAAATGCCTGCCAGTCGTGATATATAGAGTCACAATAAAACATAAATAAAACCAAACGCAGCCACACAACGAATACATAGAAAAGAAAGTGGTGAATAAATTGCAGGCCGGCGCTATGGAAATCACCCTGAATAACATATGATCTTGAGAATGACGGATCAAGGAATCCTGTACACGTTAAACGACTTGCTGAACATCTGCAACGCATTCGTGAAACCATCAGTAAAGGGCGACACCAGAACAGTGAGGAAAAAACAAAAAAATGAAACTTACTGAACATAAAATAGATGATGACCCTATTCTACGACGCAGGGCATCCTTACTCAGCTGAAAGCAGAAGAGGATCGCCCAGGTAAGGTGGCTGATGTATGATGCGAATCCGAGAGGCGAGCTCAGCAACCTCTTCACCTAGAAAAAAAAAAAAAAAACCCTAACCCACAGAAATGAGGGAACAATCAGTAATGCTGTGTCGAGGCAGGGAGAGGTTAATAATGGGAGCAAACCCTAAGGCGAGATCGAAATCGTACTAGTAAAATCCTGCTCAAGGATTTGCTCGGTTACCCTCGTATAGACTAGGGTTACGGCTGAGCCGAAACTTGGTACCTTCTGCCAGTTTAATAGTGTTTTTAACTCTGCGCATAGGTTACTAGGAAGCAGCTGCAGACGCAGTTTCTCGTCGAAAAGACGTCCCACCTTCCTCCTTTCCAGCTGTTGGCGAGCCAAGCCTTCAGTACCGAGACTGCTGCGTAGAGGGTGAAAAAACTTCGGTACCGTCAGGAACCTGGAGCACATCAACGGAGGCGGGACGATCTGTGTTGTACCAATTCCTATGAACGGCCACGCAATGTCAGCAACCATGAGCCGTCACCTGCAAAACCAAACCGAAACCATAAAAAGTTCAATACGTGCGAGTATAGCTGTACATAAGCTCATACGCCGTCTAGGGTTTCGACCGAGCGATAAACCGGTGGACGTGGTAATGGAAAACAACCAGGTTTTGCTTACGGTTAAACGGTCTCAATACCAACCGAAACGAGCAAAGGATCAATGAGCATATAGTCTATCATATATCAATGGTTACACGATGCATCTGATATAGTGCGTGCAATGGAAGGGCGTGTAAGGTTTCACTGAAACATTATCGTGGTCCCTTTTTAAATAATACTCACAGGCATATGTAACGTTGCTCATGTATGTACACCAAAAAGGTCGTTGGAACGTACATCGAATATGCATATACAACGAATAATAATATATACATATCTCCAACTAGACCGGTACGCATGGACATAAAACCATGGAACGAATATATTTCCATATTAAAATATAACCATAGAATTAATAAATGTAAAATTATTTATAGAAAAGGATTGTGCGCATATATATAGGATATATATATAAATATATATATAATATATCTCAAATTACTTATATATATTATATATATATATATATATATATATATATATATATATATAGGTCCTAAAAGTTACATTGCCAAAATCATGTAAAGGTTATAGTGGGTATAGGTACTAGTGGAATAAGTATCCTATAAATAAGATTGCATACAACTAACAAAAGAAATGAATGTTGAAACTTATTCTGAATCAAAAGAAATACTTATAGAAAATGATTTTTAGAGATTCAGGGGAATACCAATGCGGTATATTTGGTGTTACTAACTCACAATAGAACCCCTGGATATACAGAAAAAAAATAAAAAAAATGTATATATCATTTTATATACAACACATATATATATATCCTACCTTCGTTAACCATGTATGTGTAAACATGTCATTATACATATCATTTTATATACATCAATAAGCATTTATATATATGTTGGGGTAATAAAGTTGCACTTTATATTTCGATGGGTAAGATATCGAAGGTCCATGGATATATAAATATATATCTATTGTATTAATAAAGTGACCCTTTAATTAGAGTTATCAAATTGCAATCTAGCTGAATTTAATAAGTGAAAATCAACCCTTATTGTTCAATTGTAGTTAAACTAGAATGGAGGAAATTCTAGAAGAAAAAGTATACGTGGTCAAAAATAAACGAGAAAAAAAAATATAAAAGGGGTTATTTTGAATTAGGTGTAATATATAAATGGTAGCGTTTCAAAAAGGCTTTGGACTTACATATGAATATATGTAAATATAGGGATATATATATATATATATATATATTCATATGTTCATCAAATTAATATTGCCAAGGCTAGATATATACATATATATACCATGTTTATTTATGCAATAAGGTTTGGAAATATATATGATATATACAAACCTAGTAGATATATATATGATCATTAGATGTATATTACTCAAGGCTCGAGTCCTATAAATAAGGCATGTATACGGCCATAAAAAGAAAAGAAGATTGAGTCTTATTCGGTACAAATGGGAAAAGTATGGAATAGTGATATTTCTCTCATAAGAAAAAAAAAAAAAAAAACAAATATAGATTTAAAAATAAAAGCATGAGAGATGAACAGGTTGCTTTTGTTAGAAAAAAAAATATAGAATGCTTTTATGATTAGGAGAAGCTGGAATACTTTTTTGATTTAGGGAAAAGTTGGAATACTTTTTCATAAAATCTATTCTATTATATGAGCCTATGAGAGAAAAGAAGAGGGGAATGAGAGAATACATGGAGAAGGGAGTCAAGAAAGAGAAAGAGAATATTTCAAGCATGATGGAGCACAATTAATTTCCTATACATATTATACTCCATTTAGCAAGTAAACCATGGTTTTAGGTTGAAAGCTGGCTATGTGAGAAACCATATGTTGGTTATAAAAACCATGAGCTGATTTCTAATGATTAATGAAATTCACATATAGGGATAAGTGGTGAATCATCATTGGAATTAGTAAAGCATGAACATACAATTAAAAGTAAATGAATAAATTTTGGGGATGTGTGGAAAAAGGGGAAAGTGTGTCAAATTTATTTTTGACATTATCAAGTATTAATACTTGTGAATGTGATGAATTATAGACATTATATTTATCACTATAAAAGGAAACATGTATTCACACTATAAAATTTTGTTGGTGTAACTTTTATTAAAGTTAATTTTCTTGATTCTTAAATCCAAAGATAGGGAAATAGTGTGAAATAGTACAGCTACAAACCGAGAGAAAAGAGGATGAGCTGTATTTGGACTTGGATGTGGGGGAAACCCAGGAGATCCAAATTTATTCACGTAAGTTTTGAACTAGTGGATACAATTTAGAAAAAAAAAAAAGAAATTTTTTTTTTTGTGTGAAGTAAGAATTGAATTTTAGACATTATTAACGAGTCTGGTTATTACTAGTTAAATTGATTGGCTAACAAAAGGAAACCATGAAAAGATACTAGAAGTACAGCTATGAAATGAGAAACGGTAAGCATAACCCTGCATATGATACAATTGTTTTCCCTCAATTATGAGTACTAATGAAAAAGTGTAAAATTGTTTAGCCAGGTGTGTAACAGGAAATTGGGCACTCTGGAAACAAAGAGGAAAAAGGTGAAGATAAATCACCTAGAAAAGCAAGAAAAGCTGAACTGGACCAAGTTGAGTGAGGAAAGAATCTCACTGAAAAACAAGAAAGGATAAGTAGTGTACTAAGAGTGCACTAAACTATATTGAACCTGAATGGTTTGGCTAATAACTGAAAATTCTTAAGTTATTGAAATGCAGAATGTTGTTGTATGTACCTGAGATTTTTACATTGATATGAATTGTGGACAGGGAAAACAGAATAAAATATTTCTAGACAGACTTCTTGCAAAGAAGTAGAAAGAAAAGCAGCTGCATAAAGCAGGAGAGTACTCTGCTGGAAACAAAGCAAAAACAAAGAAGAAATTGTTGTCAAAGTTGGAAAAATTCAACGTTAAAGTGTAACACCGAGGAAGGTGTTGGAAGGGGGGAAAACTAATGGCTTATAAATTTTCCTTACCCTTGCATAGTAAATTTCCTGATATGTTCCATGTTGAAAAAAAAAAAAATTAATTTGTACATGATGCTTCTCATATGATTGATTTGAAATGTGGTCCAGGTGGAACCAGAAGAGGAATTTCCTTCCAGAGTCGCTTCAAAGATGAAAGCGAGAAGGAATTAAATTGCGAAAACAAACAGTAGCTAGAGTAAAGGTGTAGTGGAGCACTTTACTGTTGAAAAGCTACATGGAACAGAGAAGCTAAGATGATGGAACAGCATTCATAATTATGTTCAAAATAAGCTAAGTAGATAGTTGTCAACACCGAGGACGGTGTTTACTTTCAGAGGGGGAATATGTAACACCCCCAAGTTCTATGCTTTTCAAATTAGACATGTGAACATAAATCCATAGGGGAGTGGACCCCAATGGATAATTATTATGTGGATATGGTAAAATACTTAATTATGAAAAATAAATAAAATATTATGCATGCACTATGACCATATGAGAAAGTGAGATCACATACCTAATCCATGAGGTAATGGAAAAGGAAAAAGACTTTCCCCAAATCTTTCGAAAATCCTTGAAAGACATTATTTCTAATTTAGATTTTGAGGAAAAATCTAAATTTCCCCAATGAAGAGGAGTAGTCGGGAAGAGGTGAGAAAAAATCTGGAAAAGCTGAGGAAAAGCTTAAAACATCTTTAAAGAGTCCCAAAATGGGAAGCCTAGGCTAAACATGAATAAAGCATCCTAAAATTCTGGACGCAGAATTGGAAACAGGCTTGGGGAAAGCACAACTTAAATAAGCTGCTCCAGAACAGATTGAGGTTAGTCTGTTCTTGGAGGATCTCTGCTCGGGGGTGAATCCTGGGAGATAAATAGGATTCTAAGGTTGGGAGGACTGGTCATGGTAGAGGTATGCATGCCTATTGTTGGAGATTGATGTAAGTCTGTATTAAATATATCCCTGCTTTATGAATGGTGATGTTATAATTTCTTATGCAATTTATGAATTGTGATGTTATAATTTCTTATGCAATTTATGAATTGTGATGTTATAATTTCTTATGCAATTTATGAATTGTGATGTTATAGTTTCTTATGCAATTTATGAGTTATTATGTTATGGTTCACTATGAAGATTGTAGATTGATTATTGGTTCAGTAACTCATGTCATTGTAAACCAAAGCTATTGATAGCAGAGACAAATGGTTGGAATATAGGGATGGGTATCTTGTAAAATGGAGTTAGAGATGGTAGATCCTTTGAACAGCTGATCCCATGATTATGTACAGGGGTAGCTTGCTGCCTTTCCAAGGAACATTAACTTACTGTGTGTATAGACAGAAAATGTTAACAAACCAGTAACCATGAACAGCAAGTACCAAATAACTAAACATATCATAACAATATTGGTGACACAGAGTTCCTTGTAACCAATCACAGAAGATAGGACACAACAACTCTGTGATAGTAGTATGGGGTTCAGGATGTCAGTTGGGAGGCAATGGAAGGAATTGTAAAACTAAGAATGTAAATTATTCTATTAACTGTAAGTGTCAACTTTTGAAAGCAGAAGTTGAAGCATAACTAAGTAAGAGGATCTCACACTAGGGAGTCTAAACTATCCAGTTCAGTATCCTCCCCTATTTGATTGAAGCAAAGAGGATCTGTGTCCTAGGGAATAGTTGAATCTGCACCCGAGTGTCAACCAAATTGAATGTTGTAACAGTAAAATAAAAAGGGAAATCCTACTTGCACAATCATTGTGTGATAACAAAAAGTTGTGTAAGGGAAGATTGTAAGCATATGTAAGAGTACAATGAACAGAGTATCTGGTTACCTTCCATATAAACTGTTGGGAAAGTAGTTGGAGCCATGGAGGTTAACTGAGTATAGATAGAGGTATGCGAGGAGGCATACATCTATATCTCGATGCTGCACTTTAAAATGTTGGAAATTTTATAAGGCCTGCAAATGGGGAAGTTTGAGTAAGGGCCTATTGATCATCTAGAGTTGGACACAACTCTGAACAGAAACCCTGAGAAATAAAAAGTATTATATATAGATATATAAGTCTACTAGATGGACTGAGAAGAGGGGAGGTCAAGTCCAAAAATTCTCATGGAAATTCTGGTAATCCATGGCTGTCTAAATACTGAAAAGAATCTAAACCCCGGATAACAGTCTGAATTTCTAAGTGATTCAGTATAAGAACTATAATTGTTATCGGCGCATAAAGCGGAAAATATTTGAGTTATGTTATATGTGTAGCACTCATTACAGGTTCAATTGTCTTCCCCATTCGGGGTGATGTATCTAGACATGTTAGGAAAATGAAAAAAAAAAAATGGGTCTGGGAGACGTGACATTACTACTCTACGTACCAGATCTGGGAAATGCAGATAATTGTGCTTAAGCAAATTATACAGTAGCCATCACGCAAGAGGGACTTTACCTTAGAGTAATGGTTACATCAAATATAGATATGATGGAAATTTAAACCAGTGGCAAGATTCCACGTTGATATATATGTATAGTGGGAGCGTACCCACATAAAACGTGACCGGTAGGGTAGTTTGATATAACGCATCTCTTATAGTAGATAAAGTTAAATGGCCGTATGGAAGACCTAGATTCTGTGCGGTTAAATGGAAACGTAATAATATCATATTATATGAATTTAAAATGACGATATATCCACCTTATGCTATGTGGATTTAAATGTAGACGTAATCATCTTATTTTAAGGGGAAATAAAATGGTAAAAGAATAGTCTTATATGATGTGAAGTTAAAACGAGTGGGATAAGAGTTGTACATACATAAGTTTTGTGATTAGAACAATACTTACATATATATATATATATATATATAGATTTATAATTGGAATTAAAGTTAGGGAAAGATTTCGAAAAGAGGATTGGAAGGGGTACCCTAGCTACTAGAGATTAAAGAGGATATAATATTTGGTACCATAAATATAATAAAATAAATAAATAAATAAATAAATAAAAACAAAAAATAAAAAATAAAAAAATAAAAAAATTTAGAGGCGTGACAAATGGTATCAGAGCCCAAGTGCAAAAAATGGGTTGTTGTTATTGTGCTCACTAAATTCTGAATGTATTGAACATTGTAGAGATTGTTTTTTTTGTCTTACTAATCAAATGTATGAGTGTGGACAATGGTGCTAAAATGGCTGAAGAGGGAAGAATTTATGTGGATCTGCATGATGAGTTTGCTACTCCAGATCCCAATGCCCCGGTACTATGTTGCACAGGCTGCATGAGAATTGGCTGAACTAAGAAGCCAGAATGACATGTTGTCATCAGCCAGTAAGGAGCAGGAAAAGCTCATCAGAGAGCTAACTTCCCGGAACATCCAGGAAGGTGAAGGTTCTGGAAAAAGAAATATGGATGAGTCTGAGGATGAGGATGCAGCTAGACATCAACATAAGCAGAAAATAGAATTTCAGGGAGAATTTAGAAATATCAAACCTCCCTCCTATGATGGGGAGAAGGAAGAAGATGATGAAGCTTGGTTGCTAAACATGATCAAGTATTTCCAAGTATATGAATATGAGAGCAATCTGAAGGCCAGATTAGCTATGTATCAGCTACAAGGAAAGGCTACACTGTGGTGGGAAGAGACAAAAATGATGCATGCCATTGATGAAAAGACAGTTACTTGGGAAGATTTTCATGTTAAGTTCAAAAATCGTTATTTGAACGAACATTATTATGATGATAAAGCTAAAGAATTCCATGAACTTAGACTAGGACAACTCACTATCGATGAGTTTGTCACTAAGTTTACCAATTTACTGAGATATGTCCCCTATATTAGGGAAGAAAAAGCAAAGGTCCAAAGGTTTTTGAATTGCTTACCTACTGTGTACAAGGAGAAAATTGAGTTTGACAACCCAAAGAAAATGGATGAAGCTGTTAGAAAAGCAATGTTATGCTATCAACAGTTTAAAGGTAAGGATGAACAAGGGAAGAGCTGGCTGAACAAGGGTGAGTTCAAAGGGAAAAGACCAAAACTAGCATATCTAAGAAATTTTGGCAGAGATCATCAGCGGAAAAAATTCAATAAACCAAAAGAAAGCGAAACTGCTCAGTCCCAAGTGGCTTCAAAACAAGTAGAAGGGAATAATAAAAAGGAAGGGACAGTCAGAATGAAGGAACCTTTGAAGTGTTGGGGCTGTGGAGAACCCCATATGATGAGGGATTGCCCCCATCGAAATATTCATATGATCAGCAGAGAACGAGAGGCAACAACAGTAAATGACATCGCCAGAGGTATACCAACTATCAGTGCAGCCTTGGAAAATCCGCAAGCAGAACATCAAGCAACCATGGTGGAAATGGAGGGTAAGATTTCTAGCCTACCCATTACTGTTTTGATTGATCCAGGTGCTTCTTTGAGTTACATTAGTCCTGGAATTGTAGAAAAATGTAAAAATTAAACCTGAAAAGTTTCAGCAGCCATGGTTGGTACAGCTGGCCACTGGAACTAAGAGAAAAGTTACACATAAATTGCCCAAAACAGCAATACAATTAAATGGCTTTCCAACAGAAGTAAATTTGAACATATTGCCATTAGGATCCTATGACTTGCTGATAAGAATGGATTGGCTGGAAAAGAAGAAAGCTCTGATGAACTGCTGGGATAAAACCCTGCATTGTGTGGATGAAGAAGGGAAACCTTTTACACTAAAAGGGAAACCAAAATCCATTTCACTAAGACAAATATCAGCCTTACAATAAAAAAGAACAGCTAGAAAAGGATATCAAGTTTATGCAGTACATGTGGAAGAAGTAGAACAGAGGACGGAAGAAAATCTGCTGAATGAGTTACCGATGTTAAGGGAATTTAAAGAAGTTTTTCCAGAGGAGATTCCTCATCTCCCCCCCAAAAGAGAGATTGACTTTTCCATAGATCTGGTGCCGGGAGCCACACCTGTTTCTCGAGCCCCCTATCGAATGAGTTCGCCAGAACTTATGGAGCTGAAGATGCAGCTGCAAGAATTACTGGATAAGGGGTACATTAGACCAAGTGTGTCTCCATGGGGAGCAGCTGTTTTATTTGTTAAAAAGAAGGATGGAAATTTTAGGATGTGCATCGATTATCGTCAACTGAACAAGTTGACCATTAAGAATAGATATCCACTTCCTAGAATTGATGATATTTTTGATCAAGTGAGAGGGGCCTCAGTCTTTTCAAAGATTGACTTAAGAACTGGTTATCACCAGCTCAGAATCAAGGAAGAAGACATCAGCAAAACAGCCTTTCGAACCAGGTATGGACACTAGGAATTTGTAGTCCACCTTTTGGTCTGACAAATGCCCCTGCCACCTTTATGTGCCTGATGAATAGTGTGTTGAATAAGTATTTGGATAAATTTGTTCTGGTGTTCATAGATGATATTTTGGTCTACTCCAAAAACAAAGAGGAACATCAAGAACATTTGCGGATAGTGTTACAAACTCTGAAAGAAAATCAGCTATATGCTAAGTTCAGTAAATGTGATTTTTACAATGATAATATTCAATATTTGGGTCATATTATTTCTGAAAAAGGCCTTGCAGTTGACCCTGAAAAGATAAAAGCAATTAAAGAATGGCCAGTCCCAACTGATGTTTCAGCAATAAGTTCATTCATGGGGATAGTAGGCTACTATCGTAGATTTGTGGAAAGATTTTCTCCCATAGCACATCCCATCACTTCATTGCAAAGAAAGGGTGTCAAGTTTGTGTGGACTGAAAAATGTCAAAACAGTTTCGAGCAGTTAAAACAAAAACTTATTTCAGCCCCTATATTAAAAATTGCTGATCCTGATAAAGAGTTTGTTGTATGTACAGATGCTTGTAGAGAAGGGCTGGGAGGAGTCCTGTTGCAGGAAAATTCAATTATTGCATATGAATCTAGGAAACTGAAAATGCATGAACAAAATTATAGTGCATATGATTTGGAATTTGCAGCTGTTATTCATGTTTTAAAAATGTGGAGGCACTATCTTCTGGGGAAGAAGTTCACATTGATGACTGATCATATTAGCCTTAAATATTTCTTTTCCCAAACTGACCTGAATGCAAGGCAAGCCAGATGGCTGTCCTTTTTAAGTGAGTTTGATATGGACATAAAACATATCAAGGGGAAAGAAAATAAAGTTGTTGATTCCTTAAGTAGAAATGCTTGTCAAAATTTAAACAGTATTGGGAGTAGTGGCCAGATTGAAATAGAAGAGTTGGTGAGAAAAGCAGCAAGCCAAGATCCAAACTATGAAACACTCTTGATGAAACTACAGAAAAGGGATAAAATTGACTTTACTCAAAATCAAAAAGGGCTACTATGTTACAAAAACAGGGTGTATATTCCTAATGTAGAGTCATTAAAAAGAGAAATTTTGGATGAATATCACAAACAGCCTTATGCAGGACATCCAGGATACCAGAAGATGTTAACAGCCTTGAAAAAGAAGCTGTTCTGGCCAGGAATGAAGAGAGATGTGGCAGAATATCTAAGTAGGTGTATGGAATGTCAACTGGTCAAGGTTGAGCATCAACATCCAGCAGGTCTTTTAAACCCTTTGCCAATTGCAGAATGGAAATGGGACAGAGTTTCCATGGATTTTATAACAGGACTACCTAAAATCAAATACACACATGATTCTGTAATGGTGGTGGTAGACACTTTAACCAAAACTGCCCACTTTATACCAGTGAAATCTACTTTCGGAACAGCTCAAGTAGCAAATATTTTCCTGAAGGAGATAGTAAGGATTCATGGAGTTCCCAAAGTAATTTTTTCAGATCGAGATGCTAAGTTTATAGCAGCATTTTGGAAGGGATTATTTGGAGGGATGGGTACTAAGATGAATTTTAGTACTGCCTATCACCCTCAAACTGATGGGCAAACAGAAATGACGAATCAAATTTTGGAGGATATGTTGAGAATGTATGTGATGGATAGACCATCAAAGTGGGAGGAGTATCTACATTTAGCTGAATTTGACTATAATAACAGTTACCAATCTTCTATTAAAATGAGTCTGTTTGAGGCACTATATGGAAGGAAGTGTCGTACTCCTTTGAGCTGGAGCCAACCAGAAGATAAATTAATGCTGGGACCTGATGCCTTACAAGAGATGGAGAGAATTGTTAAACAGATACAAAGAAATATCAAGACAGCACAAGATCACCAAAAAAGTTATGTTGATAAGAAAAGAGTGCACCGAGAATTCAAAGAAGGGGATCATGTGTATTTGCGCATCAAACCCAAAAAGAGCACACTTTATGCTGGAAGTTGTGCAAAACTTGCTCCTAGATATTGTGGGCCTTTTGAAATTTTAGAAAGGGTGGGACCAATGGCTTACAAGCTGGCCTTACCACCCCATGTTAGAGTGCATGATGTGTTTCATATTTCATTATTAAAAAGATATGTGCATGATGCTTCTCACATAGTTGATTGGAATGTTGTACAGGTGGAACCAGAAGGGGAGTTTCTGCCAGAACTGCTTCAAATATTGGAGCAGGAAGAAATTGAATTGAGAAATAGAACAGTGGCCAGAGTAAAAGTGCAGTGGAAGCACTTTACTGCTGAAGAAGCTACCTAGGAAAGGGAAGCTGAAATGATGGAGAAATATCCATTTTTGTTTAAATGAACTCTAATAGTTGAATAACAACACCGAGGACGGTGTTTATTTTCAGAGGGGGAATATGTAACACCCCCAATTTCTGTGTTGATCTTGAAAAATTAGAAATTTGAACTTTAAATCCTAAGGGGAGTGGACCCCAAAGGATAAGTATGGTGTGAATGTATTTGAATAATTAATTTGAGGAAATAAATAAAATGATGGTGCATTTTGACCAAGATGAGAATTAGAGATCACTTGCCAAATCCATGAGGTGGATAAGGCAACAAATTCCCACAATCTTTCAAAAATCCTTGAAAGAAATTAATTTAGATTTGAGGAGGAATCTAAATTTCCCCAATGATGAGGAAAGTAGTTGGGAAGAGGTAACAAAAGCTAGAAAAGCTGAGGAAAATCATAAAACACCTTTAAAGAGTCCCAAAATGGGAAGCCTGGGCTAAACAAGAAAGAAAGCATCCTGCTATTCTAGACGCAGAATTAGAAACATGCTTTGGGGAATTAAAAGCTTAAATAAGCTGCTCCTAAGCAGATCAGAGGTTGATCTGTGATGGAGGTGATCTCAGCTCGGGGGTGAGTTCTGGGAGACAAAGAGGACTCTAAGGTTGGGAGGTTGGTCAATTGCAGTAGTGGTATTTTTCTAAAATTTTTACTCATTTGGATGTATTATGGTATGAATTGGCTACATATAAAATTTAAGGGAATTTGTATGATTGATTTGAGTACTACATTTAACAGAGTCCATCCTAAGGCATTCACCGTCCAGATTTTGTTTAGTTGTAGACCAGAAATCCATAGAGTAGAAACCACAGAAACTCTAAACCAAGGTCGGTTTAAATTTGAAGTTACTTAGTCTCCATAGATAATTAAATATTATCTTGTTTCCTGTAGATACAAATGTGATATTATATGCTCCTATGTATGCTAGAAAAATATTGTAACAGAACTGAAGGTTACATGGTACAAAACCAAAAGGGAAAAAGTAAGGACATTAGAATATGAAATTTGAAATTTGTGCTAGAGAAAGAGTAACTCTACTCTATAGGATTATTATAACATTTATAAGTGTATATATTGCATTTCTAAATCTACCTTTAATCCTTGAACCAAGTATCATAACAAAAGACTTAATTTATAATTAAGGTCCTCTTTTCAAGCACTATTGAATACATATATGTGTACATCAAAAGAAAAAGAGAATATAAGAGCCACAAACTAAATTAATAACACTACATATATATATATGCATAAAATAAAATAAAATGTAAGAGCTGTGAGTTAAACCAATGACTCATTGTAATCAACGATTATAAAAGAATATTGTAGTGAGGAAAATATATATATGTACCATATGTCGATGCGACTTGGCGCACGGTCAAACTATGTTAAACCATAATGACTATTCGATTTCTTATGCAGTGGGCTCGTCTCAATCCAATACCCTCGGATTGTATAGCTATTAACTTCCACGGCATTTTAGGGCTTATCTATACCCATTTAATTGATATTAGCGAATCTGTTATGTAATAGTTCTATTCCAACACATGTTCACCGGTCAAAACAACATTGAAAATCTTGTCATATTATGTTTGCTGTGTAGCATTAAACGAAATGGGAACTGAAATTATTAGAGTAAAACAAATGAAACAATACGTAACCTTTAATTCTCTGCGAACAGAATTATCATAGCCTAATGAAATATGGAAATTAATCGTGTGCATAAGACGCCTGTAAGTTTAACCGGTGAGGAACCACGCGTAGCCAGGTCGGCGCAGCGATTAAACTATTCTTACTTGATTAACGCAGTAAGGATGGCTAGATCTGGCCAGAAACATAAAACTATGACCCATTACGTGTAGCTATAAAATTTCTATTGCATGCAATTTGGAAATGGCAAGGAAGCCACAAATCTCCAGTCCCCGATTTAACAAAAACCGTGGTTGCCTGTAGTATGTAAAATCACAACCCTATAAAACCAAACTAGATTATGTTATTAGTTGCCGTCCGACGGATCATGTGATAACACAGAAAAACATTGGGTAGTGCATATATCATAACCAAATCCATAGCAGTGGTAAATACGTTGAAGTTAGAATAGAAATTTTTTGGTTGCAGTCAGAATTTCAAGGGTTATTCATAGGAATACCTTACTTCACATTCTGTTCCTGAAGTGGGAAGTACGAATTGTTTGGTTAATATAAACGTTCGGTCTAATCCTACCAGGTTAAAGTCATAACAGTGGTTATCGATGCAATATAAACTGGAATCCCATTTGAATACAAAGGATAACGATATCAAAGCGGGGACGGTAGGGAATGTAATTATGAGAAGATGCGTAAGATCACTTACCCTAACCTCTTCTAACGATGCGACCCCGACAGAGGAGCGATTTCAACCGGATGCCTCTCGCACCTTGGCCGAGATGTCCCACCTGACCACATCTGTGAAATGAGGATTTAATGGTAATGGAGTAAGAGAAAATTTAATAAAAACAAACAAAACGAACAGCAGATCTGAGTTAGGTTGGGAAGGAGCGCGGCATTTAAAATAGCCCCACGTCTCTTATCTATTCTCATACAAACAAGATTCCATTCACCGTGTAGCGGAAAATGTAGCAACTGTGACAAAACAACCAACAAAAGAAAAGAACGTGTTATAATATCGTAGGGAAGAAATATTAGAAAAAAAACAATACGAACAAAGTAATCAAAAATTTCATTTCTGTGTCGAGCCACACCTGTGCTACACGACTAATCAGGCTACCGCAATGCCGGTGCTGACCCGGTCTCCATTGTCATAACCGCCAGGCTACACAGAGAGCTGAGGCTTAGAGAGAAAAGAAATGAATGAGAGATACAAAAGAACTAAACCCGGGAATGATGTAACAATGGCAAGAACGTACGTTAAAAAGGGGGAAACCGCTGTCTATTTTCCACGAGTACACAACTATGCACGCGGAGGCAGGTTTCAGGTTTAGCGTGTAGGGTGGAGGTGCTAACCCTAGTCTGCATAGCCAAGAGTTGCATAAAGAAAATCCCGAATGGGATTTTATAAATCATGACAGATGGGCCAAGCAGTACCCTTTCATCTCGATTTTTCTTCCACTGTAATTCTCAGTACGGTGCCAGCGAAATTTCGGCTAAACCTCGGCGCTCTGTTTCTGCTGAAATGAACCGCATCAGGGCCACACAACGATTGGCGACACATGTCGGTTTAACCGAGCGTTAGTACTGGGGTAAATAAAATCAAATTTTCCCGATGCAAAAGAAATTGAACACAGACCGGTACCTTGCGAACTTTCAACGCATTAGAGGGAAACACGGGTATCATTGTTCCCACACGAAACTGATTGACGGCCGTGGCGAGTACTCATGCCATTAAAGGCGGAACCCTGCCGTGCCCTGCTGGCTAACTGCACTCTGCAATAAACACGAAAAAACGCGTTACTACTCTACGTACCAGATCTGGGAAATGCAGATAATGGTGCTTAAGCAAATTATACAGTAGCCATCACGCAAGAGGGACTTTACCTTAGAGTAATGGTTACATCAAATATAGATATGATGAAAATTTAAACCAGTGCCAAGATTCCACGTTGATATATATGTATAGTGGGAGCGTACCCACATAAAACGTGACCGGTAGGGTAGTTTGATATAACGCATCTCTTATAGTAGATAAAGTTAAATGGTCGTATGGAAGACCTAGATTCTGTGCGGTTAAATGGCAACGTAATAATATCATATTATATGAATTTAAAATGACGATATATCCACCTTATGCTATGTGGATTTAAATGTAGACGTAATCATCTTATTTTAAGGGGAAATAAAATGGTAAAAGAATAGTCTTATATAATGTGAAGTTAAAACGAGTGGGATAAGAGTTGTACATACATAAGTTTTGTGAGTAGAACAATACTTACATATATATATATATATATATATAGATTTATAATTGGAATTAAAGTTAGGGAAAGATTTCCAAAAGAGGATTGGAAGGGGTACCCTAGCTACTAGAGATTAAAGAGGATATAATTTTTGGTACCATAAATATAATAAAAAATAAAATAAAATAAAAAATTTTAGAGGCGTGACAGTACATATCTCAAAGCATTGAACCTTGAAACTGAATCATTGCGTTATTAAATAGACACTAAGTTACATAACCACTGAATCATTATGAAATAATCACAGAGCCATCACAAATCTTCAATCACATACAAATAGGAGCATCAACACTATTTAATATATGAATCCACAATAACTTCAATCATCATAGTTAAAACGAGATCATCAAGTATGAATTCATTGACATACCAAAAAAAACTTTGCAAGACTAGTTAAGATGATCAGATATCATATCTAGAAAAACATTATTTTATATACGCACTTCCATGTGGACACGCTCCCTTCAGTAATAAAACTCGTGTACAGATCTTTACAAACTACAGAATCAACATGCAACTTACTACAATGAGACCTGCGTATGCAAGAACCTTTCGGTTATCAAACGTGCATACACACGCACCTTTTATTTATCAAACCCACATATAGATATACAATTATTGACTTATACCTTTGTTGCACATCAGAGCTTCAAAAAAGAACCCATATCTTGGCATACATAATAAAACGTGGATCAAACATTAATATCACAAAGAAAAAAAATCCACACGTAAATTATCAATGTATAATCATTTCATATCTATTGGATATGATCCATCATCATATTCCTGGGTGCACACTTATTTCAGATAAAATACTCATCAATAACATGTACCATGCACAATTTCTTTAGATTAAACTATTCAACAAATACTCATCACTTGCACTCAAAACACTTTGATATTCATCTCCTTGTATAGCTTAGGCCTTAGCCGATACCATGGGTCAAAAGGAAACTAATGTTGATGTTGTTATTTGAAGGAATAAAATATCTTTTTTTCGACACAATACTAAGGTCCAATACCATTTTAAGGACCCCTGGTATTTAGAATACCATGGTGTGGAAACTATACATGCTTTCTCTTCTCTATACTCACGTATGTACGTGGCTTTGCTTTACAGAACCCATGTGTATTTCTTAACATATTATAATGTAACATCCATAAAATATTAAAATGTAACTAGAGTTTCACTGTAAGAGCTCCTAATAACAAGTTGAAACTAGCCAAGGGCTGCTACTTATGTGCCATGGCTATTGCTAGTACCATCCATCAACAAATTTCTTCCAAAATAATAATTTACAATTTTTCCCTACATCCTCCTCACCTGAAGGGAAAAACTATGATTAATCAACGTGGATGAATACCTTAAATGTGGAAAATAACAACTTGTAAGCCTATGGATTCTAAAAATAATTCAATAACCTATTATTATGTAAGAATGAGTGACTAGTACAACAATGAGAAGCTTGCAATTGTGATAGTGGATCAATCCACATATATCATAAGATAAAAATTGTAATATTGTGAAGTGTCAAAAAATTTATTGTCAAGATTAACTCTATAAACAAGTTATTTGTTTCTTTCTATGATAGTGTAAACCTCTATACTACAAGATATATGTTCTTCAATATAATTTTTAAAATTAAAGGAAGGATGAGATATTCTCAAGCCAAAATTTTAAAATAAAATGAAGGTATGAGACTCAATTGACAACTGATGGAGACAAATATTTTTTCATATCCAACTGTCAGCGATGAGATTGCGATGAATTCGATTGTCTGTTTCATTTTTCCCACATATTCATACCAAGCTATGATGCAAGAAGTGTCCTTTGGGTCCTTATGGTTCTTGGAGAAGTGCAGGTCGAAAGGAACCTAGGAGAGTTGGATGCAACATTTTTTAATGTGAAGTTGTATTGGTAAAGAACTCATCATTGGGATTTTTTAATTCCTCACATGAAAGTGTTTCTTTTCATATCCTTTTGTCAAGTAGGTTGAATTTGGGTAAGATAGAAGTTTTATTTTTAACAATGATTTCATCCGGAGGCTTATTCATATTACCAAAAGGTTTAGTGAAGCCTCCTACTCCCTGAATTTTGTGATGAGGAGATTTAGTCAAATTCAGTGGGGCAGTTATTTATTTCTGGTAGGTATATTTCATTTTCCATTTGCTATGGATACTCTTAATACCATCCATGCAAAAAATATTATTATTAATGTTTCGTTCAACATTGTCATCGTGTCCTCTTCATCATGATACTTATCAAGTTCCATGGATTTTTTTTCTTGGATGAATATCACTAATTACATGAAGTCGTGAACTTTGAAAGAGAAACCTTATTCAAATGCAAGCTGACACTACACATGGTGTGCTAATGTGTGTAATTGAATATTGAACAAATATTAAATTTCATATTTATAATTATTTCTCCTTATAGTCCCTTACAACATTTCTTTACACCCTTTACAACAATATTTAGGATAAATCATGGTGAGGGGGAAGTAAATTTAGCTCCTAAAACAATTAAATAAATTAAGTTTTATAAAACATTAAAATCCTAGGGATCCTAAGTGAGTGACTATGATAGTTTACTTTTTCAATCTAAGTTTGGATTGTAAGTACACATGTAAATATCATGCATATTCCATTGAAATATACTTTGTAGACGTTTTAAACCCACAAAAATATCATATTATATATAAGATATTGCATATTGTATCTTTCTCATTGCATCTTCTGAAACTACATTATAATGTCAAGGGTGGTCATTTCTAACCCCATTTTAGTAGAAATTGCAATGTGAGGTTGAAAGGTGTACATTTGGTGTGATGGATTAGGATTGTTATATGTACATTTGGTGTGATGTTTTGTTAACGCACTCCATGGTGAAAAGGCCACTCATTTGATGCCGCACAGGAACAAATCGATATATAAGTATGGGTTGGTGTGGCCAAGGATATGTGTTCTAATTGGTTTGTTTTTCTATAGTTTAGCTTCCCTTAGGTCAAAGTTTCTCAAGCCACTAGTTTGTCATGTCGATTTGTGAAAAAACTAGCAAACAGATATATATATGAAAAGACTGAAAAAGAAAAAACATCACATTTCATACAATGTATGATATAATGGAGGGAATAAATGTATTTTTGAACCTTATCATTATATTGGGATCACAAGGTGTATTTTAATGTTAACTATTCTCTCTTAGATATGGATTCAAGAGATATACTTTTTTTCTTAATGTGTCCACCCCATCCACAAGAAACAAGTTTGAGAAAATGAGATTTTGTAAAAAGAATGCTATCTATATGGGGAGACACACATTGGTAAAATAATAAAGTGAAAAAAAAGAAAAAGAAAACACATATTAGTAAATTTAATATGAAGACAAAGTAGCTAAGGAAAAATATTAAATCTTATGATGATGGAAATTAGTTGAACAATTAAAATATTTGGTAGCGCCTTTCATGCCAAGGGCGACAAAAGAAATGTATATCACCTCCGACGCCCTTTACCCCTCTGTAGTTCAACCTCATATAATTTATTTTTCTTTTTTTTTAAACAAAAATGGAATTTTGGATTATATTAAAATAACTTGGATCTCACCCATAATCGTTACAATTCTTCTAAAAAATGTGTTCCCAAAATTCCTTGAGGATTTGAGATTGAACATGTAGTGTCAATCCAAATCCATAGTTGAGAGCTCCGCAAAATAAAACTTTTGTTACCATTCGAGCTAAATATTTTCCAAATAGCATTAATATCCAAATACATTTGCATCCCGTTCTTAATTTTTTTCCATTTTACCTTTGACTAGCTTCTAGTTTTTCTTTAGATTCTTCTAACTTATTATTTTACTTGGTGAAGTATATATTTCCTTTTTCCTCACTTGGATATAACATGTGCTATATACTATATCTCAAGGATCATTCTTCTAGTTATTATCTCAAATATTTCTTGTACCTTTAATATTCTTATGTGATTCAGGTCTCTTTCTCCTAATCTACCTAAGAAGTTGTTTTTTTAGAATTATTTTCCAAAGAGATAGAGGAATCACCAAAAATATTTGACTTGTCCTTGGCCACTTTTGGAAGATTATCCCAAGGTTTTTTTTTACAATTATTTTCAAGAGAAGCATTTGGGGAACCAAACTTCTCAGGATTGTCATAGTTATCCTTTATACATTCCACCTCAACTTGGGTTGTTTTTGAGTTTCCATGAACTTGGTGGGAGTCTTTCTTGGATTCTAATGTCTCTTGTTGATTTTAATTGTTGTTGTGATATGGGGTAAGTTCATCTTTCAATAAAATATAATTTTCTACCTTGGCACCTTCTCACTATCTTGGTTTGCAACTAGTTTTTCCTAGCATTGATCTTTTGAGATTTGGAACAATTCTTGAAGGAATGGCCTATTTCGTAACAAGCTCTACATGGGAAATAAATATGCTCATAATCTAGATTTTTCAACCATAGATAATTTGGGCTTGTCAATTTGATTTATGCAAGAAATCCTTTACTAAAGTCCATTTTCCCACAAATGTGATAATATGTTGGTTTCAAGTACTATTTTATATCATCACTATGCTCATAAAATCTACTTAAAGAATTTCCTACAGCTTTAAATGATAGAAGAGTCCATAGATGCAAAGTTAGGTTATGAGGCCTTACCCAAACTAGTGAAGTATAAATTAAAGCCGAAAAGGGGTTGAAAGAGGGGAACCGATGTTGCTTAAACAACCCTACACTTCTCTAGAACCACAAACATGAAGTAATTTATCAAATATTGATACAAAAAAATGTCTAACCAGTGGAAAAATATTAAGCTCATCTGGAATTAGCAGTTTCGAGTGCTCAATAATCAAGGAGTAAAGATATATTAAACATGGCCTTAAGGGTGAAAATGTGAAGTTGGGTTACACTTTTTGCCCTTTTTTGAGAAAAAAATTTCTTTTTTTTCGGTTCTTCAACTTTCTGCAAACTATAACAATTTTTCTGTGTAGAATTTCATTCTGCGATAAAAATAAAAGTTGTGAGAAATTTTGTTAGCTTTATATTACTTATTTTTTGAAATTTTTTTATGCATATTTGATATGTCAACTTAGCATTTTTTTGAGTGTGTGTCTCTTACCAATCAAAGGATTCATAAGAAGTCATGTTATGACGCAATGTTGTATTGATTGAAAATTTGTGTTTTAAAAAAAAAAAATGTGTTACAACAATCTAGACAGAGTCTACTTTATTTTCATCATATTTACAAAGCCAATGGATGCATATCATAATTACTAGAATTTTTTGAACTGGTCCAATACGAAAAACTACGTATTTTGGATATGTTTCGCGTCGCAAGAAATTTCTTAACATATAAGTTATAAACTAAACATATAAAAGCTACCCATTAGAGACGACAGACCAATGTAATGCCCCATAATTTTTTCAATTTTTTTTACAATGTATTTTGGGAGATAAAAATTTTTGATTTCACTGAATCACAATGACCCTAAAAAATTATTTGCACCCATTTTATTAGAAAAATAATTAAAATTATTAAACGTTTATGAAATTCCATAAAATTTATATTTCCTGAAAGTAGATTCAATTCTGAAAATTCTTGTCTTGGTTCTGACAGTTAATTAACAACCTTTCATGGAGTTTAATCAGTCCAAAGTTGCAGAACCGTATTCAAAACCTCGTTTTTGCGTAATTGATGATGCGTTAGTTCGGCCGAACTTTTAATAAAGTTCGGCCGAACTATGTTTTCCACTTAAGACCCACTAAACCTAACGTCTTAATAGTTCGGCTGAACTTTTGATCAAAAGTTCGGCCGAACTATTGTGTAACTCTCCGTCGGCCAGAGAGTTTTACGGAGCCCCCTACTAAAACACATTTCGTGTCAATATAAATTGGCACGAAATGATTCACAATTTTCGCACATTTCGCACACTTCTTCTCATTTTACAAAGATCTTGGTTTGGGTTCAAAAAATTTTCTTCTAAGTTTGGATTTAAGAGCATTTCTTGGTTGATTTTACAATTTTGGGTTTAAACAATTTTTTTGGACATTTCTTAGAGGCGGCGTGATTTTGGCAAAAATTGTAAAAAATTTCTTGGACGTACATTCAAAAGACATTTCTTGGAGGTATGTACGTGTTTTTAGTTGAAGTAAATATTTTGAGCTTTGATTCATTTTTATAAGACATTTTTCTCTCAAATTTTTTAAAGTAAATGTTTTGAATTGGAATATGTATTTTTTGCAAAAAATTTACACTGAATTTTTTTAAATTAAATCTTTTGTGATATTTTTTGTAATTGAGTTATTGTCCAATTTTTTGAAGGAAATTTTTTGAACTTCATACCCTATTATCATGGGAAATCGAAGAACTTGTGCGAGAAAATATGATCGAAAAAGAGACCCTGAGACATGTAGAGAAGAAACGAGACAATCTCGCAAAAGAAAGTTAGAAGCCCTCTCAAATATTGAGGAGGAAAATCAACCTCAAGAGGAAAATCAACCTCAAGCAGAAATTGAAGCAGGTATGTAAATGTAAATATTATGATCTATTGATATATATTTAAAAATTTTCTAATGTAAAATGTGAAGCTTAATTTTTATTTGATGAACTAGTTTGAAAAATATTTTGTTTAATGTAAACAGACAGAGATATTCCTCAAAATATTGAAGAAGAAAATCAACCTCATGTAGAAATTGAAGCAGGTATGTAAATTTAAATATTATGATCTATTGATATATTTTTAAAATTTTCCCAATGTAAAATGTGAAGCTTAATTTTTATTTGATGAACTGGTTTGAAAAATATTTTGTTTAATGTAAACAGACAGAGATACTCCTCAAAATAT
The DNA here is from genome assembly GCA_034641835.2 of Pinus albicaulis. NCBI lineage: Eukaryota > Viridiplantae > Streptophyta > Pinopsida > Pinales > Pinaceae > Pinus > Pinus albicaulis. The sequence goes on from JAXQQM020063830.1 coordinate 478,923, forward strand.
TGAAGAAGAAAATCAACCTCAAGCAGAAATTGAAGCGGGTATGTAAATGTAAATATTATGATCTATTGATATATTTAAAATTTTCCTAATATTTATTGACATATTTATTAATTTAATTATTTATTGAATATGTACTATTTTTTCGAATATGTACAGATGAAATCACTATCGATAATGAGATGTTAGAAAATGTTGACACTCACACATATGGAGATAAAAAACGTGACCATGTTATACGATATCGTGTCGACCGCATTTTTGAAAAGGATTTCTTAAATGAGCGAGTGACAGTTCGAGCTCAAATGTTGAATGGTCTCCTATCATCAAGGAAATTAAAGGAAGTGACGACACTATTGGGTATTCGAAAATCAACCAAAGATAAAAAAATGAAGGAAGAGGTGATAAATTCAATTAAGAGATCTAGAGATAAAGATGTTTAAAATGTACGTAGAGGAATACAGATGGAAATGGTTTCACCAAGTACTCAAGAGAATCATTTGATAACATCTATGGCACGAGCACTAGGAACCTCGCAAAAAAATCTACACAAACATCGAAAATTTCGACTGCAAATATATGTAAATGATGAACTCGCTTGTTGGAGAGCTATTCGTAGGCAACCATACAAAGATAGACTTGGAGAAAATGTTAAGAAAATAATATATGAATATTGGAAGAACAATTCACATGTTTCACCAACTGCAACACATGTGATGCGAAGAAGAATAGCACGAAATCAATACGAAGAACATGAAAAACATCTCTTGGAAACCACTCAAATAGAGTTATTCAAGAAGTTCAAAGAAGAGAATTGTCAAATTCAAGTTTTACTCAGTGCTTTTGTTCAACAAAAACCATGGTATGTAAAACCTATCACCGTATGTGACACTTGTTGTTGCCGTTATCATGTGGAATTTGAGCTATATTATGACACATTCCTTGATTTTGGCAGAACATTATGGAAGGATTCACCTCCTCCTTCCACTATCTGTGAATTCATATCTCAAATTCTATGTGAAAGAGAAAGAGATGAACTATTTTACAAAAAGAAATGTGTTGGTGGTAAAAAATGCGATGATTGTGGAAATTTGACTAAATTTCAAAACAAATATCGTATTGATATAAATGATCAATCATTGTTCAACATGAAAGCAAAATGGAAGAGATGAATATATCGGTTCATCGATTCACGGTGCAAATAGTGTTAAAAGAATCGAATTACGAGAAGACGAAATTTTTTTGGTAGAATTTTTGAGAAAGTTTGAGGCAGAAATTTACAAATACACCAAGCATTCCCATAGAGCTCGATGGCAAGACTTGCAATTCAAAAAATCTCGTGAAGTTTTTCCACCAGGGACCATTTTTTCAGTGATTGATTTTGCAGAAAACTACACATTTGTTCCACAAAAAGAATATTAGAGTGAATACTATCATTCTGACCAAGTCTCCATGCTCGTCCATATTCTATATAGACACGCTGAACAAAATGTCGGTCATATAGAAAGCACGAGTGAACGATCGTACACATGATACATGTTTTGTACAACATTGTTTTGGAAGAATTTATGATTCATTGAAAAATCATGGAATAACATTCAGAGAACATTGGATATGGTCAGACGGATGCACAGGTCAATTCAAATCTGCACGATCATTCTTTTGGTTGTGTTGTCCTCATAAGAAAACCTGCATTAAACATTGTTGGAATTTCTTCGAGACCGGCCATGGAAAAGGAGAACATGACGGTGCAAGAGCATGCATAAAACGAGTACTTCGAAGATATCAAATGAACCACTCTGCACACCGACTTGTGAACGCTGAAGAAGTTGTTCAATGGTGCATCGTTGCTCTAAGCCATGAGAAAAAACCATCAAGAGAAGTGTGAAGGTACATTCAATTTAATTTATATTGGAAATCTAATTTTAAACATTGTAAATTTATCATGCAATGATTATTTTTAATTGTATTTTGATATCATATTTACAAATTCTTTTTCTAATTTTCCATATAAAGGTTTTTCTGTCATATTTTAATCGAAGACGTATATAGATCAATTGGAAATGACATTGAAACAATAAAAGGGACTCAAAAATTGCATTCAATTCAAACAAAGTTGTCGAGAAATGTGTTTGCATTGGATAAAAGAAAATATTCTTGTTTTTGTGATTTTTGCATAGACAACACAAAATCCAATGACGTTTGTGAAAACAAAATGTATGTGAACGATTGGAAACATACAGAGCTAAATACAAAGGACAAAATGTCTGTTGCAATTTTTGAAGAAATTCAATCAGAGGAAACTACAATATCATCCGATGGTGATCAAGTTTCTGATCTTGTTAGAGAAGGTAACATTTGAATTACTTTCTAATGATTTAAAGATCTAGAAATAAATTTAAATATGCATAATTAAATGTTAAATTTTTATTTTATTGTGCAGGAGATGTTTTTGCTGTAATTGCACCTATTGACAACGATGAAAATGTGAAGTATTATTTGATGCATTGCACTGAACGAAAAATGAAATTATTACAAGACTATAATGATCACGGATTTCAGTATGACAAAGGGTCTATTATACTGAAAGGTTATTTTTTCAGAAAAACTCATCAAAGTGGAGACTTTGTTTACTTTGAAGACTATGAACCTGATTCCATAAGTTGTCAATATAGTCACTTGGTGTGTGCAGCACGCATAAAGTTGATAGAAGTTCAATCAAAGGAAAAATCGAAAATTAAGAAATGGAAAATGTCAAAATCCGATCATGAACGGATTATTGAAGATGGAATTCCATTAGAATTTTTTTGAGTGAAGTGTCCAACAATTTATTATCTTTGGATTAAATATGTTTTATAACTTCCAATACTCAACTAAAAATTGAGCTGCTTATGTTATTTGTGGTTTTCACATGTTACAAATTGTTTGGGTACAAGCGCGTGCTCTAGTATCAACTGAAAGTAGTTTTTCTATACATGTGCATTGATGAAAATTTTTATATGTATTGGATATATATATATATTCTAGAATGAAATGAATTGTTCTTGTATATTAATTTTTCTTGTATATGTTTTCCGACCGTATCGTAAAAATTATTTCACTTTATTTTGTAAGGTCAGATTCGGTCCCCATATGGCCTAGCCTCCAAGAAGGAATTTTATTTCATGTTCATTACCTCAAGCTTGTGAAGTTTGTGTTCATGATGACTGGAAAAGTTTGACAGGGTCACTTTGCAAGAACATGTTAATAAACATGTAGCTAATGAGAATGTAAAAGAAGAGGATGTTGAAAGCTCTATCTAGTCATTGAATTCATTGCTAGTATTCAGAGGAGAGCCACTACCTCATCAAATTAACCTCCTCAAGAAGGCGACAATGGTGAATGTTCAAGGTATAAATTTTCCTTTAATCAAATTTCTTTTTATTATGATAAACATGGTAAATATTCACATAATATATATAAAAGAACTTGCACATGTTCGTTTTGTGGTTTGAATAATCATAATGTTTATAGATGTTGGAAGAAGATATCCATACACATTGAAACTTTCTAAATAAATGAGGAAAAAAGTCAAAGGCCCATTGGACAAGGAAAATGATGTTGAAAATAAGATGCAATTGTTTATTACTCATTGCCATAAGAAAGGTCACCTTGTGGACAAGTGTTGGACTTTGTATCCAACAAGTCATCCACAATATTTGAAGAAGGTGGAAAGAAATAACAAAAAGAATGGAAAAGAGGATTCCATAATCGATGAGGGTCAAGATGATTCACATGATGAGGTGCAGCTAAAAGATGCGCCATTGAAATGGTTTGCTAACAGATGGTTAGATTTCTTATCTAATTAAGGCCTTGCATGTGTTTTGATGTTTCATGAATTTCTTTGCAAATTCAAAGTATAGTGCATGTTGCATGAAGCAATATGTTGAAAGTAGAGTTACGTTGACACACTTAAATGCAACAAATATGGAAATTTGTATCTGAGCTCTACTATTTGACTTGAGAGTCAGTTGTTTGAAGAGGCATGTTTTGTCAATTTGTGTTTGGTTGATGGTTTTGTACAACAATATGTAAGAGTGCATGGAGATATTCACATGATGTAAATTTTTTTTCTTTGAAGGAGAAAAATGATATGTCAGCAAGCTATGTTTCTTGCATGATGTGTTTTCAGTTTGATGGTTTTCTTTGTGACAAGACATCACAAGATTTTGGGAAGGTCCACTCTTGAGCGAGAGCCTCATGATTACAACCTAATCATGAGAATCAAATGGGAGTGCATCCTTATTTTGAAAAAAAATAGGATTCTGAGCTACCTAGGACTCAAACCATTATTTTTAAATTTGAAATATCATGGTGTGTTGTTTCAATGCCTAAATCCACAACCCTAACATAAATTGTTTTATTCTTTTTTTGCAGGATTTAGTTGGTTATATTAAAAATCAGTTGAATTTAAAATTCTTGGCTTAGTGGCATGAACCAAACATATTGTACATATTAAATGAGGAATTTCGCTCTCCCAATCATTTCTAAATCACCCATATCACCCAGAAAACATGTTTTAAAAGAACATACTTTGAAATGGGAAATACCTTAGGTTTCAAATATTATAAGAAGGTTTTTGATATGGTTGAGAGAATGTGGAAAATAGAATCCATATAAACAAATTATTTTTCAAAACGTATTACTTTCAAAGTATCAACAAGGAACATGTAGAAGGGTGTTCAATGAATTAACGCTATTTGTTTAAATTCCATGATGTATATCTTACTCATAATTTTAACAAATTATTAAATAATGATCTAGATTGGATAATTATATTATTTTTCATATATTTTGATGCTTATAGAGTGAAAAAACTGTAAGAATCAACTTGTAGGGTCATTTTAATGGTGAGTGGAGAATTGGGGTCTAAAACCTTTTGGAATTATTTTGAGTCATTAAATGACATTTTTAGGGGTCAAACGATTATCCCTTCTGCCGAAATCTCAACCATTATTCTACACTTAAAAACATATCCTGTAACACCCCCAATTTGTGTGTTGAACTTTTAAAGTTAGACATTTGAACTTTAATCCTAAGGGGGTGGACCCCAAAGGATAAGTATGGTGTGAATGTACTTGCATATTTAATTTGAGGAAATAAATAAAATGATTGTGCATTTTGACCAAGATGAGAATTAGAGATCACTTGCCAAATCCATGAGGATGGATAAGGCAACAAATCCCCACAATCTTTCAAAAATCCTTGAGAGAAATTAATTTAGATTTTGAGGAGGAATCTAAATTTCCCCAATGATGAGGAAAGTAGTTGGGAAGAGGTAAGAAAAGCTGGAAAAGCTGAGGAAAAGCATAAAACAGCTTTAAAGAGTCCAAAAATGGGAAGCCTAGGCTAAACAGGAAAGAAAGCATCCTGCTATTCTGGACGCAGAATTAGAAACATGCTTTGGGGAAATATGAGCTTAAATAAGCTGCTCCTAAGAAGATCAGGGGTTGATCTGTGATGGAGGTGATCTCAACTCGGGGGTGAGTTCTGGGAGACAAAGAGAACTCTAGGGTTTGGAGGTTGGTCATTTGCAATAGTGGTATGTTCTGAAATGCTTGTTATTTTGATTTATTATGGTATGAATTGGCTACATATAAAATTAATTTGAATGGTATGATTGATTTTAGTACTACATTTAACAGAACCCTTCTTAAGGCATTCACCTTCCAGATTCTGTTTAGTTGTAGACCATAAATCCATAGAGTAGAAACCACAGAAACTCTAAACCAAGGTCGGTTTAAATCTGAAGTTACCTAGTCTCCACAGATAATTAATTATTATCTTGTTTCAGGTAGATACAAAGGTGAAATTATATGCTCATATGTATGGAAAAAAAAATATTGTAGCAGAACTGAAGTTTACATGGTACAAAAAAAAAAAAAAGGAAGCAAGGACATTAGAATATGAAACTCGAAATTATTCTAGATAAAGAAGTAGCTCTACTCTATAGGAGTATTATAGCATTTATAGCATTTATAGGGTATATTGCATTTTAAATTCACCCCTAAACCTTGAAATAAATATCATAGCAATGGATTTAATCTATGCTGAATGTACACCACCAAATGAATTTCCGAATACATGTATATGAAAATTTTAATAAGTATCAAGAACTAACACAATAGATCCTTTTAACATCGATTACAAATGAGCTATATATATATGAACCATATATGTTAAAATGAAATATAAATACAAATCATTTATGTTGAAATGAAATATATATACGAGCCCGATAGCTATTTGGATAAATGTATAGTCAAACTACATTAACTCATGGTGGTTAATTAATCTACTAGGCATTGGGCCTATGTCAAACGAATTCCTTTGACTGTACCGACATTTATACTCCACGGCCTTTTAGTACCTTTTGAACGTTAGATGAAACGAACAGAGGTAAAAGTTAAAACGATGATACGATGCGTAAATAACAGTTGCAACAATAACAACTACGAGACAGCGTGTAGATAATAAGGGCCGAATACCTGATTTCACGCTGTATATTAATCTCTATGCAAAGTATTTGGGTTACTTTGATATGCAGTAAGTCATAATGTTAAAATACCACAGGCGGTGCAACATTACCTCCGTTTGTGAAGAACGCTACCATTATTAAACCTATATGACTACACAGTTGAATGTTTGTTAATGAATAGAGATTACCGATGTGAGATTTCGAGTCATTAGTCATTTTTGCCATTAAATCGAAACAAAGCCACTCGAAATATATTGAATCTGACTGGCCATGACGCCTTTGACCATAGCCACGAGTGAGACAGTTTAACAAAAACATAAAAACGTAGCCATGATATAGGTTCTAGCAGCTAGCGGTTGATACAAACGATATCAGAATTTTGAAAGCACAAAACCACAAATTTAATGCATCCACTTCCGCAACCGTATGGAAAAACGAAGGATTTACCTGTGAATCGGGGTTTTCTTCCTACCCTGGCGTTGCATTGATGTTAACCACAGTACAATCGAGAACTCCATACGCTGTGTAAAGAGATTAGAACGCCTGCTTATCCAATCGGGATGCAAAGAAACCTAAGCCCCGCTCCAGGACTTACAAAAAAAAAGAGAATAGGTTTATTCACATGGGACGCGTGCTGAATGCGGTAGTGATAGACCGGGAAATAGAACTCACAAAATCCAACCAACTAGGGTTTACATCAGAGCAGTCTAGAAAAATTTTGATCAGGAGAAAAATCGTTGTATGTATAAATCAAACAAGAGCACAGCCAGGAAAATAAAACGAAGATTAACAAATGATAGAGAACAGGCTAGGTCTCTTCCCTCTAGTGAGCAGCCTGAGATGCCGACACTCTGTCCTCTCTGCAAAAAACAATCAGTAGATGATGAGATACTGTATTCTCTAACAACAAAAGAAATAAAAGGAGTCTCAGAACGTAAGGAGATATAAAAACAATGGGATTCAGAGATAATGTTAAACCTTACGCTGAATCTCTCCATTTGGCAGTAGTCTGACACCTTCGGGATGGCTTCGCAGCCCTGCACATGAGGCACCCAGAAAAGAATCGCGAATTAGGTGAAGAAACCCTGCAACGATTCTATATTACAGAAATAAATGGGAAGGGTCGGATGAGAAAATCGGCACAGGAGCCTCAATTAAAAAGAACCCTCGTAACCCTAATCTCACTACCCTAGAAATTCAGAAAATCCCTATGTTGATTGAGGAAACTCAGCCACGTCGATAGGCGGGTACCAGGCGATATCAAGGAGCGCAGAGGAGGTAGGGAGGAGCTACGCATCGCATGCACAGGAATAGAGGGCTAACCCTAGAATTAATAACTCTACGAGGTAGGACTCGGCGCACCCAGTACTTGGGCCAGCCGAAATGACAACTAGCAAAGCCACCCGTCAAATTCTTGCTGCGTATGGGACGATATACACCGGCAGTTGGTACTTTCCTCTCATGAGCGAGGCGCCGTCCCTGCCTGCAAAACCATTGAACACAACAAAACCAAACTCACACGTTAAACCAAGTCGAATACGGTGCGATGCGTATATTACAAACCAGAACCAGTACGCATGTTGCGCCCTCCACGTATGAATCAAAACATGTATGCACTGGTTCAGAATCCAAATAATGATAAACCGCCGAAAGTTGAAATAAGTTTGGATTTTATATGATTTCAGTGACGCCGATACGCAAACCTGTACATTATTACATTAGATGCTATTGTATAATTATGAACGGATCATAAAATGCTACGCTACGAAGAATCCTGCAAATAATTGGAAGTAAACAATGCCAAAATGTTTACGATTAGGGTTAGAAAATCTCTACTATGATAGACTTACGCGGTATATAGATCTATGTATATATATGGAGTTAAGTGAAATGTATGTTATGTATTATATACATAGTCGATATTCCAAAGTATTGTCAAAGTATATTTATACTATGCATTCTATATGCCTGGGAGGATACGATAACATTATTAAAGGGTATATATATATATATCTATATTATATATATATTACATGTCTTTATATGTGAGGACCCAATAATAATATCAAAGGGGTTATTTTATATATATGTGCTATGTATATGGTTGCGCATTCAAATAATTTTACCAAAGGGTATATCTATATATGTTATATATATATGTGTGTGTTATATATATATATGCGCATTCAAGAAATATTATGAAAGGATATATATATATATAAGTAGCATATGTGTTATATATATATAAGCAGTGTATGTATTATATATGTATGGCTTATATGATGTTATCGAAAGAGATGAATCTACCTAGGGTCTAGACTTATACTATATGGTTTTAATGTACACAGGAGGAATACAAATGAGGAATATTGAATATTATTAGGAAGGGATAGTGGAAAAGAGATCTTAAATTTTAAATGAGATACTAGAGGGGTAGAGGAAAATTTAAGAAGATGGAAATAAAAATCCAATTTCTGAACTTAATATTCAGACAACCAGGTAAATAAAAATGAAACCCCAGTATATATGTGGGAAGAAAAAAAAAAAAAAATTCCTTAAAACTGGAGGTGTTACAAATGGTATCAGAGCCCAAGTGCAAAAACTGGGCTGTTGTTATTGTGCTCACTAAATTTTGAATGTATTGAACATTGTAGAGATTGTTTTTTTTTGTCTTACTAATAAGATTTATGAGTGTGTACAGTGGTGCTAAAATGGCTCAAGAGGGAGGAATTTATGTGGATCTGCATGATGAGTTTTCTACTGCAGATCCCAATGCCCCGGTAATGGCTATGTTGCACAGGCTTCAACGAGAATTGGCTGAACTAAGAAGTCAGAATGACATGTTGTCATCAGCCAGTAAGGAGCAGGAAAAGCTCATCAGAGAGCTAACTTCCCGGAACAGCCAGGAAGGCGAAGGTTCCGAAAAGAGGAAGATGGATGAGTCTGATGATGATGATGCAGTTAGACATCAACACAAGTAGAAAAGAGAATTTCAGGGAGAATTTCGAAATATCAAACCTCCCTCCTATGATGGGGAGAAGGAAGAAGATGCTGAAGCTTGGTTGTTGAACATGATTAAGTATTTCCAAGTTTATGAATATGAGAGCAATTTGAAGGCCAGATTAGCTGTGTACCAGATACAAGGAAAAGCTACACTGTGGTGGGAAGAGACAAAAATGGTGCATGCCATTGATGAAAAGACAGTTACTTGGGAAGATTTTCAGGCTAAGTTCAAAAATCGTTATTTGAACGAACATTATTATGATGATAAAGCAAAATAATTCCATGAACTTAGACTAGGACAGCTCACTATCGATGAGTTTGTCACTAAGTTCACCAATTTACTGAGATATGTCCCTTACATTAGGGAAGAAAAGGAAAAGGTACAAAGGTTTTTGAATTGTTTACCTACTGTGTACAAGGATAAAATTGAGTTTGACAACCCAAAGATAATGGACAAAGCTGTTAGAAAAGAAAGATTATGCTATCAGCAGTTTAAAGGTAAGGCTGAACAAGGGAAGAGCTGGTTGAACAAGGGTGAGTTCAAAGGGAAAAGACAAAAACCAGCATATCTAAGGAATTTTGGTAGATATCATCAGCGGAAAAAATTCAATAAACCAAAAGAAAGCCAAACTGCTCAGTCCCAAGTGGCTTCAAAACAAGTAGAGGGGAACAATAAAAAGGAAGGGACAGTTAGAATGAAGCAACCTTTGAAATGTTGGGGCTATGGAGAACCCCATATGATGAGGGACTGCCCCCATCGAAATATTCATATGATCAGTAGAGAGCGAGAGGCAACAACAGTAAATGACATAGCCAGAAATATACCAACTATCAGTGAAGCATTGGAAAATCGGCAAGCAGAACATCAAGCAACCATGGTGGAAATGGAGGGTAAGATTTCTGACCTACCTGTTACTGTTTTGATTGATCCAGGTGCTTCTTTGAGTTACATTAGTCCTGGAATTGTAGAAAAATGTAAAATTAAACCTAAAAAGTTTTAGCAATCATGGTTGGTACAGCTGGCCACTGGAACCAAGAGAAAAGTCACACATAAATTGCCCAAAATAGCAATACAATTAAATGGCTTTCCAACAGAAGTAAATTTGAACATATTTCCATTAGGATCCTATGACTTGCTGATAGGAATGGACTGGCTGGAAAAGAAAAAAGCTCTGATGAACTACTGGGATAAAACACTGCATTGTGTGGATGAAGAAGGGAAACCTTTTACACTAAAAGGGAAACCAAAATCCATTTCAGTAAGACAAATATCAGCTTTACAATTAAAAAGAACAGCTAGAAAAGGATACCAAGTTTATTCAGTACATGTGGAAGAAGTAGAACAGAGGACTGGAGAAAATCTGTTGAATGAATTACTGGTGGTAAGGGAATTTAAAGAAGTTTTCCCGGATGAGATTCCTCATCTCCCCCCCAAAAGAGAAATAGACTTTTCCATAGATCTGGTGCCGGGAGCCACACCTGTTTCCCGAGCCCCCTATCGAATGAGTCCGCCAGAACTTATGGAGCTGAAGATGCAGTTGCAAGAATTAATGGACAAAGGGTACATTAGACCAAGCGTGTCTCCGTGGGGAGCACCGGTCTTATTTGTGAAAAATAAGGATGGACGTTCAGGATGTGCATTGATTATCGCCAACTGAACAAGTTGACCATTAAGAATAGATATCCACTTCCTAGAATTGATGATATTTTTGATCAAGTGAGAGGGGCCTCAGTCTTTTCAAAGATTGACTTAAGAACTGGGTATCACCAGCTCAGAATCAAGGAAGAAGACATTAGCAAAACAACTTTTCGAACTTGGTATGGACACTACGAATTTGTAGTCCTACCTTTTGGACTGACAAATGCCCCTGCCACCTTTATGTGCCTGATGAACAGTGTGTTAAATAAGTATTTGGATAAATTTGTTCTGGTGTTCATAGATGATATTTTGGTCTACTCCAAAAACAAAGAGGAACATAAAGAGCATTTGCGGATAGCGTTACAAACTCTAAAAGAAAATCAGCTATATGCTAAGTTCAGTAAATGTGAATTTTACAAGGATAAGATTCAATATTTGGGTCATATTATTTCTGAAAAAGGCCTTGTAGTTGACCCTGAAAAGATAAAAGCAATTAAAGAATGGCCAGTCCCAACTGATGTTTCAGCAGTAAGGTCATTCATGGGGATGGCAGGCTACTATCGTAGATTTGTGGAGAGATTTTCTGCCATAGCACATCCCATCACTTCATTGCAAAGAAAGGGTGTCAAGTTCGTGTGGACTGAGAAATGTCAAATCCGTTTCGAACAATTAAAACAAAAACTTATTTTAGCCCCTATACTAAAAATTGCTGACCCTGATAAAGAGTTTGTTGTTTGTACAGATGCTTGCAGAGAGGGGCTAGGAGGAGTCCTATTGCAGGAAAATTCCGTTATTGCATATGAATCTAGAAAACTGAAAATACATGAACAGAATTATAGTGCATATGATTTGGAATTTGCAGCTGTTATCCATGCTTTAAAAATGTGGCGGCACTATCTTCTGGGGAAGAAGTTCACATTGATGACTGATCATATTAGCCTTAAATATTTCTTTTCCCAAACTGACCTGAATGCAAGGCAAGCCAGATGGCTGTCCTTTTTAAGTGAATTTGATATGGACATAAAACATATCAAGGGGAAATAAAATAAAGTTGCTGATGCCCTAAGTAGAAATGCTTGTCAAAATTTAAACAGTATTGGGAGTAGTGCCCAGATGGAGGTAGAGGAATTGGTGAGAAAAGCAGCCAATCAAGATCCAAACTATGAAAGACTCTTGGTGAAACTATAGAAAAGGGATACAACTGATTTCACTCAAAACCAAAAAGGGTTACTCTATTACAAAAACAGGTTGTATATTCCAAATGTAGAGTCATTAAAAAGAGAAATTTTAGATGAATATCACAAACAGCCCTATGCAGGACATCTAGGATACCAAAAGATGTTAATAGCCTTGAAGAAGAAGTTGTTCTGGCCAGGAATGAAGAGAGATGTGGCAGAGTATTTAAGTAGATGTATGGAATGTCAATTAGTTAAAGTTGAGCATCAACATCCAGCAGGTCTTTTAAACCCTTTGCCAATTGCAGAGTGGAAATGGGACACAGTCTCCATGGATTTTATAACAGGACTACCTAAAACCAAATACCAACATGATTCTGTAATGGTGGTAGTAGACACTTTAACCAAAGCTGCCCACTTTATACCAGTAAAATCTACTTTCGGAACAGCTCAAGTAGCAAATGCTTTCCTGAAGGAGATAGTAAGGCTTCATGGAGTTCCCAAAGTAATTGTTTCAGATTGAGATGCTAATTTTACAGCAGCGTTTTGGAAAGGATTGTTTGAAGGGATGGGTACTAAGCTGAATTTTAGTACTTCCTATCACCCTCAAACTGACGGGCAAACAGAAAGGACGAATCAAATTTTGGAGGATATGTTGAGAATGTATGTGATGGATATACCATTAAAGTGGGAGGAGTATCTGCATCTAGCTGAATTTTCTTATAATAACAGTTACCAATATTCTATTAAAATGAGTCCGTTTGAGGCACTATATGGAAGAAAGTGTCGTACTCCTTTGAGCTGGAGCCAACCCGAAGATAAATTAATTCTGGGACCTGATGCCTTACAAGAGATGGAGAGAATTGTTAAACAGATACAAAGAAATATTAAGACAGCACAAGATCGCCACCGAGAATTCAAAGAAGGGGATCATGTGTATTTGCGCATCAAACCCAAAAAGAGCACACTTTATGCTGGAAGTTGTGCAAAACTTGCTCCTAGATATTGTGGTCCTTTTGAAATTTTAGAAAGTGTGGGACCAGTGGCTTACAAGCTGGCCTTACTACCCCATGTTGGAGTGCATGATGTGTTTCATATTTCATTACTAAAAGATATGTGCATGATGCTTCTCACATAGTTGATTGGAATGTTGTACAGGTGGAACCAGAAGGGGAGTTTCTGCCAGAACCGCTTCAAATATTGGAGCGGGAATAAATTGAATTGAGAAACGGAACAGTGGCCAGAGTAAAAGTGCAATGGAAGCACTTTACTGCTGAAGAAGCTACCTGGGAAAGGGAAGCTGAAATGATGGAAAAATATCCGTTTTTGTTTAAGTAAACTCTAGTAGTTGAATAACAACACCGAGGACGGTGTTTATTTTCAGAGGGGGAATATGTAACACCCCCAATTTGTGTGTTGAACTTTTAAAGTTAGACATTTAAACTTTAATCCTAAGGGGGTGGACCCCAAAGGATAAGTATGGTGTGAATGTACTTGCATATTTAATTTGAGGAAATAAATAAAATGATTGTGCATTTTGACCAAGATGAGAATTAGAGATCACTTGCCAAATCCATGAGGATGGATAAGGAAACAAATCCCCACAATCTTTCAAAAATCCTTGAAAGAAATTAATTTAGATTTTGAGGAGGAATCTAAATTTCCCCAATGATGAGGAAAGTAGTTGGGAAGAGGTAAGAAAAGCTGGAAAAGCTGAGGAAAAGCATAAAACAGCTTTAAAGAGTCCCAAAATGGGAAGCCTAGGCTAAATAGGAAAGAAAGCATCCTGCTATTCTGGACGCAGAATTAGAAACATGCTTTGAGGAAATATGAGCTTAAATAAGCTGCTCCTAGGAAGATCAGGGGTTGATCTGTGATGGAGGTGATCTCAGCTCGGGGCTGAGTTCTGGGAGACAAAGAGAACTCTAAGGTTGGGAGGTTGGTCATTTGCAATAGTGGTATGTTCTGAAATGCTTGTTATTTTGATTTATTATGGTATGAATTGGCTACATATAAAATTAATTTGAATGGTATGATTGATTTTAGTACTACATTTAACAGAACCCTTCTTAAGGCATTCACCTTCCAGATTCTGTTTAGTTGTAGACCAGAAATCCATAGAGTAGAAACCACAGAAACTCAAAACCAAGGTCGGTTTAAATCTGAAGTTACCTAGTCTCCATAGATAATTAATTATTATCTTGTTTCAGGTAGATACAAAGGTGACATTATATGCTCATATGTATGGAAAAAAAATATTGTAGCAGAACTGAAGTTTACATGGTACAAAAAAGAAGAAGAAGGAAGCAAGGACATTAGAATATGAAACTCGAAATTCTTCTAGATAAATAAGTAGCTCTACTCTATAGGAGTATTATAGCATTTATAGCATTTATAGGGTATATTGCATTTTAAATTCACCCCTAAACCTTGAAATAAATATCATAGCAATGGATTTAATCTATGCTGAATGTACACCACCAAATGAATTTCTGAATACATGTATATGCAAATTTTAATAAGTATCAAGAACTAACACAATAGATCCTTTTAACATCGATTACAAATGAGCTATATATATATGAACCATATATGTTAAAATGAAATATAAATACAAATCATTTATGTTGAAATGAAATATATATACGAGCCCGATAGCTATTTGGATAAATGTATAGTTAAACTACATTAACTCATGGTGGTTAATTAATCTACTAGGCATTGGGCCTATGTCAAACGAATTCCTTTGAATGTACCGACATTTATACTCCACGGCCTTTTAGTACCTTTTGAATGTTAGATGAAACGAACAGAGGTAAAAGTTAAAACGATGATACGATGCGTAAATAACAGTTGCAACAATAACAACTACGAGACAGCGTGTAGATAATAAGGGCCGACTACCTGATTTCACGCTGTATATTAATCTCTATGCAAAGTATTTGGGTTACTTTGATATGCAGTAAGTCATAATGTTAAAATACCACAGGCGGTTTAACCTTACCTCCGTTCGTGAAGAACACTACCATTATTAAACCTATATGACTACAGAGTTGAATGTTTGTTAATGAACGGAGATTACCGATGTGAGAGTTCAAGTCATTAGTCATTTTTGCCATTAAATCGAAATGAAGCCACTCGAAATATATTGAATCTGACTGGCCATGACGCCTTTGACCATAGCCATGAGTGAGACAGTTTAACAAAAACATAAAAACGTAGCCATGATATAGGTTCTAGTAGCTAGCGGTTGATACAAACGATATCATAATTTTGAAAGCACAGAACCACAAATTTAATGCATCCACTTCCGCAACCATATGGAAAAACTAAGGATTTACCTGTGAATCGGGGTTTTCTTCCTACCCTGGCGTCGCATCAACGTTAACCACAGTACAATCGAGAACTCCATACGCTATGTAAAGAGATTAGAACGCCTGCTTATCCAATCAGGATGCAAAGAAACCTAAGCCCGGATCCAGGACTTACAAAAAAAAAGAGAATAGGTTTATTCACATGGGACGCGTGCTGAATGCGGCAGTGATACACCGGGAAATAGAACTCACACAAGCCAACCAACTAGGGTTTACATCAGAGCAGTCTAGAAAAATTTTGATCAGGAAAAAAGTCGTTGTATGTATAAATCAAACAAGAGCACAACCAGGAAAATAAAACGAAGATTAACAAATGCTAGAGAACAGGCTAGGTCTCCGCCCTCTAGTGAACAGCCTGAGATGCCGACACTCTGTCCTCTCTGCGAAAAAAAATCAGTAGATGATGAGATACTGTATTCTCTAACAACAAAAGAAATAAAAGGAGTCTCAGAACATAAGGAGATATAAAAACAATGGGATTCAGAGATAATGTGAAACATTACGCTGAATCTCTCCATTTGGCAGTAGTCCAACACCTTCGCGATGGCTTCGCGGCTCTACACATGAGGCACCCAGAAAAGAATCGCGAATTAGGTGAAGAAACCCTGCAACGATTCTATATTACAGAAATAAATGGGAAGGGTCGGATGAGCAAATCGGCACAGGAGCCTCAATTAAAAAGAAACCTCGTAACCCTAATCTCACTGCCCCAGAAATTCAGAAAATCCCTATGTTGATTGAGGAAACTCATGCACGTCGATAGGCGGGTACCAGGCGATATCAAGGAGCGCAGAGGAGGTAGGGAGGAGCTACGCATCGCATGCACAGGAATAGAGGGCTAACCCTAGAATTAATAACTCTCCGAGGTAGGACTCGGCCCACCTAGTACTTGGGCCAGCCGAAATGACAACTAGCAAAGCCACCCGTCAAATTCTTGCTGCGTATGGGACGATATACACCGGCAGCTGGTACTTTCCTCTCATGAGAGAGGCGCCGTCCCTGCCTGCAAAACCATCGAACACAACAAAACCAAACTCACACGTTAAACCAAGTCGAATACGGTACGATGCGTATATTACAAACCAGAACCAGTACGGATGTTGCGCCCTCCACGTATGAATCAAAACGTGTATGCACTGGTTCAGAATCCAAATAATGATAAACCATCGAAAGTTGAAATAAGTTTGGAGTTTATATGATTTAAGCGACGCCGATACGCAGACCTGTACATTATTACATTAGATGCTATTGTAAAATTATGAACGGATCATAAAATGCTACGCCACGAAGAATCCTGCAAATAATTGGAAGTAAACAATGCCAAAATGTTTACGATTAGGGTTAGAAAATCTCTACTATGATAGACTTACGCGGTATATAGATCTATGTATATATATGGAGTTAAGTGAAATGTATGTTATGTATTATATACATAGTCGATATTCCAAAGTATTGTCAAAGTATATTTATACTATGCATTCTATATGCCTGGGAGGATACGATAACATTATTAAAGGGTATATATATATATCTATATTATATATATATTACATGTCTATATATGTGAGGACCCAATAATAATATCAAAGGGGTTATTTTATATATATGTGCTATGTATATGGTTGCGCATTCAAATAATTTTACCAAAGGGTATATCTATATATGTTATATATATATGTGTGTTATATATATATATGTGCATTCAAGAAATATTATTAAAGGATATATATATATAAGTAGCATATGTGTTATATATATATAAGCAGTATATGTATTATATATGTATGGCTTATATGATGTTATCGAAAGAGATGAATCTACCTAGGGTCTAGACTTATACTATATGGTTTTAATGTACACAGGAGGAATACAAATGAGGAATATTGAATATTATTGGGAAGGGATAGTGGAAAAGAGATCTTAAATTTTAAATGAGATACTAGAGGGGTAGAGGAAAATTTAAGAAGATGGAAATACAAATCCAATTTCTGAACTTAATATTCAGACAACCAGGTAAATAAAAATGAAACCCCGGTATATATGTGGGAAGAAAAAAAAAAAATTTCCTTAAAACTGGAGGTGTTACATATCCAATGGTGCAAGAAAAACATCAAACGAAGTTCATTCAAAATTTATGCCTTTAGTAAGTTGACCTATCATGTTGACCACCATGGTACGAGATAATGACATTTTAGCCCCATTACTCATGCATGGCAAGCTACCTACATGTAAAATTTTAAGAACACTCTAAAAGGTCTACAATCACAAACCTCGTTAATGGTTGACAGAGTAAAATCTTACGCCTAGTTGGCTATCACGCTATGTTAAATAATGGGCCACTAAGAGGAATAAGAGTTCCATTTTGTGTTATTGTATTTTGTTCCATAGTTGAAAATACAACTAGTCCATGTGAAGTTAGAGAGAAAAATGTACGAAGTTAAGTTTTTATAGCAACCTTACACGCTAAAAGTCTTAGCTAACTCTAAAGAGATTACCTCTTTCTTTGTACTCACATACTTTCCATACCAGAAAAGAGAGAGTAGAGCATGTTTACATTTTAGTGTTGTTTTTCTCCCATAAGGATTTCCTAGGGAAAAAGGAGTCTAGAGCATCATTACTTTTCAGGGTTGCTTGTCTCCCATATAAGCATTTCCTAGGAAAATAATTGTGTTGATTGTCTAGAGATATGTATGTGTGTTTCATTATGTTCTCTATTTCTTACGTTGTGTTTCATTATGTTTTATATTTCTTACATTTCTGCCCTCCTATTTTTCTTTCCAATCAAGGTTTATAAAATAACATGAGAAGCAACATGAGACTTGGAACAATCATTTTCATTATCTATATGGAAGGCAAGAAGGATTTTATCCCCTTAAGCTTAAGCTTATGTAGTTTGTCAATTTTTATCATATATTTTTTGGTAAGGGTAAATGTTTTTTTATCTATAGTACAAGTCATGAGTTCCCCAATTTTACCTTATGTAAAGCATGATTCTAGGATTACTACAATTTGTACTTGGTTTTTATTGTGATGATGCCCTGTCTCAATCACTTGGAAATCTCTCGATGGGTAGTTAAATCTTTATAACAATACTTCAAGTAAAATTTATCTATTTGTATTATGTGAAATTATGTAAAAAATGGTATACTATTTTCCATAAAATTGGGTTGATTTTATCATATATTTCAATGAAAGTTGATTAAATATGTTTTCTTTAAAAGGATCTAACAATTTTGCTAAGGTATTAATTTGCAATTTTATGTGGCTCTCTATCAACCTTCACTTCCTCATTTCTAGAAAAAATCTATTTGCTCATTCGTATACCCACTTTCTATTCAAATGCATGAGTTTTGAACTCTCGGTAACTATCTTTTTCCACACAGCAAAATTATGTCACATTGTATACTAACTCTAAATATTATTTTGAATTTTGGATTACTGTTATTCTTTTATATAATTTAACATTAGATATAAGTTTAAATTGAAAGCTACTTGGATGAAATATAGCTTAGATATGGCATTTGAAAATTATTATCTATTTATTGAACTAAAGGACATAATTATTACACATGTTTAATTTACATTCAAATGCTTCTTTGATTTATCTCCTATAGCTTAATGTAATGCTAGATATATAATCTAAGTTGAAGGCCCATGAGATAAATATGACTAATATGTGACATTTGTATTGAATCATCTATTTGTTGTGTTATATGAACATACTTGGTACGCATATCTATTTGCATTACTAATATGTCATGCTTCTTTAATTTATCTTTTATAAATGATCGGAGCATCCCTTTTTAATCTATCCCTTTTGACTTCAGATATGTGGGCAATACTCATCCGAATATTTTTCTATCATAAAGCAGTGAGTAAAATTGTATTCCATTGGTGTCAATGTTAAGGTTAAGCACATGGATTAAAGTTTTATATAAGATACATTGCCACAGTGTACATTTATATCTAAAGAGTCCAAAACCTCATTCAAGACCATATGTTTTGTTGATGTAGTTTGATTGGTTATATTGCATTTTTATAATGCATTGATTTCGCAGTTGTTGTTGTGGGCCTCACCATCTAGTGATTTTAGGTAAAAATTTATTTACACGGAATTTTGAAGTATCCTAGAATGTTTATTATTTATCACTACTAGCCTTGGTGATTTAGTTGTTTGTTTTGATGCTGCTTGGTTACCCATATTTAATAGTTTTTCATGTTTAATTCATTTTTAAGGCTTTTTATTGGCCTATCAAAATGTATTTTTCTCAAATCCATAATGGATAAAAGAATGAAATTTATCTATGAAAAGGAGAGGTCATATGGAAAACAAATTGTTTGCAAGTGTTCTTTTGAACCCATAGAACTTGCAACCCCAATACAGATACAATACTAAGTAATACATAGCCTCCTCATCTAACTTAACCAGGGATTTGCAACACTATATTTGAGTTGGCTAGCTCCATTTCAAGATATTATAATGTTAGATTATTATTTCTATAGATTTTCATTATGGTAGTAAAATGTTACAAAAAATCGGAAACTACAAATAATATTATTCTAGATATATGTAAAAAGGACATGGTAGAGAAAATCAAACAATATTAAACTTTTCATAAATAGTTTAAATATAAATACATTTTCTAATCTTAAAGCAATAATTTTTCTAATAATTTTTTTTTAATCAATAAATAAAAAAGAAGCATTTTCAATCAAAATCACATCCAACATATAATAAAAATAATAAAAACAATTTAAAACTTCATACACTACAAAATTACTATGGCAAAGAGCATAAAAATATACAAGCAAAAAATCCTTTTATATAATAATGGAGAGCTTCAAATATACAAGAAAAAAAATCTTTCAGCCTTCTTGTATCCCAGAGAAAAGAGTTACTAAACAATCATATTTTAAAAAATTTTAAAACTTGGAGAAAATCATCTGTGAGTGCATTCAATGTCTACGTGTGTAAGGGGGTTAGACTATGGTGCCATCCTGTAGCTCCAAAAAGTGCTCTAGGTAGAAGGACATCTTTGAGCCTAGGCTTGTCGAAGGTGAGGTCAAGTTACTTCAATGTACAATCTATAGATATCGTCTTTGATGGTTTGATCCAAAAAGTGCTCTAGGTAGAAGGACATCTTTGAGCCTAGGCTTGTCGAAGGTGAGGTCAAGTGACTTGAATGTACAATCTATAGATAGTCTTTGATGGTTTGATTCAGTCCTTGTCGAGTTGGTAAGAGACGGGAAGAAAAAAATTGAATGGGGGAAGGTGCTCTATGGAGATAGTCAGCAACTAGAGAAGCCAAGATTCCTATGAGAACCAATCTCGAGCACATCCTTAGGGGGGAGGATTTGAGGCGAGAGGAGCAAAGAGCAAGATAAGGGTACTTCTCTCTCTTGATGGTATAATTTTTGAGAGATCTGACTCTATGAAGGAAATAAACCAAACAGAAAATGATCTCAAAGTGAAATGCGTGGACATCAAACTCTCTTGAATAATGGGTTGTGGAACTGTTTGCTTATAGTGGGTGATGCATCCCAGAAGCAGGGTCTGGAATCTCTCTAAGATGGTTTAATATGTCTGCAATGAGGCTAGTCGTATTTATCTAGCTACAGATGTAGATAAGCCTGGACAAGCTCTTGCATAAGAGCTTGCTTGACGTATTGGGCGTTGAGAGGTGCTGGCGAGTTACATGGCCTAGGAGAAGTGAATCAACAAATTAGTTATGCAAAGATGCAAATGAGGTATTGATTTGTTTTGGAAAGCAGGCTCTAAAGGAAGCAATTGAAGGTGCTGAATTGTATCCAATACAGGGGTTATTTAGATTGAAACGTTTCTATGATGTGATTGATGCTTACTATAATATTCAACTGAGAACTGAACTTGGCGTGTCAACTGGATTGACAGGATTGGATGAATTATACCGAGTTATACCAGGAGAGTTAACCTTAGTAACTGGAGTATCAAATTCTGGGAAAAGTGAGTGGATTGATGCTCTCTTATGTAATTTGAACCATGCTGAAGGCTGGCCATTTGTTCTTTGCTCCATGGAAAACAAGGTTCAGGATCATGTGAGAAAACTGCTAGAAAAGCATATAAAAAATTCTTTCTTCCATGCTAAACTTGGAGACTCCATGCCACGAATCAGTGCGGAAGAACTAAAGCAGGGAAAACAGTGGCTAAATAATAGTTTTTTTCTGATAAGGTGTGAAAATGAAGCACTTCCTTCAATAAAGTGGGTCCTTGAACTTGCGAAGGCAAAAAATTTTAGGCATGGAGTACGTGGCTTGGTAATTGATCCATACAATGAGTTGGATCATCAGCGTCCTTCTAATCAAGCGGAAACTGAGTATGTCAGTCAGATTCTTACAAAGGTGAAGCGCTTTGCTCAGCACCATGATTGCCATGTCTAGTTTGTTGCTCACCCAAAATAGTTACAAAATTGGTAAGGTGGTGCTCCAAGTCTCTATGATATTAGTGGCAGTGCACATTTTATCAATATATAACATAGGAAACTACTATTTATTTTAATTATTATACTAAAATAACTATAACAAAATGGCATAGTTCCATCTTAACCTTAGAATCTATTATGCCCGGAGAGGTATTAAAAAGGGTGGGGTCATATCTATTTATAACTTATCAAAATTTCAAACATGGAAACGATAAGAGATATTTTCATACCCAGAGTCGACGAGCGCGGACAGCAGGAGCACCAGCACGGCCGGGAGGAGTCGACGAGTGCGGACAGCAGGAGCACCAGCACGGCTGGAAGCAGCAGCAGCGCCAACAGAGTGAAAACAAACAATGCGTGAACAATGAAAATTGTAAACTGTTCCCTTTCGCGAGCGATTTATTTATAGAAAATAGTTCGGCTGAACTATTTTAAAACTAAAAGTTCGACCGAACTCATAGTTCGGCCGAACTTTTTTAACAGTTTGGCCGAACTTTTATTGCTGGTTTTCCAATCTCCGGCAAAAATTTTGTTTGTCCGCGCCGTCAGTGTGCCGTTAATTCAAATGGAATTACGAGTTCGGCCGAACTTTATAAAAAAGTTCGGCCGAACATCACAAATTTCAGCCGAACTTTGTAAAATGTTCGGCTGAACTATTGTTGAAAAAAAATTTCGGCCCCCGATTCTCACAAAAGTGTACCCCAACTTCACGTTTCTGCCCTTAAACTATTTAATATTCATATCAAGCCATGCTATTAGAATAAATTTGTGCACTTGAATGCTTCAACCAACAAAGGAATATCAAAATGAAGGGGATTCATGAACTCACGTACTTGAGAAAAAAATCTCATTTGCAAATTTCAAAACATCATGAGAAGATGGGTGAAACAGAAATTTACATGAGCCCTCTAGGATTGAGGAAGTAATGACACTCTTTTCAGCATTTTCTAAAACAAAGGGTGTATTAAAGTCAATCTCCATGAATTCAGAGGATGGAGCAACACACTTTGCAACAATATTTCCTATAGTAGAGGAAAAAATGGGCTTGTCGCTACGAAGAAGGGTGAGCTAATCCCCTTAGCTATGGATGTGATCTCAAATCCGTCCACCAAGGAAGGAAATGATGAGGGCATGAGAACAATATATAATGAATTCACAAAGGAGTTCAAGTTTATGGTTTCCATGCAATCTAGAGAATCTATGAGTATATTGAGGTCTTTGATAGATAAAGAGGAGTGAGATGATACTATAGAAAAAGAGATGTCTTCCATCTACAAATATTTGAGAGAGAGGGATGAGAAATGTGCAATACGGGTCTAACCCTATCCACCACAATAAAGAAGCCACATTCTACCATTAACAAATTATTTTTTCACTCCCCATATAATTTATGTAATGTGATGTAAAGCATGTAGCATTTTTTATATGTTTGTTTAGGGAATCATGTGCATTTACCTCGGGCCCTACCGCCTCATAATTTTGGCTGGTTGAATTTAGTTCTTCCAATGTTTGAGATTCTCGAGACCCTCCATCACATAGGCTACATATAACTAAATAATGTTCAAGAAATTTGGCTAGCATGTTCATTTCCCATATCATTGTTTTATTATTTTATCAATATGACACGTGCTCCATCACCAATGCCAATTCAACACTAATTATTTAAGAAAATGTGGAAAAATTAGGATGACTAGTGTGCACCACAATTCTTACATATTTTTCTGAAGCATGTCACTATATTTCTTTCCCATGTCACTTGACCCTGGGATCTTGTATTCTTAAATTGATCACTTTTATTCCAAATTACCCACAATGCCTTTAATGTAAAACAATTATTGAACTTGAGTGCCACTATGTATTTATTTTTATTTTTGAATGGATTCAAATTCCACAGTTTGGGTTAAGAGAGAAATTTTACCTTGGATATCTCTGTTGCATATAATTCATTTGAGCCATGAAAATTCTATATAGTAAATGTGGTACAAAAATAGAGAAACATCCTTCATTGCAATGGTTATGCAACTTACTTGTAGTGATGCAAGATTGCACTCTACTTGTCATCATGACGTTTCTGCAACTCACATGCATGTATAATGTGCCACAACACAAAATCAATTATCTCTCAAGAGATCCCATGCAGGAATATATAATATGGAAATATAGGTTTTTGATCCAATATAAGAAACACCCACGTAGGTATGTATATTGAATCTTACTTCTCTATTGGTTTCCAAAAACTCTTAGCATTAAGTGGTTGTGAAGGGACTTTGGATTTTGTGTTTTCAACTTTATGTGTGACGGGGATTTCCATGTTGCTAGTGATATAAGGGTAGTTGGTGTTCCCTTGCATTTTTTTGAGTGAAAATGAACTTGGTTCATTGTAAGTTATATTTCCATGCTCATTTTATTAGTGCAAGGAATTATGTAGAAGCTTACATTGTTTCAAAAAGAATAAAATTAGACTCTAAATTTTAGGAATGTATTCATAACGTTCTCAATGTGCTCTCCCAAAAATATTTTCCTTCAAGACATCCTCTATGTTTTTTTTTGACATATATTCAACCCTTAATCAATGTAGGCTTCGAGGGAAAAAAAGAAAGAAAAAGACAATCTTTATGTGACATTATTCACAAATGATTTTTAAATAGAACTTTTAATATAAAAATTACATCAATAATAGATTGCAAAGAAAATGATATAAAAATCTATTAATGCTAATATTTGTTAGCTTAATATTAAGTATTACAAGTATCTATTTTAAGTAGATAAATTTACTAAGTTTGCAAAGGTATGTATAAGCAATTGTTGTCCATTTGAAAATACTTGAGGAACAACAATTTTGATTCTCTAGTCATGTCTAAAGAGAAAGTCTTCCTCTACCACTAAACTTGACATCTTCAATAAAAATAATGTTAACCATATATTTTAGCTACCAATAAGTTATTATTATTGTTTTAAACTTGACGTCTCTAATAAAAATAATATTAACCATATATTTTTGCTACCAATAATAATATTTGATTCTCAATAGTTCATATATATAAAAAAGACTAACTAATTTTTAAATTAATTTTATATATACAAATTTTAATTTAAAGATATCACATAGATTTTAAATATATTTAAATTTTTACTATTATCATATTATATATATATAACTTACGTCAATATTATATTCACATCTCTTTTAACCATACCTTTTTGTTACATATTTGGTTCTCATTAGTTCATATATATATATATATATATATATAAATACTAATTATTTTTAAAAGTAATTATATATATATATATAGATAAATTAAGCCAAAAATATCACATAAATTTTAAAATTTTAAATTACCATTGTTTTAATATAGATATATATATATATGCTTTGCACCATAACTCTCACCCAACCACTATTATGCGCACCCAAAGACTGAAGAACGCAGGTTAAAAGAAAGTTTAAATGAAAATATAAAAACGGAAAGTTACGGACATGGATTGAACCGGCTCAAATTTAAAAAATATCGTAAGTTCTAAAATAGTAATACTGAGTTAAAAGATTGTTTAAAGAATATCAATTAAAAGATTGGTCTAATGAATAGTAGTTAAAAGATTGGTTAAACCTAAATTTGAACGCAACGGTCCAAAAGGACATGCATAAAACTCACTAATACTGAAAGTTACGGACAAGGATTGAACAATATGGTCGCAAGTTTTAAAAAGCTCAGTTTTAAAAAATATCATAAGTTATAAAATAGTAATACTGAGTTAAAAGATGATTTAATGAATAGCAATTAAAAGATTCGTTTAATGGATAGTAATTAAAAGATTACTTAAACCCAAATTTGAACACAACGGTCCCAAAAAAAAAAGCAGCATAAAACTCACTATATCCTAGTCATTATATACTCGCGGGCCTGATGAATGAAGAATAAGAGAGATCGTTGATTGTGATGAATGTTGAATGAGAGGAGGAAATTCAAGAACGAAGAGGAGTAGGTGTCTCATGAATGAAGAATTAAAGGGATCCGTGATTGTGATGAATGAAGAATGAGAGGAGGAAATTCAGGAACGAAGAGGAGGCCGAAAAGAACAGCACGAGCGATGGACAGGATTTTTCATGGAGAGGGTAATTTTGAGTAATTTTATGTTCCTTAATTTTGTGTATGTTTATTTCATTTAACAGAGACATTTGTGTAATTTGACAATTTTTTTTCCCTGTTCAATCTATAGGTTAAGCATGGATGTTCTCTCTCAAAAACTCTGATGTAAAGTTTTCTGTTGTCTGTCTTATGGAGCGCTCCATAAATGTTTTGTGTAGTGTTGTGGTATTCTTGTAATGTGTTGTGTCTTGTGTAAATGCTTTTTTTTTTTTTGTGTGTGTTTATGGTTTTTTGTTTATTGAGAGAGAAAGTCATGGCTGCATTGGTGGCTGAAGGGCCAATTGATCAACAAATAATTCAGAGTGAGTTGGTACTCATGGAAATATTTAAATTCATTCCTGTCTCTTTTTTCTCTGTTTCCTTTTCTAATGAGTTGGAATTTATATACAGTAGCTGGAGCAGCTTTTCTAATACTTTTGTAGTAGAGAATCAGGAGTTTCCACGGCTTTTGCAAACACGAGTTTTCATAGTTTCAATAGCAAATGAAAGATTCCTATGAAGCAAGGTTCAATAGCGAATGAAAGATTCCTAAGGAACAAGGTTGGTATTGTTTGTGAATGGCCTGGTTTTCATTTGCTTCTTTTTGCAGTTTAAGAATATCTTTATGATACATATCTCTCGAATAATTATGCCAATTGAGTGGGTTTTAGTCCTCTGTGTCCGTCTGTAATTTTTTTCCATAGAAATTGTGCCATGGATTTCTGTAACTTCTTCCATAGAGATTGTGCCGTGGATTCATTCGACAGATGATGGAACAGCACATCATCGAACCATTACCGAATCATCATCTTTCCATTCATCTTTCTTCCTTTGCCAAGTTAGTTCCATCAATCATTCGGCCCACAAAACAACAGGAATTCTGTCATCCCAGTCGTCCCTATTGACCGAGCACACCTTGGTCAATAACGTTCCAAAATATTGTGAAATCGCTCTATTGTATCGCTAGCTTGCAGGTGATACGGTGTTGTATTGTGGTGATGAATCATGAATTCCTTTACCAATGCAACCACTGCTCCACCAACAAAATGTTGACCCTGATCATTCCTAGGGCAGTTTTTGAAGCCTCACACTCCTCCTCTCACCTTTGCTCCAATCAAGACCTCCCAAGCCTCATCCATATCCACCTTTGCATATAGAGAGATTGAGAAGGTGGTTTAGTCAGTTGAGAGGCACCCCCAAAAACCTGCATATAGAGAGGCACCGTGAGAGCCAGATCTAGACATTCTTGAGAGAGACCATTTCTGTTGATTATTGTGCAATTCATAAGTCATAGCTAAAAGAAACCTCAGAAATTCCCGGGTAGGGCCTATCTAGAAATAAATTTCTTCTCCATAGGATTTCTACATAGCCTACATAGCTAGTTACAATCCAGTTCTATTTTAGACATATCTTTATATTTAATTAGCATTCATGGGATTGTTTTATTTGTATTATGTAATCAATTCAATTAGCATTCACTGGATTGTTTTATTTCTATTATGTAATCAATTCAATTTTATTATGTTTCTCTGCCTTATGGGTTATGGCATTGCATTAGGTTCTAATTGTAAACAGTAAATTACTAAGGTCTTAATGGACTTTCCAACAATTAGTATAAATTATGAGTTAGTCCATGCAGAGTCGTGCTATTTTCATGCATAACATGGGAACAAGTACATGTACAAGTTCTCCTGTATTATGAAGTAAGGAACAAGTACATGTACAAGTTCTCCTGTATTATGAAGTAAGTCAACAATTAGTAGAGACTTATGAGTCTCTCAGTTGTGATAAGCTCAATCCGTGAGAAACCCGTCATTGGTTGGTAGTCAAGAGCAGGTGATATAAAACAACAATCATACAACTTCACGCATGCGCACTCTGTAAACAATCATACAACTTCACGCATGCGCACTCCCAAAACAATCATACAACTTCACAACGATCTCCTAAAAGATTAAAAGATTCCTTTTTCCCCTGTGTGTTATTAATTACTTAGATTTATAATTAAAAGATTCCTTTTTCCTCTATGTCTGTGTTATTAATTACTTGGTTTTATTATTAGGGTTTCACTTGGAAACTCTCAAATAATCATAAGATTTCATTTTTTTGTCTAGTTATTAATTACATTACGTATTTTTTCTAATTAATTATATAACAATGCTTACTTTTTTTATTAAATCTGGAATGCAACATTTATTTTTACTTTGAGATCATATATATTTACCTAGAATCGATGTTATCCATTTAGAATTTAGATCCTATATTTTATTATCATTACTTATTTAGAATTTTATATTTTAATTTGAAAAATATGTATAATTTTTTCTTCTTTCCATATGCCCATTGTATCTTCCTTGTGTTGGGAACAGATACTATTTCCTTTTAGCCATAATAGAGTATGGAGTAGTGAATATCCATATCTTACCCAACTTTAGAGTTAGAACTAGGTTGGCTGGGTCTATTTGAAATTTTATCTACTCAATGAAATTTCATTAATAAAAGCATGCTATTGTTTCATTGAAGTTAAAAGTTACCAAATGTGTTTTTTTTTTTAAATTTAGTTGTTATTATATTAAATTTGTAAATTATATTATATTGATATTATTTTATATAATAATATTGTATTAATATTTTTTTATTAATATTTATTATACATTATAGGTTTATATATATATGATGGATTTTTTTATGAATTGTACATTTAATTATGTTGCAAGTTCTTATGAAGGGTTTGTATATTAACCATATTATTTGAATTTTTTATGTTTGCAGAAAACTTATCAATGTCAAAGTTGCTCGTGAGTCAAATACATTAGCTATTTTTATGTTTTGTAATGCTGTAATTAGAAAAAAAAAAATTTGTTTAGATGGGCCCATAAAAGGATGTAAACTATCATTAATAAAAGGAGTAGACTTTTTTTGGGGGGAGGGGAATTCAACCCCTCCAAAAGGCTCTTAGGAATGTCACATTTTAACCCTCTTTTGAGTTGTGTTCCTTGTGTTCATGGTTTTCATGATATTTAGTTTATAGTAACTCCAATATGCACAACCACAAATATATCATTTTATTATAATAATAATTTTTAAACATGTTTTAAACATCTTCAGTACATACACACAAATAGCAAAATCACTTTTACTACACATAAATAATTTAACATTTTTAGGTCGATAGGCCTTCTCTTATGAAAGAGATCACTTTTTTGATCGTTAACACTTTTTATGTGAACCAGACACCTGTTCCTGGTTTTAAAAAATGACACTTGTCATCCTTCACATGTGTGACTATCTCTGCATGATCAACGGTTCCCTTTGTAGATGCTTCATCGGTCAAGCTCTGCTGGGGTGACTAACCACCTCCGCCCGACACTGGTGCTCATTCATTCCAGCCTACTTTATTCACCATTTTTTTGCCATTATTAGCTCCACCAACTGTGTAAGTTCATGTTCAACCAATTGCTCCGCTTCAATTGGAGTTGCCTACGAGAAAATTTCTTCCTCACCTTCTTCCTGCAGCAGTCGATCAATAGTTAGAGAGGTTTTTTGCCGACCGTAATGCAGCTCATATGGTACGCTATTCTTTTGGTGAAAACCTACGCCCGCTAACTTACCAGTTGCATGTTTAAGGTAAACAAGTTTAATCTAGGTTGCATGTCTTATTCCTTTCAAATTCCTCATAGGTTCTATAATTTTTAATTAATTTGGGGTAACATTTACAGATGCTTGGTGAAAATGGAGTATGGCTTCCACCTTTGGAAATTGGTAATATTATATTGTCTCATGCACGGAAGGTATGCAAATTCTCTATGGAGTTTTCCTTTCCTTACAGTTCCTTTTCTTCGGGATACATTCCCTTTATTTACTGAGATCCTATTAATGTACCAGGATTTGGGAATGATGGTTAGATGTGGGTTTTATAGGTAAATTCCTTAATATTTCATTCAAATCTCTTATTCTCACAGTACTTAATTTTTCAATACTGTACGTAATTCTTTCCTTGTTGGATCTTCTATAATGCTCTCCAAGTTTGATATTGGAACTCGGCGCAAATTTCCCTAATGTTTTCAACTTCTCAATAATACTTTACTTTCTTTGCCCTACATGTACAGGTTCCGGATGACTTTGATTTCAAATATGGCGCAGTCGTAACCTACGGTTACCAATTTTAAAATTCTTATAGGATCCTGATGGTTTATCCAAAATTTGGAAGGCAACTTCTATACATTGTAAAGAGATTCGAGCCATTAACTTGTTAAATTGTGCTAGATACAAGGACCCTTAGGGTTACAATGAATTATGATTGTTAAGAATAAATTGAATTCTAACTATTTTCGGATTACGGCCTCTGGCTTCAAACAACCATATGTAATCCAAATTTTATATACTACAGCTTTCCCCTACTTTTGTGAATTAAATTAGGTTTTACTTCATATAGTTATATATTTCTATCAAACTTTGATTCTAGTGTCGTTAAACTTCAAACCCTGGAGTGGTTTCTCTTTACCATAGTTGGTATGGAAACTTTTTTGAAGTGGTTTCTCTTTATAATAGTTGGTATGGAAACTTATGTTTACCTTTGTATAATTGGTACAATATTTCGACTGTGAAATATTTTTCCAGTTTTGTGACAATATTCATTTGAATTCCCTTTTTTTCTCAAAAGTGCTATTGGAATAGTAACTTTAGGTAATAGTTTTGTTAGGTCTGAGAGTTTCACTCCTAAAGGGATTTTCTAATTCGAGCATAGTCGGTGTCCCCCATTAAACAATTACTTCCTTTTTTATAATTTTTCATTGTTTCAAGCTCTTGGAATCCATTTCATTATGGGTATAAAATCCTTAAGGAAAATTCTCTTCCTGTTAGGATTGAATTGAAACATTTACCTTTGGATATTATTCTCGATTTAAGTAAAAGTAAATTTTGATTTAGTGTTGATGCATCGACATGATGCTATTATTAAGTTCATAAATATCTAAATAGTAATTCTGTAAATTTTGATTCAGCGTTGATGCATCGATATGATGCTATTATTAAGTTCATAAATATCAAAATAGTAATTCTGGATGAACTCTGCTTGAACTTGATGTTAGGCAATGTCATTTAAGAACTTTTTGGATGTTTGTAGTGTTATTACAAACCTTTCTTTTGTGGGAGTGGGGTTACAAATTTCATAATTTTTTTTCTGATAATCAAACCCACAGACCATAAGCAAGTTTGTGCAGCTTATCCATCTATCCACATGACAGAGACATCCACATACAGAGCAATTTTTTCAGGGAACTCAACACTATAATATTGCTCAATTGATACAGATTAGTTTTTTGGAAAACTGAACACTCTGTAATATTGTTCAATTGATACATATTAGTCTTTTGGAAAAATGAGCACTTGTTGAAAAATATGAATGCAGATCCACCATAAACAGGTCTGTGCAGTTTGTCCATCTGTCCACATGACAGAGCACTGGGTAGTATCTACATACTGAGCAGACATAGAGCAGCTTTTTTGGAGAACTTGGAGGTGCTTATTTATCTGCTAAAAAGGATAAAATCAGTAGGATGGGCTTCAACTTGTCAGGATCATTTTTTTAGTTCTTTTTCTTTTGGTGGGCTCTTGAATCTTTCCTTTCAGACTATCTTATTGAGGTGAAATGCAGTTCTTGTCCAACCATCAAGACTTTATATTATTGCTAGGTAAGATTGGCTTCTTGTCTTCTACTGTGAGATTTTCATGAAGGCTGCTTGAGTTTCCGCAGTATTGATATAGACCAATTATATTCGATTTTGCTCACGAACAAGCCAACCCCCCAAACCCCCCCCCCCCCCCTCCGTTCCTTCAATTTTTGGGGGACTAGAAGACAACATTACTTGCAAAGTTCTTTGTTTTGGCATCAGGGATGGGATTTATAACTTTCTAAAGGATTTTCTAAGGGATATGTATGGTAGTGGTTGAAAAATTGCATTTCCATATTGTACCCATGGTAAAATATGGACTAATATTTCTGATTCTGTTTAGATGAGTTTGGAAGATTAACTGAAACTACATCCAAGGATGTTTTCTAACAATTTATCTTCAAGTTCAAAGTGTACTTCTTTTAAGCTCTCTCTTTTGGCTTGCCAGAAATTTTTGAGCTCCTTTCCATAACTCAAGCAGTTCATGTTTGAATGAAAACCTTTGCAATATGTGGGTAGTAGCATGGTCAGCTAGCAGCCTACCACAGAATCTGAAGTTGAAACATCTTCATTACCATCCATTTTAAGGACTTTATCATAGAAATATTCCAGAATTAATCATGTCACTTGTTTATATTTGGCCAAAGGTACATTTCATTGTGCCTTTTAGGTATAATGTCAAAACTAGGGAGATAACTTTGAACTAGGGAAATATCTATGTTCAGAAGGCATAAGAATAAGATGTAGTTTGTAGGCCAGTGAGAAAAAATATTGTTTTTGACAGCCCAGTAGTATGTCACACCTCCAGTTGAATTTTTTTTTTTCTATTTTCTGGGATCCTATTATTATTTAATAACACCCAATATACCTCATTGGTATTCCTGGTATTCCCCCTAAATACCTTAAACTTATTATCTATAAGTTGTTCACTTTGTTCTGAATAAGATTCCACATTTCTCTCTTTTGATAGTAGTATACAAACCTTACTTATAGGATACCTATTTCACTATTACCTATACCACTATACCACTTACCTGTATAGTCTCTGGCAATATAAACTTTATTATGCATATATATATATATATCATGGGATATTTCTTCTACATAATGTAGGTGCAATTTTTATATATCACATTTACCACTTATATTTAACTTATATCTAGTACATACTCCCACTATGTATATATATAATAATCACCATATATATATATATA
Source organism: Pinus albicaulis (assembly GCA_034641835.2). NCBI lineage: Eukaryota > Viridiplantae > Streptophyta > Pinopsida > Pinales > Pinaceae > Pinus > Pinus albicaulis. The sequence continues at coordinate 512,102 of JAXQQM020063830.1, forward strand.
TACCTATACCCTTGGTATATGACATCTACATGTAGATATCTATATACTCCAATCACGGGTTTGAATGAGCATAACCATACATTACATCTATATAAATATATTCCATATTTTTATACTTAAATAAAAGTGTTCACACGCCCTTCTAGATCCATATATATATATAAATCATCTCCCTTCTTCAAACCTTATGGGCACTCGCTTGACTCGGCGTATAATGTGTATCATTTATATATATATATCTGCCCTTTTAAAAGTGATCGATCTTATAGAATGTATACAGTCCATCGTTGTGTTGACAACTCATTTGGACGTGGACTTTGATCATAATACATAATGCATAGTTCAATTAATTCCAATGACATAGGTAGAGTTGTATAACCGCGTACGTTTACCCTCATAGGGTTTTCCATCGCTCGCACCGGGTATATGAGTACAGGTCTGTGCCTCTCATATTTATTATGCGCCGTTTGAATTTCTAAACCCGACGTATACCTCGTTGATGCCTTGATTACTTTCGCCGCGGTGACCATAACTTATAATTTTATAATTTCCCATCAACCATTCCATGTAATGATAAATCAGACCTGTGTCTCGGCGTAATTGAGTTTTCCACCCGTCCAACTCATTAGGCGGAGGCGTTTAATTTATCATTTGGATTCTAATCTCATGCGTGTTTACTGTGATTTCATATAAGGAGTGTATACCATGTATTTTAATTTCTGTTTAAAATATTCAGGTCGTACCGTGCTCGGGACGACAGAGTTTTACATCTGAGTTGGTTTCTTTCTCAGGGATGGTTTTGCAGGTAGGGCGGCGTCGCTTTACTGAGAGGGAGGTACCCTCTGCCGGCGTAACTTGCTCCCTACTCCAAAGAAATTGACGGGTGGCTGGCTACTTGTCAATTCTTGACTGCTACCAGTACTAAGTCGACTTCTGTCTCTGGAAGTGAAATGTTTCTAGGGTTGCTCCATTACCTTCACGCATGCGAGGTGTAATATATCCCCCTACCTTCTCTGCGCCCTTCCCTATCACCTGGTACTCGCCCATGGACGTGGCAAAGTTTTCCAAATCGACCGCAAGATTCTCGAATTTTTATGGGGCAGTGTGTTTAGGGTTGCGGGGTCTTCTTCTTCTTTTTAAATTGAGGGATTTATGCCGAGTTATTCACCTATCTCACGGCTATGTTCTATGTTATTCTGGCTCAGAGTTTTCAGTCACTGCGAAGGGTTGGATTGCTGGCCAAGCAGGTTCAAGCGTAAGGTTTCTTGTTTTTCCTGCGTTGCATCGTTTGTGTAGTTTATGGCTTTCATGGCCAATGTCTAATCCCTTGTTCTGGTTGTTTTTGCAGAGAGAGATCATCTCAGCCGGTTTCTCGAGCGCTTATCTATCCATCGATTGATATGCGTGCTACGCTCTGTTTACCATTCCCACTACGCTGAGTTATATATATATTTTTTTCTTTTGCATAGTTGTTCGAGATTGTGCTGTTGTAACCCTAGGGTTTTCCTCATATGAGTTTATCTTCCCATACTATCGCGGCTATACGCAGTACGCATCATCGTATAGAAATCCATCATCAGGCGGTTTCAATGTTTATTCCAGCGTCTGTTGTTAACCTATTATTGGTTTTTTTGTTTTTGGTTTCCGGAGTCCCTGACGTGATCTTAATAGGTTCGGCGATCCGTGTGGTTATCATTCACACCGTCGGCGTTCTGGTCTGGTTAGCCAGTATATAGATTAACACGACACGAGGAGGGAACCCCAAACCATATTCACAGGTAACCCTAACTCGTGCTGGCAGTTGCAGAGGTTGATGCCTCAGATTTATTAATCTGTGTTTTCATCCGACTGATAATGTTCATACTCCACCGTGAAACGTTTAGAGTTCATGTCCTGTTTTCTTTGGTAGGTTTTATTTTGTGCCTCTGAGTTGAAATTGATGAAATCAATCAGATTTACATTACTTAACGCATCCTTAGTTTCACCAAATCGATTCATGGTTTCTAGATCAACGCCTTTGGTATTTATGCATATCAGTTTGACCCAATTTCGTTTCAGAGAGATTAAGAACTGGCATGACAACTGATTTTTCGTCCCTGGTCTTCCAGGCGTAGGTATCATAATGTGTTTATTATTGTAGGTGAGACATGCCGGTTAATAAAATTTTAATCTCGCCTCAATCGTCGCATATAATGATTTAACTTAATTTCACATTACGTCCCAATGAAATGTTTACAGTGGTGTTCTTTTATTTGAATTATGTCTGTGTCTATTATAATTACTGACAGTCATGTTTTAATGTAGTTCAATTTCATAACAATTCGTTTTTCCACATATGAATTTACATATATATCTCACTTTAATATATATATATCAATTTTTCACCCATCGTCCCTTGTAATATCGATGGTTCGATTCATATATATATAAGTATCAAATTTGTTTTAATGTTTCTTGTTAACCGATATATGGATCGTTTTTATTTGTAAATAGAATACTCATATACCTATAATTCCTTGGAATTCACATGTTAAAATTTTCTATTGGTTGAGCGCTAGGTGCGCGCTTGGAAATTTGGAACCATACACATGATCATAATAATTATTTGTTATTATGTTTTAGACCTAGCATCATTACTTTGCCATAATATGTGTTTCGAAAGTTAGAGCTGCACTTAACACCCAAGATACACTATATTTGTTATGAATTTGGTAATACTTCTATAGTATATCTTCACTCTTTGAGTTACTAAGAATACATGTTCTAAGTCATTACTTTGAAACTAGATTGTTCTTGTGATGTATACCTATATGCATTCTCTAGTGTTTGACTAGAGGATTTTAATTATAATTTAAGTTTCTTTTTTCTCCTTTTCATTGTTCAAGGGTTAAGGCTAGATCTAGAAATGTAAGATATACATTTATAACTGCTATAATAATCATATAGAATAGAATTATGCTTTTTCTGTCACAAGTTTGACTGTCAGATTCTATTCTCCTACTATCTTTCCTAATTTTTTTTTTTTCATCATATAACTTCAGTACGGCTAACATATTGTTCTATCATATCTATGAGCACAACCACCACATTTATATATATACAGGAAGCAGGAGAATAATTAATTGTCTGTGGAGACTAAGTAACTGCAGATCTAAACCAACCTAGGTTTAGAGTTTCTGTGGTTTATACTCTATGGAATTCTGGTCTACAAACAAACAGAACTTCAAAGGTGATTTCCTTGGGGTAGACTCTGTTAAATGTAGTACCAAAGTTAATCCTACAATTTTCCTTAAGTTTTATATGTAGCCTATTCATACAATAATACACCAGAATAAACAAAATTTCAGAAACATACCACTGTTGCCAATGACCAACCTCCCAACCTTAGAATCCTCTTTGTCTCCCAGGATTCACCCCCGAGCTAAGATCACCTCCTAGGACAGATCAACCTCTGATCTGCTTAGGAGCAGCTTATTTAAGCTCGTAATTCCCCAAAGCATGTTTCTAATTCTGCGTCCAGAATAGCAGGATGCTTTCTTTCCTGTTTAGCCTAGGCTTCCCATCTTGGGATTCTTTAAAGCTGCTTTAAGCTTTTCCTCAGCTTTTCCAGCTTTTTCTCACCTTTTCCCAACTACTCCTCTTCATTGGGGAAATTTAGATTCCTCCTCAAATCTAAATTAATTTCTTTCAAGGATTTTTGAAATATTTTTGGGGATTTGTTGCCTTATCCATCCTCATGGATTTGGCAAGTGATATCTAATTCTCATCTTGGTCAAAATGCACAATCATTTTATTTATTTCCTCAAATAAAATATGAAATTACATTCACACCACACTTATCCCTTGGGGTCCACCCCCTTAGGATTTAAGTTCAAATGTCTAACTTTTAAAAATTCAACAGACAAATTGGGGTGTTACATATTCCCCCTCTGAAAATAAACACCGTCCTCGGTGTTATTATTCAACTACTAGAATTCATTTAAACAAAAATGGATATTTCTCCATCATTTCAGCTTCCCTTTCCCAGGTGGCTTCTTTAGCAGTAAAGTGCTTCCACTGCACTTTTACTCTGGCCACTGTTCTGTTTCTCAATTCAATTTCTTCCCGCTCTAATATTTGAAGCGGTTCTGGCAGAAACTCCCCTTCTGGTTCCACCTGTACAACATTCCAATCAAATATGTGAGAAGCATCATGCACATATCTTTTTAATAATGAAATATGAAACACATTATGCACTCTAACATGGGGTGGTAAGGCCAGCTTGTAAGCCACTGGTCCCACCCTTTCTAAAATTTCAAAAGGCCCACAATATCTAGGAGCAAGTTTTGCACAACTTCCAGCATAATGTGTGCTCTTTTTGGGTTTGATGCGCAAATACACATGATCCCCTACTTTGAATTCTCGGTGCACTCTTTTCTTATCAGCATAGCTCTTATGTCGATCTTGTGCTGTCTTTATACTTCTCTGTATTTTTTTAACAATTCTTTCCATCTCTTGTAGTGCATCTGGTCCCAACACCAGTTTATCCTCTGGTTGACTCCAGCTCAAGGGAGTACTGCACTTTCTCCCATAGAGTACCTCAAACGGACTCATCTTAATAGAGGATTGGTAGCTATTATTATAGGCAAACTCGGCTAGATGCAGATACTCTTCCCACTTTGATGGTCTATACATCACATACATTCGCAACATATCCTCCAAAATTTGATTCGTCCTTTCTATCTGCCCATCAGTTTGAGGGTGATAGGCAGTACTAAAATTCAGCTTAGTACCCATCCCTCCAAACAATCCTTTCCAAAATGCTGCTGTAAACTTAGCATCTCGATCTGAAACAATTACTTTGGGAACTCCATGAAGCCTCACTATCTCCTTCAGGAACACATTTGTTACTTGAGCTGTTCCGAAAGTAGATTTCACTGGTATAAAGTGAGCAGCTTTTGTGAGAGTGTCTACTACTACCATCACAGAATCATGCTGATATTTAGTCTTAGGTAATCCTGTTATAAAATCCATGGAAACTATGTCCCATTTCCATTCTGCAATTGGCAAAGGATTTAAAAGCCCTGCTGGGTGTTGATGCTCAACTTTAACTAACTGACATTCCATACATCTACTTAAATACTCTGCTACATCTCTTTTCATTCTTGGCCAGAACAACTTCTTCTTCAAGGCTGTTAACATATTTTGGTATCCTGGATTTCCTGCATAGGGCTGTTTGTGATATTCATCTAGAATTTCTCTTTTCAATAACTCTATGTTTGGAATATACAACCTGTTTTTGTAATAGAGCAACCCTTTTTGGTTTTTAGTGAAATCAGTTTTATCCCTTGTCTGTAGTTTCACCAATAGTGCTTCATAGTTGGGATCTTGAGTTGCTGCTTTTCCCACCAATTCCTCTACCTCCATATAGGCACTACTCCCCATGTTGTTTAAATTTTGACAAGAATTTCGACTTAATGCATCAGCAACTTTATTCTCCTTCCCCTTGATATGCTTTATGTTCATATCAAATTCACTTAGAAAAGACAGCCATCTGGCTTGTCTTGCATTCAGGTCAGTTTGGGAGAAAAAATACTTGAGGCTCATATGATCAGTCATCAATGTGAACTTCTTCCCCAAGAGATAATGCCTCCACATTTTTAAAGCATGGATAACAGATGCAAATTCCAAATCATATGCACTATAATTATGTTCATGTATTTTCAGTTTCCTAGATTCATAGGCAATGACTGAATTTTCCTACAACAGGACTCCTCCCAGCCCTTCTCTGCAAGCATCTGTACATACAACAAACTCTTTATCAGGATGAACAATTTTTAATATAGGGGATGAAATAAGTTTTTGTTTTAACTGCTCGAAACTGTTTTGACATTTTTCAGTCCACACAAACTTGACACCCTTTCTTTGCAATGAAGTGATGGGATGTGCTATAGCAGAAAATATTTCCAGAAATCTGCGATAGTAGCCTGCTATCCCCATGAACGACCTTACTGCTGAAACATCACTTGGGACTGGCCATTCCTTAATTGCTTTTATCTTTTCAGGGTCAACTGCAAGCCCTTTTTCAGAAATAATATGACCCAAATATTGAATTTTATCTTTATAAAATTCACATTTACTGATCTTGGCATATAGATGATTTTCTTTCAACGTCTGCAACACTATTATCAGATGTTCCTTATGTTCATCTTCATTTTTAGAATAGACTAAGATATCATCTATGAACACAAGAACAAATTTGTCCAAATACTTATTCAACACACTGTTCATCAAGCACATAAACGTGGCAGGGGCATTCGTCAAACCAAAAGGTAGGACCACAAATTCGTAATGCCCATACCTGGTTCAAAATGTTGTTTTGCTGATGTATTCTTCTTTAATTCTGAGCTGGTGATACCCAGTCCTTAGGTCTATCTTAGAAAATACTGAGGCCCCTCTCACTTGATCAAGCAGATCATCAATTCTAGGAAGTGGATATCTATTCTTAATGGTAAACTTGTTCAGTTGACGATAATCAATGCACATCCTAAAAGTTCCATCTTTCTTTTTCACAAATAAAACCGGGGCTCCCGAAGGAGACACACTTGGTCTGATACCCCCTTTTTCTAACAGTTCCTGTAATTGCATTTTCAGTTCCATTAGTTCATGAGGGCTCATTCGATAAGGTGCTCGGGAAACAGGTGTTTCTCCTGGTACCAGATCGATTGAAAAATCAATCTCTCTTTTGGGGGGAAGATGAGGGATTTCCTTGGGAAAAACTTCCTTAAATTCTCTAATGACTGGTATAGCATCCAGTAACTCTTCCTCAGTTTGCTGTTCTATTTCATCTATATGCACTGCATAGACTTGGTAGCCTTTTCTAGCTGTTCTTTTTAATTGTAAAGCTGATATTTGTCTTATTGAAATGGATTTTTGGTTTCCCTTTTAGTGTAAAAGGTTTCCCTTCCTCATCCACACAATGCAGGGTTTTATCCCAGCAGTTCATCAGAGCTTTCTTCTTTTCCAGCCAATCCATTCCTATCAGCAGATCATAGGATCCTAATGGCAATATGTTTAGATTTACTTTTGTTGGGAATCCATTTAATTGGATTGCTGTTTTGGGCAATTTATGTGTGACTTTTCTCTTAGTTCCCGTAGCTAGCTGTACCAACCATGACTACTGAAATTTTTCAGGTTTAATTTTACACTTTTCTACAATTCCAGGACTAATGTAACTCAAAGACGCACCTGGATCAATCAAAACAGTAATAGGTAGGTCAGAAATCTTACCCTCCATTTCCACCATGGTGGCTTGATATTCTGCTTGCCGATTTTCTAAGGCTGCACTGATAGGTGGTATATTTATGGCTATGTCATTTACTGTTGTTGCCTCTCGCTCTTTGCTGATCATGTGTATATTTCGATGGGGACAGTCCCTCATCATATGGGGTTCTCCACAGCCCCAAAATTTCAAAGGTTCCTTCATTCTGACTGTCCCTTCCTTTTTATTGTTCCCTTCTACTGGTTTTGACGCCACTTGGGACTGAGAAGTCTGACTTTCTTTTGGTTTATTAAATTTTTTCCTCTGATGATCTCTACCAAAATTCCTTAGATATGCTGGTTTTGGTCTTTTAACTTTGAACTCACCCTTGTTCAGCCAGCTCTTCCCTTGTTCAGCTTTACCTTTAAACTGCTGATAGCATAATCTTACTTTTCTAACAGCTTCATCCATTGTCTTCGGGTTGTGAAACTCAATTTTATTTTTGTACACAGTAGGTAAGCAATTCAAAAACCTTTGAACCTTTGCTTTTTCTTCCCTTATGTAAGGAACATACCTCAGTAAATTGGTAAACTTAGTGACAAAATCATCAATAGTGAGCTGTCCTAGTCTAAGTTCATGGAATTCTTTTGCTTTATCATCATGATAACGTTCATTCAAATAACGACTTTTGAACTTAGTCTGAAAATATTCCCAAGTAACTGTTTTTTCATCAATGGCATGCACCATTTTTGTCTCTTCCCCCCACAGTGTGGCTTTTCCTTGCAGCTGATACACGGCTAATCTGGCCTTCAGATTGCTCTCATATTCATATACTTGGAAATACTTGATCATGTTCAGCAACCAAGCTTCAGCATCCTCCTCCTTCTCCCCATCATAGGAAGGAGGTTTCATCTTTCTAAATTCTCCCTGCAATTCTCTTTTCTATTTATGCTGCTGTCTAGCAGCATCATCATCATCAGTCTCATCCATCTTTCTCTTTCCGGAACCTTCGCCTTCCTGGCTGTTCCGGGAAGTTAGTTCTCTGATGAGATTTTCCTGCTCCTTACTGGCTGATGACAACATGTCATTTTTGCTTCTTAGTTCAGCCAATTCTCGTTGCAGCCTGTGCAACATAGCCATTACCAGCGCATTGGGATCTGGAGTAGAAAACTCATCTCGCAGATCCACATAAATCCCTTCACCTTCAGCCATTTCAATTGTACACACTTACAACACAGATTAGCAAAAGTTTATAAAACTTCAAAAAGAAAATATGTAATAAGTAGTGAGCACAAAATTGACAGCCCAATTTTTGTAACTGGTGCTCCGATACCATTTGTCACACCTCCAGTTGAAATTTTATTTTTTTATTTTATTAATTTTTTTTTTTTTTCTATTTTCTGGGATCCTATTATTATTTAATAACACCCAATATACCTCATTGGTATTCCTGGTATTCCCGCTGAATACCTTAAACTTATTCTCTATAAGTTGTTCACTTTGTTGTGAATAAGATTCCACATTTCTCTCTTTTGATAGTAGTATAAAAACCTTACTTATAGGATACCTATTTCACTATTACCTATACCACTATACCACTTACCTGTATAGTCTCTGGCAATATAAACTTTATTATGCATATATATATATATCATGGGATATTTCTTCTACATAATGTAGGTGCAATTTTTATATATCACATTTACCACTTATATTTAACTTATATCTAATACATACTCCCACTATGTATATATATAATAATCACCATATATATATATATATACCTATACCCTTGGTATATGACATCTACATGTAGATATATATATACTCCAATCACGGGTTTGAATGAGCATAACCATACATTACATCTATATAAATATATTCCATATTTTTATACTTTAATAAAAGTGTTCACACACCCTTCTAGATCCGTATATATATATAAATCATTTCCCTTCTTCAAACCTTATGGGCACTCGCTTGACTCGACGTATAATGTGTATCATTTATATATATGTATCTGCCCTTTTAAAAGTGATCGATCTTATAGAATGTATACAGTCCATCGTTGTGTTGACAACTCATTTGGACGTGGACTTTGATCATAATACATAATGCATAGTTCAATTAATTCCAATGACATAGCTACAGTTGTATAACCGCGTACGTTTACCCTCATAGGGTTTTCCATCGCTCGCACCGGGTATATGAGTACAGGTCTGTGCCTCTCATATTTATTATGCGCCGTTTGAATTTGTAAACCCGACGTATACCTCGTTGATGCCTTGTTTACTTTCGCCGCGGTGACCATAACTTATAATTTTATAATTTCCCATCAACCATTCCATGTAATGATAAATTAGACCTGTGACTCGGCGTAATTGAGTTTTCCACCCGTCCAACTCATTAGCCGGAGGCGTTTAATTTATCATTTGGATTCTAATCTCATGCGTGTTTACTGTGATTTCATATGAGGAGTGTATACCATGTATTTTAATTTCTGTTTAAAATATTCAGGTCGTACCGTGCTCGGGACGACAGAGTTTTATGTCTGAGTTGGTTTCTTTCTCGGGGATGGTTTTGCAGGTAGGGCAGCGTCGCTTTACTAAGAGGGAGGTACCCTCTGCCGGCGTAACTTGCTCCCTACTCCAAAGAAATTGACGGGTGGCTGGCTACTTGTCAATTCTTGACTGCTACGAGTACTAAGCCGACTTCTGTCTCTGGAAGTGAAATTTTTCTAGGGTTTCTCCCTTACCTTCACGCATGCAAGGTGTAATATCTCCCCCTACCTTCTCTGTGGCCTTCCCTATCACCTGGTACTCGCCCATGGATGTGGCAAAGTTTTCCAAATCGACCGCAAGATTCTCGAATTTTTATGGGGCAGTGTGTTTAGGGTTGCGGGGTCTTCTTCTTCTTTTTAAATTGAGGGATTTATGCCGAGTTATTCACCTATCTCACGGCTATGTTCTATGTTATTCTGGCTCATAGTTTTCAGTCACTGCGAAGGGTTGGATTGCTGGCCAAGCAGGTTCAAGCGTAAGGTTTGTTGTTTTTCCTGCGTTGCATCGTTTGCGTAGTTTATGGCTTTCATGGCCAATGTCAAATCCCTTGTTCTGGTTGTTTTTGCAGAGAGAGATCATCTCAGCCGGTTTCTCGAGCGCTTATCTATCCATCGATTGATATGCGTGCTGCGCTGTGTTTACCATTCCCACTACGCTGAGTTATATATATTTTTTTTCTTTTGCATATTTGTTCGAGATTGTGCTGCTGTAACCCTAGGGTTTTCCTCATATGAGTTTATCTTACCATACTATCGCGGCTATACGCAGTACGCATCATCGTATAGAAATCCATCATCAGGCGGTTTCAATGTTTATTCCAGCGTCCGTTGTTAACCTATTATTGGTTTTTTTGTTTTTTCTTTCCGGAGTCCCTGACGGGATCTTAATAGGTTCGGCGATCCGTGTGGTTATCATTCACACCGTCGGCGTTCTGGTTTGGTTAGCTAGTATATAGATTAACGCGACACGAGGAGGGAACCCCAAACCATATTCGCAGGTAACCCTAACTCGTGCTGGCAGTTGCAGAGGTTGATGCCTCAGATTTATTAATCTGTGTTTTCATCCGACTGATAATGTTCATACTCCACCGTGAAACGTTTAGAGTTCATGTTCTGTTTTCTTTGGTAGGTTTTATTTTGTGCCTCTGAGTTGAAACTGACGAAATCAATCAGATTTACATTACTTAACGCATGCTTAGTTTCACCAAATCGATTCATGGTTTCCAGATCAGCGCCTTTGGTATTTATGCATATCAGTTTGACCCAATTTCATTTCAGAGAGATTAAGAACCGGCATGACAACTGAGTTGTCGTCCCTGGTCTTCCAGGCGTAGGTATCATAATGTGTTTATTATTGCAGGTGAGACATGTCGGTTAATAACATTTTAATCTCGCCTCAATCGTCGCATATAATGATTTAACTTAATTTCACATTACGTCCCAATGAAATTTTTACAGTGGTGTTCTTTTATTTGAATTATGTCTGTGTCTATTATAATTACTAACAGTCATGTTTTAATGTAGTTCGACTACATAACAATTCGTTTTGCCACATAGGAGTTCACATATATATCTCATTTTAATATATATATCGGTTTTTCACCCATCATCCCTTGTAATATCGATGGTTCGATTCATATATATAAGTATCAAATTTGTTTTAATGTTTCTTGTTAACATATATATGGGTCGTTCTTATATGTAAATAGAGTACTCACGTATCTATAATTCCTTGGAATTCACATGTTAAAATTTTCTATTGGTTGAGCGCTAGGTGCGCACTTGGAAATTTAGAATCATATACATGTACATAATAATTGCTTGTTATTATGTTTTAGACCTAGCATAAATCCTTTGCCATAATATGTATTTCGAGAGTTAGAGCTGAACTTAACACCCAAGATACACTATATTTGTTATGAACGTGGCAATACTTCTATAGTATAGCTTCACTCTTTGGGTTAGTAAGAATACATGTTCTAAGTCCTTACTTTTAAATTATATCTTTCTTTTGATGTATATCTATATGCATTCTCTAGTGTTTGACTAGAGGACCTTAATTATATTTTAAGTCTTTTACTCCTTTACTTGTTTTAAGGCTTAAGGCTAGATCTAGAAATGTAAGATATACATTTATAACTGCTATAATAATCATATAGAATAGAATTATGCTTTTCCTGTCACAAGTTTGACTGTCAGATTATATTATCCTACCTTCTTTCCTATTTGTTTTGCACCATATAAACTTCAGTACTGCTATCATATTTTTCTATCATACCTATGAGCACAATCATCACATTTGTATATACAGGAAGCAGGAGAATATTTAATTATCTGTGGAGACTAAGTAACTTCAGATCTAAACCAACCTCGGTTTAGAGTTTCTGTGGTTTCTACTCTATGGAATTCTGGTCTACAACCAAATAGAACCTCAAAGGTGAATGCCTTGGGATGGACTCTGTTAAATGTAGTACGAAATTTAATCATACAATTTTCCTTAAGTTTTATATGTAGCCAATTCATACAATAATACACCAGAATAAACAAAATTTCAGAAACATACCACTGTTGCAAATGACCAACCTCCCAACCTTAGAATCCTCTTTGTCTCCCAGGATTCACCCTCGAGCTGAGATCACCTCCTAGGACAGATCAACCTCTGATCTGCATAGGAGCAGCTTATTTAAGCTCATATTCCCCCAAAGCATGTTCCTAATTCTGCGTCCAGAATAGCAGGATGCTTTCTTTCCTGTTTAGCCTAGGCTTCCCATTTTGGGACTCTTTAAAGCTGCTTTAAGCTTTTCCTCAGCTTTTCCAGCTTTTTCTCACCTCTTCCCAACTACTCCTCTTCATTGGGGAAATTTAGATTCCTCCTCAAATCTAAACTAATTTCTTTCAAGGATTTTTGAAAGATTTTTGGGGATTTGTTGCCTTATCCATCCTCATGGATTTGGCAAGTGATCTCTAATTCTCATCTTGGTCAAAATGCACAATCATTTTATTTATTTCCTCAAATAAAATATGCAATTACATTCACACCACACTTATCCCTTGGGGTCCACCCCCTTAGGATTGAAGTTCAAATGTCTAACTTTTAAAAATTCAACACACAAATTGGGGTGTTACATAGTACCAAGTAGACATATTTTAGGCAGTCTCAACTCATTATTTTTCATGGCACTCATGATGAATTAGTAGTAGGAACTCACGTAAAATTTGACCGATGTCATAATGGAGGCTAGGTAAACGTATAAATGCATTGTTTGAAAACTATTGGGTGTGATTTTTCAAGGGTTGTTTCAGAATTAAAAAGAATAGCATCTTTTTTATTTTGGTTTCTTTAGAATAGGATTAGCATGACTAGCATTCAGTTTTTTATTCCATAATTTCATAAAGTGGACAGGAATTTACCCATTCTTAACATCTACTGTCTACCCATGAGAAAAGAAACACAAATGACCATGTTTATCTTTTAGCTTTTAGTTATCACCTCCTTTTTGTAATTTTTTTATTACAAAATATCTGAATCTTTAAAATGTATTGGAAACCTAAATTTTTCCCTTAAATGTCTCCAGTTCTGAATATATTCAAGAATGGGCTATGCATATACCAGTGGGGCATGGTAGGCCTTGTCCTCTTTGCAGGGCATGCATTGGTGGGCTAATGGTTCTTTCCTGAAGAGGACAGATCTATGCTTAAGATAGTGTGTTTAGGGGCATACCCATGCAGATGTTACACAACACGGGTGGTGCAAACGACCACGCTACAGCCAAAGCAGTGGGTGCTAATAAGTGTGGACTAATGTTTGAGTCTCGGGTGTCCCCAGCCCAATATTAGAATAGGAACAATCAATTTTCTTAGAGAACTATTGATCATGGGAATGCTATTAAAATTTTCGACATAGTCTCTCTCAAACATGTTAGAGAAAGCTTGATTCCTTGATCTTACTGGAGGGATTCAATTGTGCATTTCATGCTCTTTTGATAGCTGAGTAGAGAGGTTATGACGATTAAATAATAAAAAAATTATGATCATAAATTTAGGTAACCAACAAGGACCATTTACATAATATAGGACATGTTTATATACTCCCAGATCTTCTGAAGGATGACATTATTTGTTTGATGTTGCAGATATGTGGCTAAAAGGAAAAAATTTTGCAGCCTCATCATCTATTAGATGGACTAGTAGAAGTAATAGGAGAGAGTAATAGGAGAGAACGATGAAGGCCAAAAGCTTCGAGATGGGCCGTTTGGAGATGTGTTGAGGTCCACACAGGTATAGTTAGATCTTTTCATTGTTTAGAAGACATGCAACATTATTTCATTTCCATAAATAGCAGACTTCAAAATCTGTGTAGTCACAAAATGTGTGCATTATTATTTTTTCCTCATGGCTATATGATGTTTACTGCAGGAAGACATCATTCTTCCACCATGGGTTGTTATTGCAGTACGGCCAAGGCCTGGTGTGTGGGATTATGTTTGTGTCAATGTTGACGAACTTGCTGTCGAACAACTTTCTGTAGCTGAGTATTTGGAATTCAAGGAACACCTTGTGAATGCAAGGTAGTGATATGCACTGGGGACCGATAGAGCTTTAAACTAAATTTGGAAAATTCTACTAGTGTAGATGTTGCCAGTGATATACTGAAAGTCTCATAGCTAGATGACTTCAAGGAATTTTAAAGTTACTTGTTGAAGATCGTAGACTCTCTCTATTTATATCACTAGGTAACTTCTAGATATATTGAAAGTCTAATAACTAGACATCTTCTATGAATTGTAAAGTTACTTATCAAAGATCATAGAAGTTGTCTATTTACGTATCTTTTTTATTTTTTAATTGCCTTGATTTTATTTCTGAATTACTAAATACAAAAGAAGGTGATAAACCTTGTCAGTGGATACTTGTAGATGCATCTCTCCATTTTAGGTGCATATTTTTCGGGGATATAAACTATAAATTGATACAGATTTAGTATTTTGGAAAACTGAACACTTGTTGCAAAATCTGAACGCAGATCAATCATTATGTCTGGAGAATTAACAATTATGTGTGGTCAATTTTGCTTACCTTTAGCTTTATGCATGAAGCAATGAAAACAATTGTTATTCAAGAATGGTGGCTGTAGAGGATCGCTGAGTGGAATTTTGGTGCTATTTGAGTGTTTATTGATCTAGTCCTCCTTAGAAACAAAAGAAAATAGAGATTTCTGATCATATGGCTTTGTAGCAACCTATCTTGTTATCCATGGTAGCATCTTCTGAATACAGGACTAACACATTACATAATTATATTAGCATACACACGTGGTGATTGATAAATTGCAAAACACTCTATTATATCAATTCCTTTTCAAGGGGCAATCAAACCATTTCCAAGCTCTGAAAGGCCATCTCTGCTAGCTGTAGCAGTGGGATAAATAAATGCTTTGTTACAATGAAGGCTAAATTTTTTAGTATTGTTCAAGTAATTTCCTGTTTCATCTTTTGTTCACCATATGGGTTTTCTGAATATATCATCCACAATGCAAATGAAAAAGTACATACAGTGCCCCGATCGTTGGCTTCTGGTAAACCAAGGTGGTTATATTCTTGTTACTTTATCTACCATATTTGGGAAAATAATTTAATTCAGAAACCATAACATTTAATTTTGTTGAAATTTTAAGATAAATGATACAAATAAATCTGAGGATCCAATCTACATATTCTCACAACTGTATGTATGGTTAAGATGTGCATGAAATAAATACACAAAATGGATTTTAACTTCCATGTTCTATGAGTATTTCTGTTATTTTTTTATACATTTTTTTTTGAAAATAAAGCAAGAAAGGAAAAATGGAAATGAATAAGACAACAAATACAGATTTCTATCAAATGGTAAGTACACACACACACACACACACACACACACATATATATATATATATAAACAATAGTTGTGAAATTGTGAAAATTAATATATGGTCAAAACTTTAATAAAAAAAATTTTTGGTTTGAAATTGAATGAATAAACTAAAACCATGGTGATTATACAAAGAAAAAATTTAATATTTTCTTTTTGTTGGTGTAATGAAGTAATGTGTTCCATGAAATTGTATTATGTGTTTTTATGTATTTATACAGTTTTGGTGTTTCATATTGAAGATGAAAATAAATACTCATGATTGGGCATGCCTTGGTTGTCTACAACTGCTGAAATTGAAGTCCATTGATGTAACTGAATTGTAAATCCCCGAGTATTTCGTCATGTCCAAGGGAAGATTTAATAAAAAATTCTTCATTGTTGTTAAAAGAAATATAAATTATTAATATTATTTTTATTTGACCTCTATTTATCCACAAGTATAAATGCCCATTTATCCATTTTCTTTGTGATTTTTGCTAGGGTTGAAACCTGTGCTGATAAAACATGAATAATATTTTCTGGTAAAGATGTCTGATTGCCCATAAATATATCTCATTTGAATTTTTAGCATATATGCCTCCCCATTTTCATTCATTTTATTTCTGGCTTTACATATAATATTTTCAATTTTATTTTAACTAATTAAATGATTTGATTATTGTTTTTTTATAAATTTTTGCATGCATAAATGTGTCTTTGACACACTCAATTTTTGTAAATTAAAATATCATCTCATCTATTGATTAGATTATTTTAAAATATGACATAATCAATTTAGTATTTAATATTCCAGCATATTGTTGTAATGACATTCAAAAAATGTTATTGTTAGACAACTCTAATATACTTACATATTATAAATTTAAGAAAAAAATACACCAAAAAAAAAAGGTTTGAAGTTTCAATTGCTATTTTGTTATTTTTTCTTATAACTTTTTCTGATTTCTATTTTGTTATTTTCTTGTACAACTTCTCTAATTTCAAAATCTTATCGGCCTCTCTTTGCACCCTTTGGAGCAACTTCTAGTTTCAATGTTTTAAACATTCTGCCACATACACCTAAATGGAAAAATCACTCTTATTCACATAAATCATTTAACATTTTTACAATTCTTTAAACATCTTCCCAAAACATTGCACACAAATTACAAAATCACTCTTATTCACATAAAGTGGTGGTTTGATTTGTATGAGAATTGTTTACTTGTATGTATATGGATCTATTCTTTGTTGCAATTGATGTGTGTTGTTTACTTGTATTCTTTTGTGTTTGTATGAATCTATTCTTTACTTGTATTTTTGTATTTCTATGAATTTCTTCTTCATGTGTATGAATATATTCTTTGGTAGTGTGTCTTTTTTACTTGTATTCCCTCTATGTGTATGAATGTCTTCTTCATATGTGTATGAATCTGTTCTTTGCCACATTCTAATGTGTGTTATTTAGTTGTATTCTTTGTATGTGTATGAATGTATTCTTCGTGTGTATGAATCTACTCTTTGCTACATTCCTATATGTCTTGTTTACTTGTATTATTTTTATGTATATGAATGTATTCTTCATGTGTGTATGAATCTATTTTTTTCCACATTTGTATGTGTCTTGTTTAGTTGTATTCTTTGTATGTATATGAATGTATTCTCCATGTGTATGAATCTATTCTTTAGTACATTTTATGTTTCTTGATTACTTTTTTTCTTTGTATGTGTATGAATGTATTCTTAATGTGTATATGAATTTATTCTTTTCTACATTTGTACGTGTCTTGTTTAATTGTATTCTTTGTATGTGTGAATGTATTCTTTTTGTAGGAATTCTGCTTTGTTACATTTGTATATGTATTATTTATTTGTAGATATATGAGCCTAATATGTGCAAATATACTATCATTAATATGATTATAAATATACTATCATTATTTATATATATATTAATATATTATTTAGCATATTGATATATAAATATATTATTTCTATATATAAATATATTATTTAGAATATTGATTTATAAATATAGTAGTTTAAATACTAACTTATAAATACATTACTTCAAATATTTGTGAAATTGTTATTATTATTATTAATTTTATTATTTTCATTGTTCCTTTAATTATTTTTTTTTTTTTTAATCTTTTTTCTATCTAAATTTTAATCATTTTATATGAAAAAACAATATACTTATTACAATAACACTAAAAATGACATAATATTATCCCACAACCTACACCTCGATTAACGGTTATCATGTTATAGAGTATCATGCAAACCATGAAACTAAAACTAAAAAGAAAAACAACATAAAATTTATAACAACATCCATTTGTAACAACACATATCAATTAATTATTTAATACTAAAATAAATACAATAAATATTAATTTTATTTTAAAAATTTCATTCATTTGAATAATTTATTAAAAAAAATCATAATACTATAATTTAATAATATAGGGAAAAAATATTAATTCTAAAGTTTGGTTAATAATAAGAATTGTTTTAAATATAATAAATAAAATAAACACTTATTAATTTAAAACTAATTAACTTATAAAATAAATGCAATTATCAACATCGTAATACTTATACTCAATTTTCAACACATGCATAAAATAATGTTAATTCTAATCTTCATTATAATTGTGATGTGTGTGAACATGTCACCTTGTGAGTCATTATGTCTAATGTTTGTGGCTATGTGTATGTTTGTGTGCACCCTATGTTTGTTGTGTGCATGTATGCATGTGATTGATTATGCCTCATTGGCAATGGATTGTGTGTGTGCGCGTCTGTGGTTAGTCCCATGCCAATGATGGACCGTTTTTGGGGTCATATAAGCTCTCACCTTCATGTGGTTGACCCTATTAGTAGAGATTTTACATCTCCAAGCCAAGAAGAGCTTTCTATATATATATATTTTTAACTTATTTAAAACATAACATTAATTTTGAAATATTAAAATGTTTTTTTAATAATATTTTTATTATATTAAAAATTTGTAAGACAAAAATTATAAAATAAATTGAAATATTTATCGTTATTTGAAATTTAAAATAAAATAATTACATTAACGCACTTAAGCCCTTCAAGTCTTACTTCTTTGTTTTTCTCCATTCATGATTTCCTTACCTTTTTATGTAAAACATGCGAAAAACCATTCAAAGCCATTGAAAAATCGACCTCTTCCTTTTCTCCTCGAGTCTCCTGCCACCGTAAATTGCACTTCACAAATCGCAACATTTTTCTTTTACCTTTAACACTTACCCCTCACTCTTTGGGATTACGATATAGTGAAATCGAAAATCACACTTTGCGTCGTTTACCTTTTACCTTTAACACTTACAGCTCGTTCTTTGCAATTGCGATATTGTGAAATCACACTTCGCACCGTTTACCTTTTCTCACTTAACACTTATCGTTGGTCCTTGTGATTGTGATATTGCAAAATCGCGCCCCGCCGTCGATCCCACTACCACGTCGCCCATCATAAAACTGCACTTTGCACATTTTAGCTTTTACCCTTAAAACCTACGACTCGATTCTTGTGACTGCGATATTGAGAAATCGGAAATCGCAAATCACACAATTTAACTTTGTGTATAACAGTTACCATTCATTCCGCCAATGCGATAACTCTGCCATGTCACTTATCGCACTTCGCAATTCACAAAACTTGCCACACCACAGATTGTAACCCGCAACCTTTACCGCATTGAAAATCACACTTCGCACATTTTAGTTCATTCCTCTTGATCTTTACCGTTATCCATCTAAACTTGCGATATTGTGATTCACAACTTGCCATTTCACTTCACGCTTTGCACAACTTAATTCATTCTTATTAATCCTTACTGCTATCCCTTTAAGCTTACAAAGTTGCGATTGCGACATTGCACATCGCAACTTTTGTTCTCCATCACACTCCTCCATCTCATTTTTGAGTTTCGTCTACTCCAAAGTAATTTATCATGCTATCATAATGTTTTATAAGGTTTTAACCCCCCTGTTTCTACTTCCAAACCTCCTTTCATGTGTTAAACCCCCCATTATCCTCTTTTAGCCCATTTCTTCTCTCCAAGCTGCAAATTAACTCTTTTTAATTATAATTAAGTCATGGATAGCCTAGTTGCATGGATAGAAGCATGCTAGATAGATCACAGGATAAGTAGAGTGCATTTAGCCATTTAGCCAAGTTAAGTGTGGTTTAGGATTAATTTCCTTTCTGCTAGTTGTTTTCTGAAAAGTAAATTAGCTTCCTTCATATCATTTCTTTTTAGCAATTTAATTTAGTTTCTTAGAGTCATTTCCTTCCTGCACATTAAATTAGTTCCATTTCTTTCATTTCCTTTCTGCAATTTAGTTTAGTTTCATTAAAGTGTGACAAACTTCATTGAGAACCCCTAGAAGTAGCACCCTTTCATAAATCAGAAGAGGTTGACATGAACAGAATGCATCTACTATGTATATAGCACTATCACCTCAAAGTTTGTATGAACCTCAGGTTGGTAAAGTAAAGTAGGGTAGCCCCTGGGAGTTGCAGCACTCTTGGTGCAATACCAAGGCTCACTAGTACCCACATGGAGTCTCTTTACGAAGTTTTCCTCTTCTTCTTCTGATACATCCTATTTCTTCTTTTTATTTTCCTTTTGAAGTAAATTTGAATGAAACTTCTCTAATATCTAAGAGACCCTATTTTCCCATTCCATAGGCTATTAAAATACCATGAATTTTTTCAACATCAATATTCTTCAAGACCTCCATTTATTCTATGGTAGAAACTTTCGAATTGAATATAGGAGCCAGAGACCTTAATATTTTTTCAATGAGTGATGATTCTTTTCTTCCTTCACCAATATTTCTCATAGGATTCATGATTTTATGTACCCTAAGAAAGAAACTTGTGATACTTTCATAATTGTGCACTCTCAGAGTTTCATATTGAATTCTAAGAGTTTGAAGTTTGGCACTTTTTACCTTGGTGTCACCTTCATATCTTTGGATGATCTTGTCCCATATAGATTATGTCATATTTAGCTGGATGAATTTGAAAAATTATGATTCTGCCAACCTTCCGAATATAGCATTGAAAACCTTTGCATTGGTATCATAGTTATTCTTTTCTGATTCATCTGTGGGAATGGAGAATGCATATTGTAAGCATCCTTCAATGATTTCCCATAAATTTTCTCCAAGTGATTGTAGGTAATATCTTATTCTTACGTTCCAGAAAATTAGATTTGTTTTGTTGAATAATGGTGACCTGATAGATGTTGTCCCCTCCTGATTTCTCATCTTGATGAATATTCCTTCAAGCGATAAAGCTCCTTCCAAAGAGCCCAGCTCTTATTTCAATTGTTAGGAAAAATAATGAGAGGGGAGGTGAATCGGTATTTTAAAACTTTATTTATTTTTCCTATTTTGATTTTTGTATGCGAATATTATGACTTAAAACTGTGTATGCACGTGACTATTGTGAGGTAAAATTGTCTATGTACACCACTTCTATGTAGAAAACTATCGTATATCCAATCAACTTAGTTTTTCAATTAATTCAACATCTATTTATCTTGAACTAGTATGAATTATTTCATCAACATTAGATAAATAGTAATCATGTGTAATAAGAATAGAATAAAACATCACACATAACAAAAACATATGAACACCTGTATTTTTAGGGGGGAACCCAATGTGGGAGAAAACCACCCTTGTTGTCATCTTTGTCTTATTTTTATTATGATCAAATAATTCTTACAATCTTGTATTGGCATAGACTCATACCATCACGAAAGTAACCACCTCCATAAGTCTACAACCTTCGCACATTCTCCAAAAACCACTATAAAAGAGCTCTAAACCCCAATATGAGTACCAGCTACTACTGGAAGGAAGCTTCAACCTCTTTACTGAAGGATCCAACACTTGACACCTCCATGGACCAAGCTTCATAAATTGTCACATTCGATCCATTGAACCAACTGAAAACCATGATAAAAAAATGTCAGAATATATATGCTACTATTATTTAGCATACATGTGTGTACATGTGACTTCCTTGAAGTATACCTACGTACAGATCTCAAAGCATTGAACCTTCAAACTGAATCATTGTCATTATGAAATAGACACTAAGTTACATAACCACTGAATCATTATGAAATAATCACAGAGCCATCACAAATCTTCAATCACATACAAATAGCAGCATCAAAACTCTTTAATATATGAATCCACAATAACCTCAATCATCATAGTTAAAATGAGATCATCAAGTATTAATTCATTGACATACAACAAAAAGCTTTGCAAGACTAGTTAAGATGACTAGATATCATATTTAGGAAAACATTATTTTATATACGCACTTCCATGTGTACACGCTCCCTTCAGTAATCAAACCCGTGTACAGATCTGTCCAAACTATAGAATCGACATGCAACTTACTAGAATGAGACCTATGTACGCAATAAACTTTTAGTTATGAAACGTGCATATGCACGCACCTTTTATTTATCAAACCCACATACAGATCTACATTTATTTACTTATACCTTTGTTGCACATCAGAACTTCAAAAAAGAACCCATATCTTGACATACATAATAAAACATGGACAAACATTAATATCACAAACCAAAACAATCCACACTTAAATTATCAATGTATAATCATTTCATATATATTGGATATGATCCATCATCATATTCCTGGGTGCACACTTATTCCAGATAAAATGCTCATCAATAACATGTACCATGAACAATTGCTTTAGATTAAACTATTCAACAAATACTCATCACTTGCACTCAAAACACTTTGATATTTATCTCCTTGTATAGCTTAGGCCTTAGCCAATACCATGGGTCAAAATGAAACTAATGCTGATGTTATTATTTGAAGGAATAAAATATATGTTTTTGGACACAATACTAAGGTCCAATACCATTTTAAGGGCCCCTGGTATTTAGAATACCATGGTGCGAAAAATGTACATGCTTTATCTTATCTATAATCACGTATGTACGTGGCTTTGCTTTACAAAACCCACGTGTATTTCTTAAAATATTAGAATGTAACATCTATAAAATATTAAAATGTAACTAGAGTTTCATTGTAAGGGCTCCTAATAATAAAAGTAGAAAACTACCCAATTTCACTACTTTTATTGCCATGGCTATTTCTAGTTCCATCCATCAACAACATTCATCCAAAATAATAATTTACAGGTTTTTCCCTACATCCTCCTCGGTGAAGGGAAAAACTATGATTAATCAACGTGGATGAATACCTTTAACGTGAAATAACAACTTGGAAGTGTTTGTGGATTCTAAAATGAATTCAATAACCCTATTATTAATAAGAATGAGTGACTACTACAACAATGAGAAGCTTGCAATTATGATAGTGGATCAATCCACATATATCATAAGATAAAAATTGTAATATTGTGAAGCGTCAAAAAAATTATTTCAAGATTAACTCTATAAACAAGTTATTTGTTTCTTTCCATGATAGTGTAAATCTCTACCCTACAAGATATACGTTCTTCAATATATTTTTTAAAATTAAAGGAAGGATGAGATATTCTCAAACCAAAATTTTAAAATAAAATGAAGGTACGAGATTCAATTGACAACTAATGGAGAAAAATCTTTTTTCATATCCAAGTTTCAACGATGAGCTTGCGATGAATTCGATTGTTTGTTTCATTTTTCCCACATATTCATACCAAGCTATGATGCAAGAAGTGTCCTTTGGTTCCTTATGGTTCTTGGAAGTGAAGAATGAAGGAACACAGGAGAGTTGGATGCAACGTTTTAATGTGAAGTTGTATTGGTAAAGAAGTCATCATTTGGATTTTTTAATTCCTCACATGAAAGTGATTCTTTTCATATCCTTTTGTCAAGTAAGGTTGAATTTGGAGTAGAGGAAGTTTTAGTTTTAGCGATGATTTCATCGGAGGGTTAGTCATTTTACCAAAGGTTTAGTGAACCTCCTACTCCACGAGATGTTGTTATGGGGGTCGGTCAAATCCGATTAGGGCGGTTATTTATTTATGGTAGTATATTTCATTTTGCATTTGCTATGGATACTCCTAATACCATCCATGCAAAAGATATTATTATTATTGTTTCATTCAACATTGTCATCGTGTCCCTCTTCATCATGATAATTATCAAGTTCCATGGATTTTTTTCTTGGATGAATATGACTAATTATATGAAGTCGTGAAATTTGAAAGAGAAACCTTATTCAAATGTAACATGACACTACATAGTGTGCTAATTTTTGTGATTGAATATTGAACAAATATTAAATTTCATATTTATAATTATTTCTCCTTATAGTCCCTTACAACATTTCTTTACACCCTTTACAACAATATTTAGGTTAAATCATGGTGAGGGGAATTAAATTTATCTCCATTTGAAACAATTAAATAAAGTAAGTTTTATAAAACATTAAAAGCTTTAGGGATCCTAAGTGAGTGACTATGATAGTTTACTTTTTCAATATAAGTTTGTATTGTAAGTACACATGTAAATATCATGCAAATTCATTGAAATATACTTTGTAGAAGTTTTAAGCCCACAAAAAAATATCATATTATATATAATATATTGCATATTGTATCTTTCTCAATGCATCTTAGAAACTACATTATAATATCAAGGGTGGTCATTTCTAACCCCATTTTTATTAGAAATTGCAATGTGAGGTTGAAAGGTGTACATTTGGTGTGACGGATTAGGATTCTTATATGTACCAAGTAAGAATATTATTTAAAGAAACATAGGTGAGAAAATATAACTCACATTTCATTTGAGCCCATGGACCATAGAGCAGTATGTGTTAAGGTGTTTTGTTAAGGCGGAGTCCATGGTGAAAACGCCACTCATTTGATGCCACATAGGAACAAATCAATATATAAGTGATATGGGTTGGTGCGGCCAAGGATAGGTGTTCTCATTGGTTTGTTTTTCTATAGTTTAGCTTCCCTTAGGTCAAAGTTCTGAAAGCCACTTTATTTTTTCATGTCCATTTGAACAAACTATATATGAGATATATATATGAAAAAGATTGAAAAAAATAAACATCACATTTCACTTGATATATGATATAATGGAGGAATCGATGTATTTTTGAACCTTATCCATATATTGGGGTCTAAGATATTTTTATGTTAACTATTCTCTCTAGATATGGATTCAAGAGATATAATTTTTCTTAATGTGTCCACCCCATCCATAAGAAACAAGTTTGAGAAAATGAGATTTTGTAAAAAGATACTATCTATGTGGGGGAACACACATTGGTAAATTAATAAAGTGACACATATTAGTAAATTTAATATAGAATAAAGTAGCTAAGAAAAAATATTAAATCTTATGATGATGGAAATTAGTTGAACATTAAAATATTTGGTAGTGCCTTTCATGCCAAAGACATGAAAATGCATATCACCTTCGACGCCCTTTTGTAGTTCAACCTCATATAATTTATGTTTCTAAACGAAATGCAATTTTCATTATATTAAAAGAACTCGGATCTAACCCATAATCGTTACAATTCTTCTAAAAAATATGTTCCCAAAAATTCCTTGAGGATTTGAGATTAAACCTTGAGTATCGGCTGAAATCCATAGTTGAAACTCATGAAATAAAAAATTTTATTCTCATCGAGCTAAATATTTTCCAAATAGCATTAATATCGAAATACATTTGCATCTCGTTCTTAATTTTTTTCCATTTTACCTTTGACTAGCTTCAATTTTTTCTTTAGCTATCTAACTTATTATTTTGCTTGGTGAAGTATATATTTCCTTTTTCCCTCACTTGGATCTAACATGTGCTATATACTATATCTCAAGGATCATTCTTCTAGTTATTATCTCAAATATTTCTTCTACCTTTAATATTCTTATGTGATTCGGGGCGTCTTTCTCCTAATCTACCTAAGAAGTTGTTTTTCTAAGTATTTTTCAAAGAGATAGATGAATCACAAAAAATGTCTGACTTGTCCTTGGCCACTTTTGGAAGATTATACCAAGGTAATTATTTTCAAGAGAAGCATTTGGGGAACCAAACTTCTCGGGATTGTCATAGGTATCCTTTATACATTCCACCTCAACTTGGCTTGTTGTTGAGTTTCCATGAACTTGAGTGGGCATCTTTATTGGATTCTAATGTCTCTTTTTTACTTTAATTGTTGTTGTGATATGGGGTAAGTTCATCTTTAAATAACATATAATTTTCTACCTTGGCACCTTCTCACACTATCTTGGTTTACAACTATTTTTTCCTAGCATTGATCTTTTGAGATTTGGAACGTTTTTTGAAGGAATGGTCTATTTCGTAACAAGATCTACGGGGAAATAAATATTCTCATAATCTAGATTTTTCAACCATAGATAATTCGGGCTTGTCGAATTTGATTTATGCAATAAATCAGCTTTACTAAGTCCATTTTCCCACAAATGTGATAATATGTTGGTTTCAAGTACTATTTTATATCATCACTATGCTCATAAAATCTCCTTAAATAATTTCCTTTAGCTTTAAATGATAGAAGAGTCCATAGATGCAAAGGTAGATTATGAGCCTTACCCAAACTAGAGAAGTATAAATTGAAGGTTTGAAAGGGGTTGAAAGAGGGAACCAATGTTGCTTAAACAACCCTACACTTCCTAGAACCACAAACTGAACTAATTTATCAAAAATTGATACAAAAACTATCTAGCCCGTGGAAAAATATTAAGCTCTGTCTGGAATTAGCGGTTAAATTAACCGATAATCGAGGAGTAAAGATAACCTCGCGGGAAAAATGCATGGAGTTAGGACTTTTTTTCAACATTTACGAATGTGTAACCTTATAAATTTCTTTATATATTTGCATTAACCATTTAAATACCCATTATCATCACTTAGAGAAATATTTAGCAAAAAATCATAGTGAGTTACACAACCATTAGTATTTCTTGTTGTAGCATATTAACTTAAATTTCTGCTATAGCAGCCATCTAGTCCATGATCATTTTAATTCAATTAGTAGAGTCACCTAATTGATAATATCAACGTCATATCATGAAAGAAATTAACATCATCAAAGCGACACAATTAACAATCATAAATAGACACCCGATATACCTGGAAACCGGTAAGTTGAAAACCGAAGAAAAGCGTTTAATTTTATTATTAAACGCTCATGAGTTATCACCCCTCACTCAATGGTTATAAGGGAGTCCATCCCTTGACCATTGTCATAAAATTTACATATAAAAAAAATCTTAAATGAAACATAACTAGCTATAAGTTATTCTGATCATCATGATACCATTTTACCCACGAATCATCAATCTCTGTCTTTGTATTCGGACTATTTCCTTCGGGGGATCATTGTGCAATTAAGGTAATAAACACATGGACTAACAACTCTTGATCTTCCACGATGTTAAACTTGAAATTTCCTTTTCTCAAGTCATCCTTCTTTCACTTGCCATTTACATCGTCGGCTTACACTTGATATAATGATTAGATAAAATATTAATAAACCAATAATCAATCTCTGTTGCTTGACACTTCAACAAATATTTGTATGCATTTATAAAACATAACCACATTGCCATTAGTTTCCTTATTTAACATCATTTCACATGCATTAGTAACAAATAAATCAATATCAACATCATACATAAAACACTAAATACGATCTTACCATTAAAACATATTAACAGAAAGCTTGTTTCCTTTATATAATAATACGTATATGCAAATGCACAACAATATTTTCAAGGTAACTATCCCAACAACATTCTCTTTTTGCCTACTCGTATGTTTTCTTTTCAATATGGATTAATGCAATAGATGTTATATACATGTGAATACATGTTCTTTTCCAAAAACATGGCCTGCAAGATCTATTCATAATGGTTACTATGTATACCAATGCCAACTCTATTTCAAACAAAGTTAACATACAAGTTATAGTTTTGTGCATGCAATAACATATCTTGTTCTTCTTTTGCATGTAAAACATATATTTCTTTTCACAAGAACCAAATAAATATTTCATGGAAAAATAACCACATTTCTTTTTCCAGAAGTCAAACGCATACCACTTATCATTTCATGCATGCAAAGTGACATTTCCCTCTCATCCAAATGTAACCAATAAGCATACTTTAATATTCTCCCAAGATAAAGCTAATACCATAGCTAATCCCTTTAGGTTGGAAAAATACCATATTTTTCCCAAGAAAGGAAACTAACACAATAAATATTATGTGATTGCATCTTCCTTTTCTCTAAAAATCTAATACTCAAAAATATATTTTTCCCATGCATGCAAGCATATATGTTTTTCTCTAAATAATCTTACATAATAAAGCATGTGATTACTCTTTTCTACTCTCACAGTCTAATCCAATAATGCATACAAGGATATATTTTTATCTTATATTCATTTTGAAGGATTTTACTCTGACTAATTATTTCATACAATTATGCAATGTTCCAAATGGGAAAAATATAGGCTCGTGGGAATATATTAAGATATTCCCATATGGAATCTATGATATGGAATTACACGATAGATTTAAACCATAGATAGACTCGCGGGGCATTTACTAGATGCATCTCACCTTCTGAGGAAGGTGAGAAATCCAGGAGAGCTTCTGGCCCATTGTTCATGCATCAGAAGAATGGTGGAACACAACAAGTGTGGGAATGACACTCATCTTAGAGTTTTCTTCTCTTAGGAACATTAGATCCATAGATCTAAACAATGGATCCAAAAAGAGAAGTAAAAACCAACCAAGGAAGAAGCGCTAAATTTCGCTCTCGGAAAAATCTGCAATAGACTCAAAGAGGAGGACATTGTATAAGCAAGCAGTGTGAAAATAATGTAAGAAAAGGGCTGGGTTCCATATTTTAGGCTGTGTGTCAGACCTCAAAGAAAAGTTTCAGCAAAAATAAATGAGTTTAGGGTTTTAACGGATCTCCCACAATCGACACTATTTGAAAATCGGCAAAGAGAGAAGTTAGTAAATAAGCAGATCCTTTAGAAATTAGCATGGAGTTTACTGTAGGAAAGACACTAGAAATCAGCCATTAGACTCATGTTATGAAGTATATGGCATCAAGAAATCAGATCTATAATCAAATTCCTTTGTAGAATCATTGGATTTGCCAGGCAAGAGCAAGAATCCTTCAAAAATAGCGAGGAAAACAGTGGAAAAGCTTCTGAGAAGAAACTTGACAACATTTTATATGAGGAGCTTTAGCTGATGTAGGTTAATATTCAGATCTACAACTGATATATGGCTGAAACATCAGATCCATACCAGATACGGAACTACTCGACCTTCTAAACAAGATCCCTGAGGTTTTATCAAAATAATGCATAAATAAGTGTAGATCTAGCTTTTAATACCTTGAAATTTTTGTACCAAATAAATTCAATCATTATATAATCATGGTCCATATGCAAACAAAGATATGTTCAAAGGATATGGTTACTCATCTTGATGCATGCTTGAAATACTCTCTTCTCTTCCTTGGCTCCATTCTCCATGTATTCTCCTTTTCCTCTTCTATTTCTCTCATGGGATTATAATAAAAAATAGAAAGGAATTAATTAAAATGGAATAGATTTTATAAATCATAAAAGTATTCCAATTTTTTTCCACAAATCATAAAAAATTCCATCTTTTCCTAATTCATAAGCATTCAAGCTTTTCTAAATCCTAAAGTATTCCAGTTTTTCTAAATCATAAAATAATTCCATATTTTCTATCCTACTTATTCAGCTTTCCTAAATCAAAAAAAGAAATCCATAAAGCCTCCATAAATTTGATTTTTCCTAAATCGAGAAAAGCATTCCATAAATCCCTCATGCTTTTTTATTTTAAGGTAGATTTTCTTTTTCCTTATGAGAAAAATATCACTTATCATACTTTTTCCAAATCTATTACTCATTATTTCTAAAACTCACAAAATATACCTTGGAAATCTATAATTTATTTCCATGGAAGAATATAAATTATTATAAATAAAATAATTGAAATAATTCTTCCAATATTATAATCAAACAATTACAGAATATTCTTCATGTAATATCAATATAATAATTAATAATATTTAATTATTTAATAACCCTCATTTATGAGAGTTTTTATGGTGGCTTATGCGAGGATATTACAAACTCTTAAAGAGAACATCGTCCTCGATGTTTATTCTCTTGTTGGAACATTAACCTTTAATTTTTCATTTCCAATTATTTAGGAAATGTAAAATAATACCTAAATCTAATACTTTCATAAAAACTCGGGGAGCATAGCCCTTTAATCATCAAAATGATAATATCAAGTGCACATTGCATTTTTATTTAGGAGTTACACTAGTCTTTCTCTCCACTAGTGTTTTTGCAAGTGTGTCTTTCCCTCCCACAGTGATTTCATTCAAATTCAAACTCATGTCATTAATCTCCGGCCATGTTCCTCTCATATGTTAGGAATTTTTAGTTCAATAAATCATTATTACATCTAACATGAGTTATTTCGATCCTTTATATATTTCCAATTAATCAATTTCACATTCATACTTTTATCAAGTCTTTAATTTCTCTTTGGTAGTCTGAGACCTCTTGGTATTATAAATATTCCCATGAGAAATTTTGAAACTAACCTCAATTCCTATGATCAACCCAGTCGGCTTGATATTTATATGTGTATATAAACATATACTCATTTGTATTTTGCGAATCTGTTTTTACTGAGTTTTGTCAACTCTAGCAGTCAATATATCCACTTTTCTCTAACTTTTTCGGTTAGCAGCTTTATATACTTTCCTAACCTCTATAATTATAAAATTTCAGCATGTATGTATAGATATCTACATGTACATCTATCTATATTCCAGTTAACCTTCTTCCTTCCAACTACTTTTCTGTGATTTATATTGAAAGTGGATAGATGCTCTTTCAGTATTTTAAATATGTTTACAATCTTCCTTTACCCATAATTTTACCACATATATAATGAGGGCTATTCTCTTATGTTATTGGGTGTATCAACCTCTTATGTGTTCAGTGCATATTACAACTCTTCCCCTTAGGTAATGCTTATTTAATTTCTGTTCTGGATTTGTTAAAAATTTCGGTTTATACCCCACAAACAACTCCATTTCATTTTAAAACTGACAAGCTACTGCCGTACATTTGTTATTAGATTTGACATTCGGAAATCTATCATCTCTAACTTTATTACTACGGGGTACTTATCCCGAAGTCAATATAGCTGATACTGCTATTAAATCTTTGGATTTTCAGCTAATAGCTCTGAATTTGCAATTGCATGAGATGCCCAGAACAAACGATCAATCTAAACTGCATAAGAAATCATAACATAATGATTCACTATAAACTTTGCATAAGAAATCATAACATAACAATTCATATAACCTTATATAAAAATTCATAGATAAATCTCCAAATTTATGTATGCATCTGGAAAATCTTATGACCAGTTCTCCCAACCTTGAGAGTTCGTCTATCTCTAGAACTCACCCCCGTGAGATCCTCCAAGAACGAGACTAACCTCAATGCATTCTGGAGTAGCTTATTTAAGCTATGCTCTCCCCAAGCTTTGTTTTTAGTGCAACGTCGGGAATTTCGGGATGCTTTATTCTGTTTACTGAAGCTTCCCTTATTTAGGGACTTTAAAGTTGCTTTCTGCTTTTCCGGCTTTTCAGTTTTTACCTCTTCTGACTACTTTTTCCTCATCATTGGGGAATTTGGAATTTTTCTCAAAAAATCTAAATTAGAAATAACTTCTTTTCAAGGATTTTTGAAAGATTTGGGGAAAGTCTACCTTCCACTGCCTCATGGATTAGGCATGTGATCTCAATTTCTCATTTGGTCATAGTGTATACGCGATATTTTATTCCTTTTTCATAAATAAATAATTAGCCACATCACGCAATAATTATCCATTTAGGTCCACTCCCCCTTTGGATTTATGTTCAAATGTCTAATTTGAAAAGCATAGAGGAACTTTAAGGGGGTGTTACAAAAACTCTAGAGTTATTTCTTGAATACCCCAACTAAAGTATTCATTAACTCAACAATAAAATAAAATATTACCTCATTACATAAATCCCATCATAGCTTCCATAGCCATTGAATCCAGTAAAAATTCAATGTCTAAAAATGATCAATGTCTATAAATCCACTTTAATTTACATAATTTTCCATTGAATATTATCATTAGCATAGGAACATTTATGTACACCCATGCATCTATACTTGACCCACAACATGGGGTCCAAAATTTGTCAAAGCACATTGACAACAATTCATCGCATGTAATATAAGTGGTATACATTCAAAATTTCCACATAATAATAATCATGTAGCTTAGAAAAAGACATTAACATATGTTGCATACCATAGCATGATACTTTATTTAAGGTCTCACCTTAACGGCCATCAATATTGTAGAGAACTAACGATCCCATTGAATATTTAGGACACAAAATGTGATTCTCTTACCATTAGCTTGCAACCATATAAGCGACAACCATTGAGAATTTTGTGAAAATAATTTGCAATCATGAAATCTACAATCACTTTAGCCAGACTTTTTTTCCAGTATGCCAGCATGCAATCTACAACCAATTCGACATTCCATCGGAAACAATTTTCAAGCATACGATCTACATCCATTGAAGAATTTTAACAACAATTTGCAAGCATGCAATCTATGGTGGATAAGGCATTCTTCCAAATGATTCAGCAACACCACAATCTACTACCATTGAGGGACTAGTTAGTAGAGATGAAATAAATTTCCATAAATATGTTTATACTCTCATAGAGATAGTAAAACCAAATTTCCTAGAACATCATGAATCATATTAATATCATCAATGGTAAAATTTCTCTTAATAACGGGGCAACAATCCCTACAACGGTGTCTAATAAGGAAATTTGACCAAATTATGGATCCATTTCTAAACATAACTTTTCTTGGAGATTACCATGGGAGTTACATGATCTCAAGGTATGAAAACCCCTTGATATTAAAGATTAATCACATCCAAAACTTCCATCGATGAAATTATTTAAAATACCAAACGGAAATTGGATCTCTCTCAATTACCACTTTTTGTCGAACACATTGAATGCAAACTTTCCTCTACAACTCTAAATGAAGAA
This sequence comes from Pinus albicaulis, assembly GCA_034641835.2. Lineage (NCBI taxonomy): Eukaryota > Viridiplantae > Streptophyta > Pinopsida > Pinales > Pinaceae > Pinus > Pinus albicaulis. Next base: position 545,029 of record JAXQQM020063830.1, read on the forward strand.
AGAGAGAACCCACGATTATCTTACTATGATTTTTTCATTGAATTTAAGTTCACTATGTGAGTTCTATTTCCTCGCCTTATTTTTTAACAACTAAAGTGATTCAAGTATATATATATTTTATTTCAAATTCCATTGTCCTCTTGAGGGTCAAACCCAACTTCTATATTATTTAGTTATCACACCAACCATACATGTAATTCATTATTTACTCGGTAGTGCGTGATAACTTTAGCCATGTTTTTCCATTTTTTTTCTTATGCACCATAATAATTTTTCTCACATTATGCAAGGTTGGTAATTAATCTACAATATAAACGAGTGAGTGCTCAAGATGGTTCATAGGTACAATAGAAGTTTTATTGTCTTTTATCCACATCCATATTAAATTTCATAGGCACAACTTTTAAAAAAACATTATAAATGTCTACTCTTTCATGGAGTCATTAATCATGCAACATGCATCTCATGTTAATTGTAGTATCTTACAAGTTTAATTTAAAATCATACACAAGATGATGCCCACTAGCATCATACCTCTACTTCCTTTTTTATAATGATTCCCAAAAGCGCCGGTGTTGCAACCTTTTGCTTTGATACCATTTGTAACATACCCCAGATAACCTCGCGGGAAAAATGCATGGAGTTAGGACTTTTTTCAACATTTACGAATGTATAGCCTTATAAATTTCTTTATATAATTATGCATTAACCATTTAAATACCCATTATCATCACTTAAATATTAGCAAAAATGTAGTGAGTTACACAACCATTAATTGTTCTTGTTGTAGCATATTAACCCAAATTTCTGCTATAACTATGCATCGATCCCATGATCATTTAATTCAATTAGTAGATCACCTAATTGATAATATCAACATCATATCATGAAAGAAATTAACATCATCAAAGCGACACAATTAACAATCACATAAATAGACAGGTATACCACGGAAACCACATAAATGCAGATGAAAACAAATAACCGTTTAATTTATTAATGGCAGCTCGTGAGGAATTGTCACCTCACTCAATGGTTATAGGGAGTCATCCCTTGACCATTATGTAAAATTTACATATAAAAATAATCTTAAGCGAAACATAACTAGTATAAGTTATTACAATCATCATGATACCATTTACGAATCATCAATCTGTCTTTGTATTATTCGCCCAGGGGATCATTGTGCCCGATTAAGACTAATAAACTGCATGGACTAACAACTCTTGATCTTCCTGATGTTAAACTTGAAATTTCCTTTTTCTCAAGTCATCCTTCTTTCTTCCCTTAACCTGTCGTCAATACTTGATATCATGATTAGATAAAATATTAATAAACCAATAATCAATCTCTATTTTATTTGACACTTCAACAAATATTTGCTTATTATAAAACATAACCACATTGCCATTAGTTTTCCTTATTTAACATCATTTCATGCATTAGTAACAAATAAATGTTGATATCAAGCATCCTCTTTCCACGAGCAATAAAAATCTTGCATGCACTTTCTATTATTTCCAAAGAAAGCTAACATACTATATAATAATCTTGTGCATGCAAATGCATAACAATATTTTCAAAGGTAACTATCCCAACAATAATTTCTCTTTTTACTACTCGTATGTTTTTCTTTTCAATATGGATTAATGCAATAGATGTTATACTTACGCGTAATGAATACATTTTCTTTTCCAAAAACTTATTTTCCCAAGATCTATTCATAATGGATTTACTATGTATAACAATGCCAACTCTATTTCAAACAAAGTTAACATACAAGTTATAGTTTTGTGCATGCAACATATCTTCTTCTTCACTGCATGTAAAACATATATTTCTTTCCAAAAGAAACCAAATAAATATTTCATGGAAAAATATACATTTCTTTTCCAAGGGTCAAACGCATACCACTTATCATTTCATGCATGCAAAATGACATTTCCCTCTCATCAAAAGATATAACCAATAACTATGCATAATATTCTCCCAAAGATAAGCTAATACCTGCTTCATTCCTTTAGGTTGAAAAATACATATTATTTTTCCCAAAGAGAAAACCTAACACAATAAATATTATGTGATTGCATCTTCCTTTTCTCTAGAAATCTAATACTCAAAAATACACTACATGCATGCAAGCATATATGTTTCTCTAAATAATCTTACATAGCAAAAGCATGTGATTACTCTTTTTCCTCTCTAAAGTCTAATCCAATAATGCATACAAGGATATCTTTTTATCTTATATTCATTTTGAAGAGTTTTAACACAATAATTATTTCATACAATTATCTTGATATTTCCAAATGTCAGATATAGGCTCGGTAGGGAGTATATTAAGATATTCCACTATGGAATCACAATATTATAAATTACACCAAATGAATCTAAACCATAGATAGACTCGCGAGGCATTTACTAGATGCATCACCTTCACGGAAGGGTGAAATCGAGAGGCTTCTGGCCCATTGTTCATGCATGGAAAGAATGGTGGAACACCACGGTAGTGTGAATGACGGACTCATCTTAGAGTTTTATGCTCTTAGGTATTAGATCCATGATCTAAACTAATGGATGCAAAGAAAGTAAAAACCAACCAGGAAGAAGCGTAGGAAATTATAGAGAAAATGCTGCAATAGGCTCAGGAGGACATTACATAAGCAAGCCCGATGTGAAAATAATGTAGAAAAGGGATGGGTTCCCTTATTTTAGGCTAGTAATCGAGACCTCAAGAAAGATTTCAGCAAAAATAAATGAGTTTAAGAGGTTTTAACGAGATCTCCCACAATCCCAACACTAGGCGAAAATCAGCTAAAGGAGAGTTAGTAAATGGCAGTCCTTTAGAAATGGGACCCTACAGCTGGAAGACACTAGAAATCAGCCATTAGACTCATGTTATAGTATGGCATCAAGAAATCAGATCTATAATCAAGTTCCAGCTGTAGAAGCATTGGATTTACTTGAAGCGAGAACAGAATCCTTGAAAAATAATATGAAACAATTGGAAAAGGCTGAAAGACTTGACATATTTCATATGAGGAGCTTTTTAGCTGATGTAAGAGTTAATATTCAGATCTACAACTGATATATGGCTGAAATATCAGATCCATACCAGATCTGGAACTACAAACCTTCTAAACAAGATCCCCACAGAGGTTTTAACAAATAATACATAAATAAGTGTAGATCTAGCTTTTAATACACTCAAATTTTTATTGCAAATAAATTCAATCATTATATAATCATGGTCCATATGCAAACAAAGATATTTTCAAAGGATATGTTCCTCATCTCTTGATGCATGCTTGAAATACTCTCTTCCTCTTCCTTGGCTCCATTCTCCATGTATTCTCCCCCTTTTCCTCTTCTATTTTCTCTCATGGGATTATAATAAAAAAAATAGAATTAATTAAAATGGAATAGATTTTATAAATCATAAAAAGTATTCCAATTTTTTTCTAAATCATAAAAATTCCATCTTTTCTAATTCATAAAAGCATTCAAGCTTTTCTAAATCCTAAAGTATTCGATTTTTCTAAATCATAAAATAATTCCATATTTTCTAAATCATAAAAGCATTTCAGCTTTTCTAAATCCTACTTACTCTGCAATCTAATTTTTCCTAAGTAGAAAAGCATTCCATAAATCCCTCATGCTTTTATTTTTTAAAGGTAGATTTTCTTTTTCCTTATGAGAAAAATATCACTTATCTACTTTTTCCAAATCTATTACTCATTATTTCTAAAACTCATAAAATATACCAACTTGGAAATATAATTTATTTCCATGGAAGAATATAAATTATTATAAATAAAATAATTAAGAAATAATTCTTCAATATTCTTATAATCAACAATTACAAGAATATTCTTCATGTAATATCAATATAATAATTAATAATATTTATTTAATTATTTAATAACCCTCATTTTATAGAGTTTTTATAGTGGCTTATGCGAGGGATATTATAGGATATCTACATTGCATATAATTCATTTGAGCCATGAAAATTCTATATATTAAAATATAGTACAAAAATAAAGAAACATCCTTCATTGCAATGGTTATACGACTTACTTCTAGTGATGCGAGTTACACTCTACTTGTCATCATGATGTTTCTACAACTCACATGCATGTATAATGTGCGCAACACAAAATGAATTATCTCTCTCAAGAGATCCATGCAGAAATATATAATATGGAAATATAGGTTTTTGATCAATATAAGAAACACCCACGTAGGTATGTATATTAAATCTTACTTCTCTATTGGTTTTATAAAAACTCGCATTAAGTGGTTGTGAAGGGACTTTGGATTTTGTGTTTTCAACTTTATGTGTGAGGATTTCCATGTTGCTAGTGATATAAGGGTAGTTGTGTTCCTTGCATTTTTTGAGTGAAAATGAACTTGGTTCATTGTAAGTTATATTTCCATGCTCATTTTATTAGTGCAAGGCATTATGTAGAAGCTTACATTGTTTCAAAGATCATCTTAGACTCTAAATTTTAGGAATGTATTCATAATGTTCTCAATGTACCTCTCCAAACACCAACTAGGGTATCCTCTATGTTTTTGTTTACGTTTATATAATATTCTACAATATATGTGAAGTGAGTCAATCTTGCACATTATTGATGACAACTGAAAATGGTTTTAATATAGAATTACCTCCAATAACAAATGCAAGAAAAAATGATATAAAGTATTGATACAATATTTATTTTGTTTACAACTAATATTCATCACAAATTATCTATTTTAGTGGTGGCGTAATTGCAAGTTTGCAATATGTATAAGCAATTGTGTCCCATTGAAAATACTTGAGGAAGAACAATTTTGATTCTCACAGTGCATTATTACGAGAAAGTCTTCCTCTACCACTAAACTTGACATATTTAATAAAAATAATGTTAACCATATATTTTTGCTACCAATAAGTTATTATTATTATTATTTTAAACTTGGCGTTTCTAATAAAAAATAATAGTAACCATGATATTTACTACTAATAATATTTGATTTCTCAATAGTTTATATATATAAAAAAGACTAACTATTTTTAAAATTAATTTTATATATACAAAATTTAATTTAAAAATATCACATAGATTTTAAATATATTTAAATTTTTACTATTATCATATATATATATATATATATATATTCACATCTCTTTTTAACTATACATTTTTGTTACATATTTGGTTCTCCTTAGTTCATATATATATATAGACTAATTATTTTTAAAATTAATTATATATAAATTAAGTTAAAAATATCACATAAATTTAAAATTTTTAAATTACCATTGTTTTAAAATATATATATATATTTTGCACCATAACTCTCCGCAACCACTATTATGCGCACCCAAAGACTGAAAAACACAGGTTAAAAGAAAGTTAAAATGAAATATAAAAACGGAAAGTTACGTACATGGATTAGGAACCAGCTCCCGAATTTTAAAAAATATCATAAGTTCTAAAATAGTAATACTGAGTTAAAGATTGTTTAATGAACAACAATTAAAAGATAGGTTTAATGAATAGTAGTTAAAAGATTGGTTAAACCTAAGTGAACCCAACGGTCCAAAAAGGACATGCATAAAACTCACTAATACTGAAAGTTACGGACAAGGATTGAACTATATGGTCGCAAGTTTTAAAAAGCTCAGTTTTAAAAAATATCACAAGGATTATAAAATAGTATTACTGACTTAATGGATATTAATTGAAGATTACTTAAAACCAAATTTGAACACAACGGTCCAAAAAAAGCAGCATAAAACTCACTATATCCCTAGTCATTATATACTCGCGCGCCTCATGAATGAAGAATAAGAGAGATCGTTGATTGTGATGAATGTTGAATGAGAGGAGAAATTCAAGAACGAAGAGGAGGAGGTGTCTCATGAAGAAGAATTAAAGGGATCCGTGGTTGTGATGAATGAAGAATGAGAGGAGGAAATTCAGGAATGAAGAGGAGGCCGAAAACAACAGCACGAGCGATGGACTGGATTATTCATGTAGGAGAGGGTAATTTTGAGTAATTTGTTCCTTTATTTTATTGTATGTTTATTTCATTAAAAAGAGACATTTGTGTAACCTGACAATTTTTTTTCCTGTTCAATCTACAGGTTAAGCATGGATGTTCTCTCTCTCAAAATATCTGATGTAAAGTTTTATGTTGTCTGTCTTATGGAGCGCTCCATAAATGTTTTGTGTAAAGTTTTATGTTGTCTGTCTTATGGAGCGCTCCATAAATGTTTTGTGTAGTGTTGTATGCATGAATGTCTTGTGTAGTGTTATTGGTATTCTTGTAATGTGTTGTGTCTTGTGTAATTTTTTTTGTGTGCTTATGGTTTTTGTTAATTGAGAGAGAAAGTCATGGCTGCACTGCTGTAGAAGAGCCCAATTGATTAACAACAATTCAGAGTGAGTTGGTACTCATGGAAATATTTAAATTCATTCCTCTCTCTTTTTTCTTTTTTACTTTTCTAATGAGCTGGAATTTATATACAGGAGCTGGAGCAGCTTTTCTAATGCTTTTTTATGTGAGAAAAGAATGAGTTTTCCACAGCTTTTGCAAACACGAGTTTCCATAGTTTCAATAGCAAATGAAAGATTCCTATGAAGCAAGGTTCAATAGCAAATGAAAGATTCCTAAGGAACAAGGTTGGTATTATTGTTTGTGAATGGCCTGGTTTTCATTTGTTTCTTTTTGCAGTTTAGAATATCTTTATGATATATATTTTTCGAATAATTATGCTGAGTGGTGGTTTTTTAGTTCCTCTGTGTCAGTATGTAATTTTTTTCCATAGAAATTGTGCCGTGGATTTCTGTAATTTCTTCCATAGAGATTGTGCCATGGATTTTTTCCATAGAAATTGTGCCCTGGATTTCTGTAATTTCTTCCATAGAGATTGTGCCATGGATTCATTCGACACATGATGGAACAGCATATCATCCAATCATTATCGAATGGTTGTGATAGCCTTTCTTTCCATCCATCTTTCGTCCTTGCTAAGTTAGTTCCATCAATCGTTCGGCCTATAGAACAACAGGAATTCTGTCATCCCAGTCGTCGCTATTGACAGAACAACAGGAATTCTGTCGCTATTGACAGAACAACAGGAATTCTGTCTTCCCTATTGACCGAGCACACCTTGGTCAATAACATTCCAAAATCTTGTAAAATGGCTCTACTATATCATTAGCTTGCAGGTGATACGGTGTCGTATTGTGGTGATGAATCATGAATTCCTTTACCCATTACGCCACTGCTCCATGAAAAAAATGCTGATTCCTAGGGAAGTTTTTGCGACCTCACACTCCTCCTCTACCTTTGCTCCAGTCAAGACCTCCCAAGCCTCATCCCTATCCTCGCACACGTAGAATTAAGCTTGGTTTAGTCAGTTGAGGCACTGCCAAAGCCTATAGAGGCACCATGAGAGGCAGATCTAGAAAACTCTAAGAGAGACCATTTCTATTGATTATTAATTCATAAGTGACAGCTAAAGAAACCTCAGAAATTCCGGGGTAAGACCTATCTAGAAATAAATGTCTTCCCCCACCAGTTACAGATCTAATTCTAGAAGCATTTCTAGATATCACCACGCCAACTGAATTACAATCAGTTCTATTTTAGACATAGCTTTATATTTTAATTAGCATTCATGGGATTTTTTTATTTGTATTAAGTAATCAATTCAATTAACATTCACTGAATTGTTTTATTTCTATTATGTAATCCAATTCAATTTTATTATGTTTCTCTACCTTATGGGTTATGGCATTGCATTCGGTTCTAATTGTAAATATTAAATTACTAAGGTCTTAATGAAATTTCCAACAATTAGTCTAAATTATGAGTCAGTTCATGCGGACTCGTGCTGGCCTCATGCATAACATGGGAACAATTACATGTACAAGTTCTACTTGTAGCAAGTGAAGTCGATCAACAATTAATTGGAGACTTATGAGTGTCTTAGTTGTGATAAGTTCAATCCGTGAGATATGTCTATTAGTATTTTTTGAGTTTGAGTTCATGGGAAAGAAACCCGTCATTGGTTGGTAGTCAAGAACAGGTGATATAAAACAATCATAAAACTTCACGCATGCCCACTCCCTAAACAATCATACAACTTCCCGCATGCGCACTCCCAAAACAATCATACAACTTCACAACGATCTCCTAAAATATTAAAAGATTCCTTTTTCCCTATGTGTGTTATTAATTACGTAGATTTATAATTAAAAGATTCCTTTTTCCTCTGTGTCTGTGTTATTAATTACTTGGTTTTATTATTAGGGTTGCACATGGCAACTCTCAAATAATCATAAGATTTTTTATTTTTTTTCTCAGTTATTAATTACATTACGTAGTTTTTCTAATTAATTATATAGCAATGCTTACTTAGAGATCATATATATTTACCTAGAATCAGTGTTATGCATTTACAATTTAGATCTTATATTTTATTATCATTACTTACTCATTATTTTATTTTATATTTTAATTTGAAAAAATGTATAATTTTTTTGTTTTTCATATACCCATTGTATCTTCCTTGTGCTGAGCCAGATACTATTTCCTTTTAATTCGAATAGAGTATGGAGTAGTGAATATCCATATCTTACCCAACTTTAGAGTTAAACAGTTTCAAAAGCTAGACATGGGGTCTATTTAATTTATTTATCAATGAAGTTTCATTAATAAAAGCATGCTATTGTTTCATTGAAGTTAAAAGTTATAGAATATGTTTTTTTTAATTTAGTTGTTATTATATTAAATTTGTAAATTATATTATATTGATATTATTTTATACAATAATATTGTATTAATATTTTTTATTAATATTTATTATACATTATACGTTTATATATATGATGTATCTTTTTATGATTTGTACATTTAATTATGTTGCAAGTTTTTATGAAGGATTTGTATATTAACCATATTATTTGAATTTTTTATGTTTGCAGAAAATTTATCAATGTCAAAAGGAGATTGCTCATAGTCGAAGACATTAGCTATTTTTATGTTTTGTAATGTTGTAATTAGAAACAAATATACATTTTTTGTTTAGATGGGCCCATCAAAGGATGTAAACTATCATTAATAAAAGGTAGACTTTTTTTTGGGGGAGGGAATTCAACCCCTCCAAAGGCTATTAGGAAGGTCACATTTTTAACCCTCCTTTGAGTTGTGTTCCTTGTGTTCCATGGTTTCATGATATTTAGTTTATAAGTAACTCAATATGCACAACCCATGAATATATCATTTTATTATAATAATAATAATTTTTAAACATGTTCTAAACATCCTTCTACATACACCTAAATAATAAAATCACTTTTACTACACATAAATAATTTAACATTTTTTCAATGTTTTAAACATTCTCCCACATACACCTAAATGGAAAAATCACTCTTATTCACATAAATCATTTAAAAATTTTATAATTCTTTATTTTCTTGAATTTGATACAAATCCTCTTATTCACATAAATCATTTAACGGTTTACAATGTTTTAAACATCTTCCCAATGCCTTGCATAAAAATGACAAAATCACTCTTATTCACATACATTATATAAAAATTATAACTTAAATATATTTATTTTTTTTAATTTATATTTTTTTTGGTTTTTGATTTTTGATTTTTTTAAGATTTTTTTTTAATTATATATTCTTATTATAAGTATGTTATTAAGATATTTATATTATATTTTTTCCTCCTTTTCATATATATAGATAAATATTTTTTAATATTTACATATTTCTATTTTTATAGGTTTAAATTAAATACCAATATATTAAACATTTAAATATTTTTATTATTTATTTTTATAAATTTACTCAATATATTTAGGGTGTTTTCCATTATTTAAATATTTTTATAAATTTATTATATTGAATGTGTATGTATTGGTTTTGTTATTTATATACTATAAATATATTCTTGAATGTATATATTTATATATTAATGTATACGAGTTATAATGTATGCTTTGGATTCTTTATTTTTTATGTATATGGATGTATTTTGAGAATTGAAATGGTGTTTTTATTAGTTGCATTAGATAGTTAGAATTTCTTTATTTGATATTTTTGTTTGAGTATGCATTAATGAATAGGATATCTATTTCTCTATGATATGTGTAGAATGTATTATCTAGAGGTTTTCATTAGTTGCATGTACTTTTTAGATGTTTATTCTTCTATGTTTATGAATATCTGTCATTATGCATGCTTTTTGAGTATTCTTTCTAGGCTGTTTATTTGTATGTATATGCATATGTTGTTTGGGTATGCCTTGAGTGTTGAAGTGGTGGTTTCATTTGTATGAAATTGTTTACTTGTATGTATATGGATCTATTCTTTTGTTGCAATTGATGTTTGTTGTTTACTTGTATTTTTTTGTTTGTTTGTATGAATCTATTCTTTACTTGTATTTTTGTATGTCTATGAATTTCTTCTTCATGTGTATGAATATATTCTTTGGTGGTGTGTCTTTTTTACTTGTATTCCCTCTATGTGTATGAATGTCTTCTTCATGTGTGTATAGATATGTTCTTGCCACATTCTAATGTGTGTTATTTAGTTGTATTCTTTGTATGTGTATGAATGTATTCTTAGTGTGTATGAATCTACTCTTTGCTACATTCCAATGTGTCTTTTTTACTTGTATTATTTTTATGTGTATGAATGTATTATTCATGTGTGTATGAATCTATTTTTTCCACATTTGTATGTGTCTTGTTTAGTTGTATTCTTTGTATATGAATGTATTCTTCATGTGTATGAATCTATTGCTTTACTACATTTTATGTGTCTTGATTACTTTTTTCTTTGTATGTGTATGAATGTATTCTTAATGTGTATATGACTTTATTCTTTTCTACATTTGTACATGTCTTGTTTAATTATATTCTTTGTATGTGTGAATGTATTCTTTTTGGAATTCTTCTTTGTTACATTTGTATATGTATTATTTATTTGTAGATATATGAGCCTAATATGTGCAAATATACTATCATTAATATGATTATAAATATACTATCATTATTTCTATATATATTAATATATTATTTAGCATATTGATATATAAATATATTATTTCTATATATAAATATATTATTTAGAATATTGATTTATAAATATAGTAGTTTAAATAATACTATCATGATCCTAGGACGGATGTGCTGCGAGACGAGTTAGGGTTTTCCACCTCTGCAAGCCCAACCCTAACCTTCACGGCTGTCTGCTCACAACGCGCAAGCTGCGAGCACGCGGAGCCACCCCCACAGCGGCGTAGGCTGCAAAGTAGAATGGAGGTAGAAACGGGGGCGCGGCCACCCTGCAAATGGCGAGTCGGAGATACGCATGGAGGACAAGTCGACAGCAACACGACGAATCGACGACGAAGCCTTCCCACGACGCAAGGACGGAAGCGCGCGGCAAGCCACCTCAACCACTGCTGAGCCATTGCATCGGAATGGCCAAAAATAGATGCACTTTTAGTCATAGGATAAAATGCTAGGATTCGGTACATGAGGGACCATGCCCTCATTGGAAATTTTAGGATTCGGCAACGGAAAAGGCTAGAGTGGATCGCATTCAAATGGAAGCCCAAGAGACGTCTCTCTGCAGCTCGGAGCAAAGGGTTTCTTCACTGCCACCTTCAAGCTAATCGGAAGAAAATAGAAAGAAGGTCATGGATGGAGGCCCATATTTTTCAACTCAATGAGAATATATTTGAGGAGCGGGTGGAGAGATTCAGCACGATAAGGAAAACTTCAGGCGGGCGGCGGTTTTGGTTGGCTCTACTCATTACGCTTGAATGTCGGACGAGAAGCCATCTGCAATAGGATCGAGAGTAGAAGTTCATAAAAGTCGCTGAAGAAACCAAGCTCACGTCTCTACCTCCTATGTAGAATATGTGTACAAATGCACAGGCCGAGCGCCTACCGGATGCGGTAAGTATTTTTCATGATGACTTTGAATGGATCAGCCCTTGGACTATGAATATGTGCCTTTAGATGCGAGAAGATGTCATGCTCATGGACCTCTATGGGGAAGCTCCTTTAAGCATCCCGAGCTTAGAAAAGAGGAAAGAGAGAGAAATGACTCGGGGAGGGGATGGATTTATAAAAGTTGCCCCACGGAAAAAGCAACGGCCTGGCTGGCGGAAAATCTGGCCCCTCGGCCTCCACTCCTTTCCACCGGCAACGGCACAAGGTGGCACGCCAAGGCGATCCCTCATCGGTCAACTCTGCCTCCTCTGACCTTGTTGGCCCCTCGATCCTCCCCCAAATCAACCCCGATCAGCATCTCCATCGCCTACCCCTCCCTCATACATCTCTGTGATATTTCGACCCAAACCCCCGAGCTCAAGCGAAACAAGTCGCATAGGACCCTAGTCTCTCGTTCTTGGAGGGATCAACCCCTATAGTCACCTTGGAACCTCGGATGCGGCGGCTGAACGGGTAATCCAAATGGAAGAGGACAACGACGGCATTGCCATCGATTAATTTGGATCTAACGGAGTTGGAAGAAGCACGTGACAGAAAGGAATTCGATAAGATCAACCAAAAACGGAATCGACCTCTTGAAATTTGCCCTAGCCAAAGTTCAACGACCTGAGAATTGGGGGTCAGCCTGATGTGGGATAGTCGAAGGTGATGAAAGAAACCAAGAAAAGGGAAGAACGCGTGGCAGTAGCACTATTGCCCAGAATGACTTTGGTAGGGATTCGGGACAATATCCCAAGCTTACTAGATTCTTCAAACCTCTTCCAACCGGTTCTCGATGAATTTAATATCCTGGAATGTATGAGACTGTCGTCCGGAAAGTATAGAATAGAAGTAAAGAACTTGTCTGAAGAGGAAAGCCCCATTTATAATACAGCGAGGAAACAGTATAACTGATCGAAGCCATTTGGGCTCTATTTTATCTAGAGCTTGGCACATTATGATACGGTGATTGTGAGGATCTTTGGGATCTTCGAAGCCCAGCAATAGCATGGAATCCTCAAGCCACGGAGGTTAGCAACTTTCATGCCTCTCATAATCTCATTTAGGATACTTTTCACCCTATTGACACCAACATCCATGGACACTTGTCCAATGTTTATTTCCCCAAGATCATCTTAGTAGGTGGCACACATTGCCCAGGCATCTCGATTCAATCGGTCATCCCCTCACGGATTACCGGAAATTTACAATATGATCATGCGGCTATTTGAAAAATGTTTGGAGCGAGGCCGGTGGATAAACGCCCACTTCAAGGACATCAACGATGGCGACATGGATATCCCTTAACGATGGCATGTTCCACTTGGAGAAATCGCCCGAACGGGCGAAGACAACACATCGCCTCAAAAGTTTGGATGCGTTTCTCTTATCGGACAACGCTATCCATGCGGGCGGAAAATCTTGGGACTATCCTCCCTATCCCGGGATCTGATCATTAGCGTCATGTGAGTGGCAAAGCATAAGTTTCACCTTAAAAAGCCCTTCGGAGTTCGAAGCCTTTTATTTGCACCTCCTTCTACGACTTGGTTCACTCGGTCTGGAAAACTTTCATTAAAACGAAAGGATCCAAAATGTTCCAATTTCGAAAAAACTCAAATGGTCAAGGAGCACATCAAAGATTGGAACCCACGACATCTTTGGCAACATATTTGCGAGAGAAGCGAAAGATTAGACAAATGAAGAGCGTACGAGCGGGGGGCTTATCACCTCTGGAAAAAACAGATTCTCTTGCATCCAAAGAAATCGAACTACAAAAAGGAATTGGAGGACGAATGCAAGCGAGAGAATCTACAACGACAAAAATCTAGGATTATTCCAGTTGGAGAGGAAGGAGAGCGAAATGCCGAGTTCTTCTGCTTTACAACCATACAACGAAGAATGCAAAACGAATCTACCACATCACCAACCAACAAGGGAACGCATGGAGCGGCATGAGGACATGGAAAGAGAGTTGGTAAAGCTACTTGAGGATCTTCAAAGACGAATGCTAATGACATGTCCCGTATTGATCAATCCACCCACGAAGCTCATTCCCAAATTAATCAACGTGGCCTGATCAAATGCGCCGTCCAATCTCGCCTCAAGAGGTAGATCTTGCCATGGCCCAACTCAAAGATGGCAAGCTCTGGGCCGGATGGCTTCACAGTAACTTCTTCCACCATGCAGGATCTCATTAGAGAAGGAGTTTGGCAAGCAGTGGAGGAATCAAGAACAATGCACTAGATCCTGCCCTCCCTCAACTCCACCTTTGTTGCCCCGATGCAGAGAAGAGCAACCCGACGGGCACGAAAAATTTAGGCCCATTGCACTTTAAATGTTATTTACAAGGTCATCACTAAAGTCATAGCCAACGGACTCAGCCTTCTCCCTCTCCTAGGCCCAAGGCACGAGCAAACGGGCTATGTTGAAGGGAGACAAATGCTGGATGGCATCATTCTTACTCATGAAATCATTCATTCCTTTGAAAGTCTGAGAAGCGAGGTAAAAATATTTATGTGGCCTTTCAAAAGCCCAGCATGAAGCTAATGTTTATATCCACGACAAATTCTAAGTGCTTTTGGGTTTGATAGCATGTGGTACGTTGGATCATGAACCTTGTTTCCTCTTCTTCCCTTTCCCATTCTTCTCAATGGTTACTCCTTCCCTCCCCTTTCGCCCTTCCCGGGGGCATCGGACAGAAGTCCTCTCACCCTTTCTCTTTGTTCTTATGAGCGGGAGGCAGGTAGACTCATTCATAAAGCCAATGCGGAGCCATGCGTGGTCTTTCCCTTCATGGTCTCCACTTCACCCATCAACAATTTGTTGACGATAATATATACGAATGCATCCCTGGGTCCAAGAAGCTCGTTTAGCTAAAGTTTGTTCTCACTCTCTCTTCTCTCAAGCTTTTGAGGCTAACCATCAATGACTCCAAGTCTCAGATCTTCTTCTTTCATACCCCCATCCTACTCGAAGTCAACATTGCCGTATTCTTGGCTTCTGGTGGCCTTCTCTCTTACGATAAATACCTTGGAGCTCCCTCCTTGATTGCGCCCATCAAGCACTCTTCTGGAATCGGCTCCTTGAGAAAGCTGAGATCCGGCCTCTCTCTTGGACCTTAGAGCTCTCAATATGGTCAGTCGACTCACTCGATCAAAGCTGCTACAATCCATGCCTCTTTACCTCCACCCAATTCTTACGGCCAGAAGCTAGGTACTCCATGAATCAAAACTCTCCAAATATGCTTTCTGCGGGGCTCCTCTGACCTCATCAGCAGTAGGCCTTAGTGGTAGACACCGATGCAGCTCCCCCAAAGCGAATCGCGTGCCCGGCAGAGACCCCATGCCGACGATGCGATCATGGCGGCTTCCGGATTTGGTGGAGATGGGTCTCCAAACCTCAGCTCCTTAGGCCCAACTTTGGACAGCCAAGTATGCCCATGACATAACTACTCCGGACACAGTTCGATTAACTCCTATCAATTAGGGCTCCTTGATATGGAAGCAGCTGCAAAGCGGCACTATACACTCATCCAACACTGACATAGCTTTTGGGAAATTCACGATAGTGTCTATGATGCAGACCGGACTCACAGCCTTGAGAATCCACCCTTTCTTCAGAGAAAAGTTTCCCTGCTCAACCATGGGGCCGAGTTGGACTAGATGGAAAAATCAATGAGTATTGGATGGATACGAGGCAATGGGTATCGACGTGGAAACCATGTGGCCCTGTGGGCTGTGACACGGAACCCATTGCCACGGATCTCGACCGGGAACTACAACAAAGGCAAATCGAGCTCTTCGGATTCGACATTCTCGGATGGGGTCACATCACCTGCAAGGAATGTTCACCACCAAGGAAGCCTACTCCCGATGCACCCTTCTCCCGTGATCCCCTTTGGCGGATGATCTGGAATCCCCACACACGGCCTAAAATATCTACCTTCCTCAGCTCTTAAGTCATAAAGCGCATTCTCACAGGATAACCTTGATTCTTGAGGCTTTATTGGCCTCTCGGTGCCCCAAGCTTGTCTTATTAATGATGAATCCATCCAACACCTTATGCTGCTGCGTTGGCGCGACTCCCTTTGGAACAAATGTAGCTTTCGATGCGGAAGCGCAAGCCCTCTAGTGACATCACTTTCCTCCTCACTTAATTATTTCATAGCCATATGACTCTACCCTTCTCGACACCCTTTGGATGCTCCTCCTTGGTTTGATTTTACGGACTCTTTGGAAAGAGCGCCCAATAGACGCATTTTCAAAGACGATCCACCTCCTTGGATTCTTTGTGGCTCTCCTTCATTGGCAACCTTGGAAACTAGCCCTTCGTGCCCGAAAGCGAAAAAAGATCTCCCAAACAATGAAGAAATCCTCTCCTTGAAGATGGAATCTCAAATTGGGGATCACTACGAAGCCTCGAAACATGAATCCTGGCCTCTACGAAATGGACTCCTCGGGAGTGCTCAAACTAAACTTCGATGGAGCTTCCAAGGGGAATCTGGGCAAAGGCTGGTTTTGGAGGTATCGTTAGAGACTCTGAGAGATTCGGCCACCTCTTCTTTGGGTCCATAGACGGGACACTAATAATTACACGCGAGCTTGAAGGCCTCTGGCAAGGCTTGATCTAACGCTTTAGCACAATTTTCTCCCCATCATTATCGAAGGGACTCTGGAATCCTCATCCATATTGCTAATCGAAGCTTCTTTGGAAGTAGATCACCTTTAAGGTGACTCTGCAGTTGAGGCGTCTCATTTGCCGCATTGCGAATAAGTGAATGGCTCCACCACACACTGAGCCATTTCCTTCACCCATGTCATGAGGGAAGGCAACAAGGTAAGCGATCTCTTGGCCAATTTTGGCATTGAAAACGATAGTACGATAGCTCATGGCCCCCTCACTATCATACATGATGAAGACACTCAAGCAATTGCGACATCCACGGTGCCTGAGGATCGCTTCCGTCGGATGCGGCGATGCGAGAATTAAGGGGCCATCGGCATCAAGCGACCCCAATGCAGAAACTGCATGCCTTGCCCACATGGCTTCACGCGCTCACGGCATTGGAGTTATTAATATGCCTTGGAGGTACGTTCAACTGCCAATTAATTGCACCTCCGCTCATGGTATATGGCGTTGATTATGTTATTCGCTTTCACCATGGATGATGAACGAGTCTTTGGGCGACATGAGAAATTCGATTCCTCTCGGAAGTGCTTGTCCTCCTGGTTCGGCTACTTAAGAGCGCAAAACACAAAGCGGGTCGGCGCGCTAATCTTTTGGCATGCAGAAACTCTTAGGGTGTTCACTTCTTGAAGGCCCTGTTGCCAGAGCGCTCGCCTCTTACGGCAATCGGACTCTCTCTTTACGGGTATTCGCCTCCTTTCAATCTCAGTTTTGAATTCTCGGATTCTCTGCCCTGCGGTGAAATCGAACCTCAGATTACTACTATACTTTTTTGTATAATCACAATCGCCCTGGTGGCCTCATTGTCTCCTCCCCATGCTCTAGCCCATTCCCAAGTCGGCCTTGTTTGCACCCCCATTTTGCTAATCATACTCCCCTTACTCCGACAGAATGCGGGCTCGACGTGGTGGCGGTCGTGGCCTTGGCTCGATATCCCTCCTCGCCCCTTTACGGGCTACGGCTCCTCTTCGACGGAGACGACCTCCTCCTCCCCCACCCTCACCGAGGTGGTAGACGTAGGGGCGGGCGAGCATCGCACCGAGACGAAGGGACGTGAACGCGCGTGCCATAGGTATATCTGCGAGGCGGGCGGCGCTCACCATGCGCCTCCTGTCATTCCTCTCCCCACGACATTCACGCTCCTCCCGATCAGCCCCTCTCTCTGATGACTGCGCCCCTCCGCACGCTATCCCGGGTAGCGGGTTGCGGGGATCCACGATCCGGCCAGACTACACGGAAACTGGCAGTGCGTTTCCATTGCACTTCTTCGGCTCCATCATTCACCGCCCTTATCAACGTATCCCTTCGTGAAGAGATTCCCCTTCCTTTTCCTCCCTCAGCCCCTCCCAGACCTAGTCCCGTCCCTCTCTTCACTTAGGAGCTTGCCTTTGACGAGGAGCACCCGGAGAAGTCAGACGGTCTGGCGGGGAAAGGAGGACGAGCGTGCCCCCGGAGATGAATATGCATAAATTCGAAGAGCCGTGTCTTCGGCAGGCTGATCCTGGGCTCGATTCTTGATGGTTTGTTTCTTGTTAGATACCCTTGTTGGGCGGCGCTATTTAGTTTTTTTTCTTTTTCGGTTACTATATGTCTTTATATAGGATTTCGTAGGTTTCCCATCTATGGGCGGTCAATTATATGGTGCGGGTCGGTTTTCCCCATCATGGGCGACCCGAGGCTTCACCAGGGCAATCTGTTAATCAGCTTGAAATTTGGTAGCTTTCAGCGGTCTTAGCGAGTTTGTATCAGTATCTTCATAATTAACTAAATTAGTCTATTTATTATAGTAGTTTAAATATTAACTTATAAACACATTACTTTAAATATTTGTGAAATTATTATTATTATTTTTATTTTTATTTTTTTTTGTTTTTTTAATTAACTTTTTTTTTTTATATATCTTTTTTCTATATAAATTTTAATCATTTTATATGAAAAAATAATATACTTATTACCATAAAACTAAAAAGGACATAATATTATCCGACAACCTACACTTCAATTAAAGATTATCGTGTTATAGAGTATCATGCAAACCATGAAACTAAAACTAAAAAGAAAAACAACAGAAAATTTATAACAACATCAATTTTTAACAACACATATCAATTAATTATTTAATACTAAAATCAATACAATAAATATTAATTTAATTTAAAAAATTTCATTCATTTGGATAATTTACTAAAAAAAAATCATAATACTATAATTTAATAATATAGGGAAAAAATATTAATTCTAAAGTTTGGTTAATAATAATAATTTTTTTAAATATAATAAATAAAATAAATACTTATTAGTTTTAAACTAATTAACTTATAAAATAAATGCAATTATCAACATCATAATACTTATACTCAATTTTCAACACATGCATAAAATAATATTAACTCTAATCTTCATTATAATTGTGATGTGTGTGAACATGTCACATTGTGAGTCATTATGTGTAATGTTTGTGGCTATGTGTATGTTTGTGTGCACCCTATGTTTGTTGTGTGCATGTATGCATGTGATTGATTATGTCTCATTGGCAATGGATTGTGTGGGTGCGTGTTTGTGGTTAGTCCCATGTCAATGATGGACCGTTTTTGGGGTCATATAAGCTCTCACCTTCACATGGTTAACCCTGTTACTAGAGATTTTACATCTCCAAGCCAAGAAGAACTTTCTATATATTGTTTTTTAACTTATTTAAAACATAACATTAATTTTGAAATATTAAAATGTTTTTTTAATAATATTTTTATTGTATTAAAAAAGTGTAAGACAAAAATTATAAAATAAATAGAAATATTTATCATTATTTGAAATTTAAAATAAAATAATTACATTAATTGGCAATTAAATTAATTATAAAAATAAACTAACATAATTATAACAATATTTAAACTCAATTATTAAGCATTATTTTAAATTTAAAATAAAATAGTATATATCTACATATTAATGGACAATTATATTAATTATAAAAATAAACTTAACAGAATTTGAAAAATTGTATAAGCATGGATTATTATCATGGTTTACTACTAAAAATATTATAATATATAAACATAAATGACACTTTATTATATTTATCATTCATATTTAATTACTAAAACACAATAATAAAATAAAATAAATTTGAATATTTATTATTATATTTTATTAAAATTTAAAAAATATATAAAATGTAATTAAAAATATTAAGAATTAAATTATTAAATATTATTTTTAATTAAAATTAAAGTAAATGTATATTTTTTGGAGAGGGACTCTCTAGCCTAATATAGTGGAGATGTTATAATGTATTCTAAAGAAAAATAAAAAAATTATAAATTAAAATTAAAATTTATATTATTTTGGTAATAATATACTTTAATAATATAACTACAAAATATTAATTCTAAATTTTTGGTAATAATAATCATTGTTTTAAAAACAGTAAAGAAATCAAATATTTATTAATTTTAATAAAATATTAATTAACTTACAAAATAAATGTAATTATCAACATCTTAATATTTATATTAAATCTTAGTCATTTGCATAAAATAATGTAAATTCTAAAATTCATAATAAATATTATGTGTGTGAATATGTCACCTTGTTAACAAAGGTGTGTACTTTTTGTGGGTATGAGTATGTTTGTGTGTACCATTTGTTTGTTGTGTTCCTAGATGCATGTGAATGATTTTGCCTCATTCAAAATGGATTGTATGCCTTTGTGGTTAGTCCCATGCAAATGATGAACTAGTTTTGGGGTCATATAATCTACCACCTTCAAGTGGTTGACCCTATTAGTAGAGATTTTACATCTTTATTAATGATGAACCATTTTTGGAGTCATATAAGCTATCACCTTGAGGTGGTTGGCCATATATATATATATATATATAATATTTATATATTTATATTAATAAACTAACATAATTTCAACAATGGTATAAGTATGGATTATTAAAAAAATTTATTATAAAAATATTTAAAGGAAATATAAAATGTAATAATAAAATCATTAAACATTTATTATTATGTGCTTTATTAAAAATTACAACATATAGAATGTAATTAAAAGATATTGAAAATTAAATTATTAAATATTATTTTAAATTGAAATTAAAGTAAATGTATATTAGTGCTGAAGTGACATTTTTTTAGCTTAATATGGTAGATGTTACACCTTGTACTTCAGTGAATATTAGCTAACGAGTTACTAAATACTTGAGTTAGTTTTTTTGGTTGATATTACTTTATTCGTAAAATTGTAGTTAGGAGGTTAAGAGGAACTTCACGAAATTAGTTTGATTTTGAGGTCAACATGTTAATGAATATTCTTTTTTTCGTATGGTACATGAACGACTTGTTTTCGGATTAATAGGTTTGGAAAACTCAAGCATGAGACCCTAAACGGTTTCTCTAAATACGAGAGAGTTAAATGGTCATGCTTTCCTTATCCTTCCTGGGGTAGAGATACAAGGCTCTCGGAGGAAGGAAAATGGGTTCTTTTCACTTTTCATATGAAAGAAACATAAAGTTTATTCGAGAAGGAAAAATTGGACCAGAAAGTGTTGTGCACAGTGGAGGAGAATAGTTCTTAAGCTAGGTTAGTCCCAGTGGAACTCTCTCCATATTGGCAGGTTTTCACACTGGAGGGTAGCGTCTTGTTCTATAAACGATTAGGAAATATAACTTCCGTAAGAGGAACTCCTTGGTAGTTGTAAAGCTCAGGGGAACTGAGACATGATTATTGAACTTACGGTAGGGAGGAGGGTGCTCCTCTGTTTGAGTTTTTAGACTATCAAGAGGAATCATAAGTATTTTCTTTAATTATAAAACATAATAGTAGGAATGTAGCTAAGGTTGTGAATGATAGGCTTATTCCTAATTCAAAAGATTATAGTAGTACTGAAATGTATTAATCTTGTTTCTATAGTCATTTTAGTAAGTTCTATTGCAATTCTAAAATGTTGTTATATATATATATATATATATAATCATGCATAGGAAACAGATTTATAGATGTATTTATCAGAATAAAGTTAATAACAACCCAGGTTACAAACAAGCATTAGGTAATAGTATATTAGTGGTATGTTGATCATGAAATGTGCAGGCCTCATGCCAAAAACCTTTGTATAACCCTAGTAAGGACAAGTGGTCTGATTTTCGAAATACTCAGCTAAAGCACATGGGTTCCAGTTGGAATTTTCTCAACATCGAAATAAAATAAAACTACTAAAGTAGGGAAACCCCAATTATAGAAGTAAATACTATAACGAAAAAACTCAAAATAAAACTAAACTGCTAAGACTGCATGAAAACACCGAAAACTATAATATTTTCATTTTTAAAATATTGAGCTAGTATCAACAAGTAAAAATATATGTCACTCATTGAAAAATAAAAGTACCAAATTATGACTCTAAAACAGAACGGGCCCATAACCATTAACAAATCAAAAGATAATAAATGTGCAAACTAGAAAACACAGAGGGTTACATTAAAAGAACCAATTAACTGCTAATTAAATAAAGTAACCATTGTTATCTAAGGTTTAAGTAAGTAAAACAAAACCATTACCATTACCTAAATAGGTATTACAATACAAAATTAAACAAGTTTCGAGTGTTTCCAAAGTATCTTACTGACCAAAGAGGATAATTGGTTGGGTCCTGGACACATTGAACCAGCCTTTGGACAACTCAGAACGTAGACATGATTCAAAAGAAATACATTAAGTATAGAAACCTATTAGGGCCAAACCATATTTCATAGTATGTGAACAAGAAACCAAAATTCAATATGTTTCCAACCTGCATAACTAAATAGAGCATAATTTGAGTAATTTTTTAACCGAACCCTCAACTGGGAGACCAGTGAAGAGAACCGTCGGGTAACCATGGAAATTCGAGAGTATTACCTAGAAAAATAGTCAAGGGTAAGTTGGATTTCCATAATACCATCACATTTGAATATGATACCATTAAAATAAAATCATACCTACAACCAACAGAACAAAATCCTCAGGTGGAAGAAAATTATAGTTTTTAGAAGGGATAAAACCTAACTTAACCACTGTAACATAACTAAAATATACCTTGACAGGCGAGATTAGTATCGCAGCTTCACGTGTGTGAGAAGAAAAGGAGAAAATGTAGGTTACAAACAATTAAACTTCCTAAAGTGATTAAACTGCTGGGAGAAGGACTCATTTCTATTTCCTTACCTCAAGTCACCATAGGAGTGTGAAAGATAACTAGAGGCACTGCAACCAAAACTCGTAAGAAATAATACATGCAAGGACCGAAAAGGGATTTTATTTGGTTGAAATGCAAATAAAATAGAGTCTACGAAGAGTTTCTGTGTGAAAATCCAACCTGGGGTGGCCTCATGATGTCGATGGTGTTGAGACAGAATGCTTTTCTATGTTGTGGTAACAGAATTCAAACCACGTGTAGAGAGACAGTAGAGTTTGAGTGAGGAAATGAATGACCGATTAGTAGGGTTTGAGTGGGGGATGTATTACCCTAACCTCCCTTAATATCCTGTAGTCATCATATCACCATCCAAATCTATGGCATAATAATACCACCTCTCAACTCAACTAGCTACCAAGAAGCACCTCTACACTGTTCATGTAAATAACATGAAGGTCATGTGGAAAGTGACTAAGTTAAGTTCCCAGTTTTGACATAGTATGGAGTGATAAATATGTCAGCCTTATCATAGGACTTTAGTGTAATACAATCGTTAAATCCAAGGAACATATCAACCCAGGGACATGTAAATAAATTCAACTCATAAGTGTAATAAAAACAATTTGATTGTGGTACTAATGTAATTGTTGTGGTAATTGCAGAACATGAATGTGTGACATGAATATGTACCCTAAAATATATCATCAATGCTCATACATTATATATATAACACTTTGGACTATATTTATAAAACTTGAACTTATGCCATTACTTTGAATTTTTTATTTTTACTCTTATTAATTTCACGGGTGATTATTTATAATTGATATTAGATCCATCTATAAAGTTGAAAACTAAGTGGGCCATATAATATTAACAAAAGTGTTACTGATGCACGGAGAAATGTAGAAAGCGGTATGAGAAAGGGAATCACCCCACTAGGATGACCAACAGTAGTTGTTGGATATGGACCCCACATGGAGGGACCCCCATAAATATGGGTTCAATAGGTAAAAATGTGTCTGATTAAAATTTTGTTTTGTGAGAAACAGTCCAAAAGTTGTGGGAATAGATGACAACCTTGAGAGCTGAAAATTAAAGACTAAGGTTGGAACAAGAACGGATTATGAAAAGATTATCCGACAGGAAGAACCATAGACATCTAAACCCAAACCCAGAGAGGAGATGAACATCGATAGGTGGAAGGAGGGCAGATTGAGAATGAAGAGGAGACAGAAAATGCTTCGGGTGGTAGAGTAAACAAGAAACAAAAAGTGAAATTGCAAGGGGAGCTTAAAAAAATTAGACAACCAATATTCGACCTAGAAACTGAAGAGGTTTTTGAAACATGTTTAATCAATATGAATAAATATTTTCAGATCTATTATTGTAAAGATAATATGAAATTTAGAATTCTAATCTATCAATTATAGGGAAAATTGATGTAGGAGAATCTAACCTAGGGTTGAATGTTTAGCAAGGGAGTTAGTTTCTTAAGTCAGGATTTAATTAGTTATTGTATTTTTCCTATAGTTTCAGGAGAGAATGAAAATTATTGTAATTAGGAGAAGTTTCAAGAGTATTTTGGAATAATTGAGATATTTGAGGGTTAGTTAGATATTATCTAGAAATAAGGGATTGGGTGAGAGATTTTATGGATCACGAGAGACATTGTAGGAGTTTGTTTAGGATCTAGAACCTAATATGGGTTCAGATCTACTTGTATAAATATAGGTGAGCCCATGAGCCATGAAAGTGAATGAGAGAGAGGAAGGAGAGGCTTATTATTAGGCCAATGTTCTCTTGTAAATATTTTATTTATTAATTAATTATTTCTGAGACTTTATATGCATATGTATTGTGTATATTTTCAATTTTGTGTTGTCATGTGTATCTTTAAGTTGCAGACCCTATTTTTTGTGGCATCATTTTTGGTATTAAAGCAAGGATGAGAGAGCAGTGTGAAGTTCATGACCAACCTTAAACTAGGTGTTGAACGAGTTTGTAAAATAAATTAGCATGAAAAGTGTGAGTGTGGAACCTGTGATATGGGTAAAGGTTGTGAGAACACTATGTATGATGGTTGAAGCCATGGAAATGTGAAGCCTATGCAACATAAGTTAATGAGTTTAACATGACAAAAATTCTGATTCTCGGAATATCGTGTGGAATGTTGGAGACCTTGCAAATATGAATCGAATAAATTTTCTTACGAAGAATGAAAGATTTAAATCCCTAAATTATCTGTCAATTGTGCTCTTCCCATGAAGACAACCATTTGAAGCTTTGAAGTGTTGCAAATCATGATTTGTCCTGGATTTCTACAGTTTCCTTTTACTTAAAAATTTGTTTATTAACGTTGGAGGTTTTCATATGGTCACAAGGGAAGATTTTATGGTAGAAAATGGTAGGTTTTGATGTAATATCAAAATATTCAGTGAATTAAAGCTATTTGAGGCAACATATGCCTTAACTAGTAACGAATTCATATCCAAAATATATTTTGTGTGATTTTGAACGAGAAATATTATGTTGCATGCCTTTTTACATGACATTTATATTTTTAAAATTTCAAAAAGTTTCTTTGATTGAGATTTAATTCAAAAATGCTAAAGCTTTGGTCTCTGTGTGGAAATTTGAAAAAAGTATGGAGATATAGTGTTCCTTTTTTCAGAAAATGTATACTATTGATTTTGATAGAAAACAAACAAATTTTTAAACATAATATTGTTGATGTAATGAGGGTAAACAAATATTAGCATGATTATGTGTGAAAAAAAAATATTACATTTATTTCTTGTAACCTAGAAATTAAAAGTAAGTGTTGTAGGCATGTCAGAGTGATTGGAGATACTAGGTAAGTTGCATGTCATATTTGTGAGGGATAAAAAAAATTGTTTGCTACTATGTGCACATTGGTCTTGATAAAGTCTTCATGTGAATTGATAACGTGGAGTTGAAGCATTAAATCAAATCCAGTAGTCATATTTGTTGTGTTTAAAAGGAATTTTGGCATTGGATTATTCCTTCAACACTAATGTTATTCACAAGGTTTTAAGTTCGTCTACAACAAATTTGAAGTAAAATTAAGTAGTAAAGGTAAAGGTGAAAGTAAATGATAAAGATAAACTCATGTTCTATCAAAAAAATATAAAGTACAAATAATAATTTGCATATGGGTGGAGATAAATTATCTGGTTAAAATAAATGTTGAATGATAAATGGTGAGTTGTTGCACACAATTTTGAGTGGGTGATCTATGGTTCCATAAAAGCACATGTGGGTTTCAAAATGCATAGCTTTAGTTATTCATGGATTGTAATGATGGTAATGTATGAAATGGTATATGCTCATGGTTTATAAAAAAATCATGAATGGTATATATATATATATATATATATATATATACCATCAATAAATTTTCAAGGTACTTTAATTTGTATATCGGTTGAAATATCTCTTTAATTAAATGAAGAGTGTACGTGATGGTGAACATGATAAAGGATATGAATATGACTATGCATAGTCATTCGCAAAATTCAGGGAAAAGTCACAGTGATGCTATAGAATCTAACATAAATGATGAAGAGTTCGAGAAATAGATTATTGAGTTGAAGACATGACTTGATGTGTTGGTGGAATTTTTACAGATTTAGAAACATGGATGGATAATGAAGAAGATAGTTATATGGCCAATCAAGAAGTTGATTTCAAGGAGACAGAAACACAAGTTGAAATTTTTGTTAAGGGAAGCGAAAACACTCCAAATAACTAAGATGGATGTATGCATTTGTGAACTAGAACAAGGACTGATGCTTGGTGAGGACGATGATGATATGAATATATGTTTGATTCCCATAGATAGTTCCACAAACTATTCAGAAGATGAGGATAAATACTTGAGGACAAAATCATATGTCGAGACTATAAAGCCTTTTTTTTTTTAATTTGACAATTGGTGTGTGGATGCATGATGTGGTGAAGATGATGGAAAAGGCTCTAATTCAATTTCATGCAAGGATGAATACCAGTGTGTTGAAATGATTTCTGAAAGAGACAGTAAAATCTTGATTGAATGTGAAAAATAACTACAATTTCTAGAGAAGATGTTCAAGGAACCTAAATCTAATCAAGTTTCAATAAAGAAAAGAAAATTTCAAGCAGTAAAAATGTGGAATGTGAATTTAAGGTTAAAGATGATGAATCAATATTCCAACTAGTAACAACAAACTTTAATTAAAAACTATATTGGATATTGAAATTAAATAATTAAGGAAACTAATGGAAAAGACACTTAAACCAAGATATTGCAAGATGAGTCAAAAGGACAAAAACAAGATACATTTGACTACACAAATATAGATCAAAAAATAAGGAGGATAATTGTAGCATAAAATTTGGAAACCGAAAGAATTAAAAGTCATAGCCATTGAAGTAAAACAATAAAGAATGGATGATCAATAACAGACTAAAGTTTGGTATCGAGGATGAGTTTTATCAACTTATGAAGATATATGGTTGGGAGACCATAAATTTATTTTACCTCGAGAGTTTGATGCAGGAGCATCTAACCTAGGGTTGAATGTTTACCAAGGGAGTTAGTTTATTAATTTAGGATTTAATTATTTGATTTATTTTTTCTATATTTTTAGGAGAGAATGAGAATTATTGCAATTAGGATAAGGTTTGAGAGTATTTTGGAAGAACTGAGATATTTGAAGGTTAGTTAGATCTTATATAAAGATAAGGGATTAGGTGATATACTTTATGGAACATGAGAGCTATATTCAGAGTTATTTTAGGATCTAGAACCTACTTCAGGTTCAGATCCACTTGTATAAATCTAGGTGAGCCCATGAGGCATGCAAGTGAGTGAGAGAGAGGAAGGAGAGGACAATTATTGTGCCAATATTCTCTTATAAATACTTTATTTATTAATGAATATTTTTTAGACTTTATATGCATATTTATTCCGTATATTTTCAATTTTATGTTGTTTTGTATATTTTAAAGTTGTAGGACATATTCTCTACGGCATCAAAAAACAACCCTATGGTGGGAAGAAATTAAAACCATTTGCGGGATTGATGAACATGAGGTTACATGGGACAACTTCCATAAAAAAATAAGGAAAAGTATTTAATAGAACATTTTTATGACGAGAAATAGAAAGAGTTCCATGATTGCAATTCACGTTTTTCATGTATTTCAGATTTTTCGTATAGAAGAGTCGATCGAAAGTATGTGACATGGGTACTCCTTATATGAGGAATTAAATTTTTCATCCAACGAGTAATCCCGCTCAAAATTTGAGCAAAACATTAGGGAGATAAGTTGAAAATACAAGTTGAAAAAGTAGTTTTATTATTTTATTATTTTCTAATATTTTTACTTTTTTACCCCAAAAATGGTGAATCATCCCCCATCGTTTACATCATCATCTTGAATCCTATTGGTTATTATAAAGTTTATTTTGGTTGTACATTTTTCTTAGGAGTGTCATTTTAGACCTCCAAATTTCTCTAATGTCTGGTCCATCGAGACATCAAATTTTCCTTTTTACAAGTTCTAGCCAGATGTCATCATGGGATACATCGTGCCAATTTTCTTGCCATTGAGTAGTGGGAAGCCATTTTCAAAATCCCTGAGAATTTAGTGATGTCCAAAGGTACTTGAATTGAATTTTCTCCCTGCCTTGAAGAGTTGATTACTGCCGAGGTTTTTGAAAGAGTGTTGCAAGACTAGGCTATTGCTACCATGAGTCTTCCAAAAAGAGAGCCTGGGATCCTGAAAGAATTTCACAAAAGCTATGAGATTGGATTAGAAACTTGTGTTGATTGGCCACTTTCCATATTTGGGAGCCTTCAATCTCTAGATTGTAGCAAATAAGATCACCTTGAGGCCAATTTTCTACATATTTAGCTGCCTAGAGCTGGGCCTAAGGAGTATGAGGACTGGACACCCATTTCCACCAAATACAATCCCACATGATGGTGTTTCTTTTCCTAGGGTCCCTCAAACCCAATCCCCCAGAATCTTTTGGTGGGAAGACCTCAGACCATTTAACTAAGGCCCATTTCATGTTCTCCTTGTTTCCACCCCATACCAAGGTGCGTTGCAGATTACGAATGGAGTTCAACACCCATTTTGGAGCAGCCAACACCAAAAAAAGTTAGAGCGGCATAGATTGGAGGAAAAACTTGATCAACACAAGATGACCGACAATGTTGAGAGCATGGTGAGTCTAATAAGTTAACCTTGCTTCCAATTTGTCTAGAAGCTCCTTCCAAGAAGTATGCTTGATGGAAGAGTCTATGAGCAGGGCTCCGAGGTGTTGTTATGGGAGTGAGGTAGTGGTAAAACCCAAGATATGTGCAATGTTGCATTGAGTGACAACAAGATTATTGAAGAAAAAGAGTTTTGATTTTTCGACATTGATCGTGGTTCCAGAGGCTTCAGAGAAATAGCCAAGCAGAGACTTAAAAGAGCTAGCTTCCTGAATAGAAGGATGGCCTAAAAGCATGTTATCATCCAGGAAATTTTGATGGGAGAGGGGTGGGTTATTGTGAAGAGAGATTCCCATGAGAGTATGAGTGTGGATCGCTTGAAAAATTAAATGACCCAACCCTTCTACCATGTGGACAAACAAGAAAGGGTAAGGATGATCTCCCTAATGGATACCTCTTGAGGGAGTAAAGGTAGGAGAGGGAAAACCGTTGACTAGGATGGAGAAGAAGGGAGAGAAGATCATACTCATGATCCATCTGACCCAAGTGGGACTGAAGCCAAAGTCCAAGAGCACATGTCAAATGTAAGTCTAGCTGAGCTTGTCAAAAGCTTTTGAGAGATCTATCTTGAGAAGCATACCTGGCTAATATTTGAAACATTTTTAAGTATTATTCTCAAGAACTATATTATTAGTCAAAAGTAAAGCTTCATGTATATCACCTTTTGATCTACCTAATTCCACTATTAACAACATATCCATAAATATTTTATACCTTTTTCCACTTAAATTATGAATAAATTTATTGTATTTTTTTAATTTTTTTCTCCAGATATGTTAACTAATACACATTTAAATATACAAATAATTCAATTATATTACATACATATTATAACTTAAAATAACTTATTATACTCTCTTGTTGGGACATGCTTCCTCACACTCATTACTCATTGTTATAAGTTTTTTTCATAATCTTCTATCAACCACATTATATGAATAAAAAACATACACAATGAAATATATTTTATAAACTAAGTAAAAAATTTCGACCTAAAACTATTTTCAAGCTATTCATGTTAATGGTGCGCATCATATAGTAATATGCACTAACGCACCTTGTATACTAAGAGGCACTAATACATTTAATTTTTCAATTGTATATTGAGCACCATGTAGCTTGATATATAAACAACAAGAAAAAGTCTTTCACACTAATATGCTCGTAGGTTTGTGCTCACTAGTGCACTTTACAATAATAAAAGCACCGATACGATGTATTATACAATGCACTTGAAAGCTAGGTTGTTTTTTTCTTTAATTATTAAGACTAAGTGGTGCACAATGCAATACCAATCACATTGGTGAATATTAATATATAAAGCATGCCATTCAACCTTCAATAAAAAATAATTAACATGAAAGGTTTTTGGATTTAATGTACTAAAAGTGGTCATTCCATTAAATATTTTTTCCACCAAAATAATCATTGAGACCCTCGAGAAACAAATTTCATGGTCAAAAGGGTAAATGAATTGAACCCCTTCAACTAAGGTTTGGAATAATAAGATAAAACTAAAGAGAAGCAACAAGAAAAATTTGGTTTCACAAGTCTAAAATTCTTCTATTGTGTTGAGATGCAAAGTACATATAAATATAGGAATTAAAAAAAATGGGAATTTTAAATCTTTTGAAGGAAACTTTGTTGATATGATGAGAATGAAACCACATACATTAAATTTCTTCTTTGCATTTTTGTATATGACCCATGACGAATCTCTACAAATTTATTTCTTTTGAAAAAATTATCAATTTTAATCTCTCACATCTCCCCTCTAACTTTAACCACAACAATGAATAAATATTTAGGATTTTATTTAACTCACTTTTACAAAATGAAATTCCAAATATTTTTCGATGAAATTTTTCAATGCATTGATAAAAAAAATTGTGTAGTTTATTTTATCAAACTATATTTTGTTAGTGTGGTGCACATGTCAACGTTAAGTGCACCTATGTGCTGCAACATGTTAATTTCTTTTTTTTTTTGCAAAAATAGAAGTGCACATCCCCATAATTAGTACTTTTTTGGCGGTTTTGATGTAAGTCTTTTTTGGTGTGCATCAAAATCCATCTGATTGTTGTTTATAGTATAAAAAAACATAGAAGTGTATCTCTGTGATTTAGGTGGATCAATTACTTAAAAAAGACATCAAAAGTCTATTTGAAGTGAAAATATTGCATGTTTCCCAAGAAAATTTTTAAGCCTATGCTAACACATATTAATTGTCGTTTTGGCTCAAATACATGGGGAAATATTATAAAATTAATTGAAAAAATCTTTAAATTCCACATTACATATATTTCAATTTCACTAATTTCTCCCTTTTCATTTGTTATATATATATATTTAATTTATGCTACCTTTGTGCATGCATTTGAATAGTTGTGCGTTGAATTTTGTTGGATCATTGATGCAATTTATTTTACATGTGTAGGTATTTCACCAATACAAAAAAGTTTCAAGCTCTTATCTAAAACAAGATATTGTAGGCAACTATTAAATGAAAATGGAGAGCCACTTTACCCCAACAATTGTAATATTCCATCTTTCAAAAATTATCATGGAATAGTGGTACTTCATCATGAAATATATCACTTTTATGATACCCAAGTAATATGTAGTTTTCCAAAATGTAAAGGGTTGAAAGTGACCTTTGACATGTCATATTATCCCATTACGTTAATGACCAACCAAAGTTGACAGTTTCATACCTCTCACTACAATTAAGTATCGAATATGTGATATAGAAAAGACACATCATGAAACTTCCATATGCTTATTTTTCAAAAAGTTAGAAGTAAAATCCAATGTATCGCATCCAAAATTGACTAACTTGTCTTCTTATTTTGAGTCAATTAATAGTTTTGGTGACCCAGAATATGATATCAATTTACTATCCAAAAAATCTCCACTAGAATATTTAACAGGTTGTATGAGATAAGAGCAACAATGTCCAAGTACACCCTAAGGCCAATTCCATTGTTGAAAGTAAATGATGACTTCTTTCTTCCAACCCAATTGAAAAGTAAACACCAAAACTATTACAAGCACAATATGTTTAATGCTTGCTTCATCTTCCTTGTTTGTCCATGACATTGAGATTAAATTCTCCTTTTGTAGTATTAATCGTATGTTTTTAAGTTTAAAAGAAATGCTAGAAATCTTACCTTGCATATCCCTACAGATGTGTACATTCCTCCTTAATAGTTGGAAGGACTTATGCTATTTTTTGTGCTCTTTATAGTTAGTTTGTTTACTTGAACATTGTTAAATTTGAGTAGAGAATTTAAATGTGTATTATGTACATGAATAATTATGATTTCAAAAAATTTAACAAGAAGAACCTATTATATATCATTGATCAACCACATTTTGATGGCAACATTGCGAGGTTCATAAATAGATATAGTTACTATTATTGAGTGTAAATTTTCCATTTTGTTGAGATTAAACAAGATCCTACTTAAAATTAAGCACGTACGCTAGGATGGACCCTCAGGATATTTTTAGGTGGATTTATATTTATATATGTATGTGCAAAGTCTATTTATAGATTGCATATCTATTTATAGATTCATGTCGACTATTATTATCCCTTAATATTAGTTGGACAATAAACTGTAATCTATTCTCAATGAGCACTTGGAATAATTAATTGAAGTGGAAAATCAGTTAGCTAAAGGAATTTGGAGTTAAGAGGTTGGTTGGTGGGACATGTAAGTGGACTTAGTTGTAACTTAGTGATTCAAAGTTGTAATAGAGTTAGAAGTGCAGTTATGCAAGTTGTAAAGTAGTTTAACTCAGTTAAGTGAGTTAAAATCAGTTGTGCTAGTTGTAGCTGAAGATACACTAGTGAGAGATCAAGTGAACTAATTATTAATTAATTCACAATCAATGGTCTCACATGAAACTCAAGATTTACTTTTATTAATTGCATGCATGTCAGATCCAGTGGAGACCCAATTGAGTTCTAGTGAAAGGGAAATAAACTATTAGTTGTGACATTATCTGGTTGCACACATGCAACCACACACACATTGGATGTGCCCATGAGGATTGTGTAGTAAAATTAAGCAGGATTGCATTCATTCTAGGATTGCTATCAGCTAGGATTGCGCAGTGGAGGGAGGCTATCTGGAGACAATAAATTGGCTACGGAACTTGCGAATTTTTGTATGATAGTGTGAGACAGTTAGCTCATGTACTGAGAGATCTTTGAGTCAAGAATCTCTATAAGATGGAGGTAGATCATTGTGCTGCCATGATGGGCAAGGTGAAGAAAGTGGTGAGCCGAGAAGAGGGTGAATTATGGCATAGGTGATTGGGCCATCTTCAACATGGAGCCTTGAAAGTCATGCAAAAAATATCTACTGGACTTCCAACGGGAACACTTGCCCAGTTAGATCAGTGCAAGGGTTGCACCATGGGAAATTATGTAAAGTCCACCTTTCATGAGAAGGAGAACTATGCTTTGGGGATCCTTGAGAGAGTTCACACAGACGTGTGTGGACCGTTCTCGGTTTCTTCAATAGAAAAGCATAAGTACTATGTAATATTTGTTGATGAATTTTCTCATAAATTTTGGATCTTCTTCATGCAGAAGAAGGATCAAACATTCTCAAATTTCAGTGAGTTTAAGGCATTGGTGGAGAAAGGGTCAAGGAAGCAAGTGAAGGCTCTTAGGAGCGATAATGGTGGAGAATACATCTCTAACAAATTCAAGAACTTCTGTAGAAGAGAAGGAATTCGAAGAGAATTCACAGCGCCTCATAGCCCACTAAAAAACGGGGTCATAGAGAGGAAGAATAGAATGATCATGGTTGCAGCACGAGCGATGTTTCATGATCAAGGCATACCAATGCATTTGTGGGTGGAAGCATGAAACACTGCAGTTTATGTGCAAAACCGTTGTCCTCATAGAGTACTTGGCATGAGTACACCTAAAGAAGCTTTCACTGGTAAGAAAGCATATGTTTCACACTTTAAGATTTTTGGCTTATCTGTTTATGTGCGTGTGACCAAGGATGCCAGGAGGAAACTGGAGTCGACTACTGAAGTTGGGATTTTTATGGGGTACATAGAGACACCCCATAATTATCGTGTGTATTTTTCAAATATTCGAATTACTGATGTGCGACAGGATATAAAATTCGATGAGGGGAAAGCAATGTAGTTGTTGCTTGAGAGGGAGTTGGACATACATGCGGAGGAGGAAATGCTGGTTCCCAAAGATGAGTTCTAGATGTGG
Source organism: Pinus albicaulis (assembly GCA_034641835.2). Classification (NCBI taxonomy): domain Eukaryota; kingdom Viridiplantae; phylum Streptophyta; class Pinopsida; order Pinales; family Pinaceae; genus Pinus; species Pinus albicaulis. The sequence goes on from JAXQQM020063830.1 coordinate 579,460, forward strand.
ATCATCCACATGAGGAGGTTCATGGAGTGGAGGAGTCCACTCACACAAAGCCAACCATCAGGACTACCAAAAGGCATACCACGAATGTTGATAGACTGAGACTCGACATTGCACAGAATGTAGGAGCCCCTACTTCATAGTGCAGACAAAGAAAATCTCCTGACCGATTTACTGGATACATCACTCTCATGAGAAAATTTATTTTGACTGAACCATCTTCCTTTTAGGAAGCTGTGCAGGAGCTCACATGGGTAGATGCAATGGTGGAGGAGTATGACTCCATTGTAAAAAAAGATGCTTGGAAAATTGTTCCAAGGCCAATTGATAAATCAGTGGTAGGTTTAAGATGGATCTACAAGGTAAAGCAAGTTGTTTATGGGAGTGT